>OX451219.1:76318961-76847010 GCA_949628195.1 Phasia obesa | reverse complement strand
AGTAATAGTTAATATAAAATAATTAAGTAAATTTAAATAATATTAAATATTAATGCCCTTATTCATAAAAAAATAAAGTTTACTAGAAATATTTTTTATAAATAATTTGACATAAGTATATTATGTCAAATTATTTATAAAAAAGTATGATTTAAATTTTATGAATATGGACAAAATACTTTACGCTGAGGTGAGTACAAGTGAGTGTCTGTGGTCTAGTAAATCTAACGAGTATAAAATTTTAATCCCCGGATTTGATGTAATATTTTAATTTGCCAATAGGTAGATATGACCTTTATGAAATTCAAATAATAATTCAATAAAACCATTTAAGGCTGGTTGGCGGAAGAAGTGCTAGAAGCAAATCAAAATATGTGAGAAAAGTACGATTGTCGCAAACCCGAAAAACGTCTCGAGTAAACTCGCATAAAGATTTGATGACTCATTAATTATTATCCGCAGATCCATTTATATTTGCAACAGGTTTTTGAAGATATTTATAAATAAATACAAAAAGAAAGTGTCGTTAATGATGAAGATACCGCGTCAAGTAGTGATGATGAGCTTTGAAAGGATTTTTTTTTTCTAAAATTAATTGCGCGCGATCGTGCGTGAGTAAATTTTTTCTCATCGTGAGTGTGCGTGACCGTAAGTCAATGAAAGTCATGTGCATTTCTGTACTAATAGGTACTCGTATTCAAAATTTTTGTAAGATTTATTTAATTTTTTCTATAAAGGGCATTTGACAGGATCAAGAGCCCTTTTTTCAAAGCAATTATGATGAGTTTAACAAACCTTTAATTTAAATTTTTTTTTTTGAGTAACATATCAAATATAAGAACATGTGTCCTTGTTCCGATTTTTTCAAAAACTAATATTTTTCCTAATTAGGCTAAAGCTTCAAAAGTCCGTTTTTTTTTTGTCCCATCGTTATATGGGAACAAAGCACTGTGCGTCGTAGGCGTTTTGACTCTTATTTTATAGGGCTTCAGTTATGGTTTATATATTTTCTTTATCCATCCCTGAACACAATTATAAAAGCTGTATGAAATTATTGTAGAGTTCTGTAAATAGTGTTTAAAAAATCCCGGTGACAAAAATAAAAGGCTGTCAAGTTTTCAGTATCTATAAATCGGTGAACACAGACAGACAGATAGACAAAAATTCTTAAAATCGTCCGTAGAATTGACTAAAAAGTTGCTTAGCTGTAAAATACTTTTCTTCAATTCAACACCCCATTTTACAGTTTTCAGGTAAATATTTGGTTCACTCAGCACAAACCACGAAAGTTCGATAAGTAAAAATAATTTGTTCGTTTTAGGCATTCTTAATTTACAAACGAATAAACTTAACATAATTCGTTTATTATTATTATATTATGGTTAGAAATAATATATATTTTTTTAAACTTATAAAACCTTGGTTGTGCTTTGAAGTTTTGGAAAATTGAATTTGAATGTTGAATTAGTTTAGTGATGCAATTTATACCAAAACTTTTTTGTCGTGATCAAAGTTATGTCGAAAACAACAAAAATTTTTTCATCGCAACCATATTCATATTCTTACAGAGAACACAATGTGATTTATGCATGTAAGATATGTAAAGAAGATAATTATTTATTCAGAAGAAAAAAAGATCTAAATTCATATGAATAATTTTTAGTATTTCTTTCCAAGATTGATTGATTAATTTTTCAACATAGAGACATAATTTGTTTAACATTCTTCCTATATATTAACTTAAGTAGTATTTAACTGTAGATATCTCGAATTTATTAAGTACAACTTGATACTTCATTTATTGTCAGTTGGATGAAAAAAACGGTCATTGAATATATTAGTTGGCACATACTCTCCGAGTAACTTGTAGGTGAAGAGAAATCAGATGACATATCGGTATGAGTTCGTAAATACTTAATCGGTGTATGTATACTCAATCTGCTGAGGTGTTAAGGTATTGTAAACCATACAAAGCTTCGAACACGACTATATTATACTTAAAAAAATTATTTTTGAAAGTTTTAACAGTTTTCATATAAAAATTTGTGTGAAAAAATTGTTTCAATAATTTTTTTGTCAGATGTGCTTGAAGTTCTACATCAATTAGTGTAAAAATATCCAAAGTCATAAAATAAATTTTACAGGTTATACCCATTTTCTTTTTCAAACAATATTTTTTTAGAAAATTCTTAAAAACTGCTTTATTTTACTCCGAAATTAACTTGATGTGTAGACACTCCTATCTAAGGTTTGCATTTTATTAAATTTTTATAAAAATATTCGTCATTTCTCAAGTTTTTTCTGCATTAAACGGTATAAAAAATTATATCTCCGGCAACGAGGAAAACCTGCCTTTTTCTTATTCTGTACTTTCAAGTAGATCACACTTTAGATTGCAGTTTAGGATATATCTTTCTATCGGGTCTTATTCTAAATAGCATACTTAACAATTGATAACGAAACTAAGGAACATAAGTCGATTTAAGTAGTTATTTCTTCCTGCCGCCTTAAAAGTCCATTTTCATTAACATATGAAATATTTTTTATTTAATTTGGTTAGAACCACCCAAACAATTTTAATTAAAAATGCATTATTTCAAATTTTAATAACTGATTGACGTTCAATTAGTGGGTAGTAGGTCGCTTGTTTAAAATAGTTTCAAATGTACGGTTTGTTGTTGAATCAAAAAGTGTTTTCAAATAATATAAGGAAATCTCATTAAGATTAAGACCTGATACATAGTCCTCTCACAGAAGAATTTGGTTTTTCAGTATTCCAGATCAGTTTTGTGACTTCGCCCAATTTCCCCCTTTCAATATTTTTCTATTATTTTCGGTTGAAAAATTATTTTTCACGATCATCGTAAATGTAAACAAATTTCTCTAATTATATTATAGGACTATTATCTGAATTTGGATATTTAAATAGATGACGTTTCCACATTAACACTACCGAAGTGTCGATAAATGCAAAGAAGGCTGTAGTGACCCAGGAAATACAGAAAGTAAGAAAGTTTGTGTAAAATCAATTATAAAGTTTCATCCATGGCCACTTTTGTCAAATTATTTTATAACCAAATTTTCAAGAGCTTGTGGAAATTAATGTTTAAGCAGCATATTGAATAAAAAAATTGTTATAAGAAATTTCTTATTTCTTATTTACATCTTTTGCAGTAAAAAATTCAATAAAGAAAACAGCAAAATTAAAACAAATTGAAAATCGTAAAAGTTTATTAAAAAATAGGTTTGTGTACGAACACTAAATCCACATAGTGTACATAAAAAATTAAAATGAGTATCTTCAACAAGTTTGTCGGGGAATGAGAACAAAAATCAGTTTTTCATAATGTAATAAAGTCCTGTTGCCAATAAATATGCATTTTTCTGCCTCTACCCCTGACAAAACAACAGCGCGTTGAACATTTAAAGTCACCTACAGAGCATTTAATGAAAAACAACTCATGCCACAGCGTATAAAATCAAAAGGCACCTGTAAAATTATAAACATAAAATCACACACACACAAACAGAGGCACTTGCTACCTAACACCAACTAGTGATAACAGGACTATGAAGTGGTAGTTGTTGTTGTTGCAGTTGGAGCTACTGTTTATATTGGGACTTAAGTGGCGTATACTTTATATTCTATTATGAGGTGTCAAGTGCTGCAGAAGATCACTATACACACTCGAAAATTATTTATATTTCTGCTGTTGTAAATGTGTTTAACTTAATATTCAGGATTTATCAAGAAAATATGTTGGCAGTGGCTACGAGGAACAATTTGAAACACAACACCAGCAGAGTGTTTTAAATAAAAAAACAGTAACTTGTGAAAATGAAAATATCCTGCTGCGTACTTTACTAGGTGTGTGTGTGTGTGGTTGTATGAAGGTGTTGTTATAAAATTAAATGTAAATGAAACCCTGTGTTGTCTTATAAATGAAACAACACAGGAGGCTCTTTGATTCAAAAGGCAAACAAAATTGCAACAGTACATTCAGTTTTTTTATTTCTTTTTGTTCTTTGCATACAATTTCATTAAGTTTTTAAACGGTTGAGGCCATAAATTAAAAGAGTGTTGGCAACAATAGTCAAGCAAAAAAAAAACAAAAAAAAAAAAAAGGATATTAGGCGACATTTAAATTTTATTCAAATATCTGTCAGTTCTTTTGTTTTTTGTAAAGGATGTTGGTATGTTGGCATAGACTTCCGTTGGGCTTTTGGTTTTTATGGTCACTTTTTTATTTAAATTCCAGTTAAACTGTTAAAAAGTACTTTACTAAGATTTATCCGAAAGTTAAGAAAATCGAATCACATTTAGTACAAGCTTTTTATTTTTCGTATGTTGGTTTTTTGCCGCTTCGTACTTTGTAAAAAGAAGAAATACTTCTAAATATTATGAACATAAAACTTAGTTCACAAATTACTTTTAGTGTCCTTATTTTATTTTATGCTACAGCACCTTAATTTTACTTTTAATTTTGTTTTTATATCGCTTGGAATTGTCTGCCATTAAACTTGGTAGTAGCACAAGTAGCCAAAGGCAGACAATAATAACACGAACGCTAGGAAAAGAAAAATATGCAAATTAGTCGAAAATGTAAATTTGGCGTCAACCACATAAACAAACAGTCGCAGTAGCAGCAGCAACAACAACAACGAAAATGCTAACAAAAAAGTTTTATTTTCAAAAGGAATAATAGCAATCACGAAAATATTGTCAAGGATGGCACAGTGTGGTGAATAGTAGAAATTTGATTCTCTACGAATAATTTTTACAATTACGTCCATGAAAATTTTAATCGAAGAATTAACAAATTCGTCGATTGGAATATAATTTGCTCGCATTTAAGTGATGAGAGATATATAGGGGTCAATAATACACAACTGGAATATTAAGAAATCGGATATTTCAAAAAACCGATTTTTGTTTGAACCGAGAAATTGGATTTTTAAAAAACCGGTTCTTAATTTTGCTAACTTGGTGAGCTAAATTAACTAGCTTACCCTATAATATTCAATTTCTGTAAATTTTCATTTAGATTAATAGCACGCTAATAATTAAATCCAAAATATTCATATTTTATGAAAAGATAAAGGCTTCTTGCTGTAAAAAAGAGAAGAAAATCTATTTTTTTCTTTCAGGTTTGTAAAAAAAGATAGTCCTCTGCTAGACCCATTTCATAATTTAGATGAATCGGACTAGCTCTTTAAAAATAGTTAAATTATTTCAAAAATATTTTGAGTCTGCCCCACTGTGCATTGTTAAAAATGTATGAATATATGGAAGCTATCAATTGTAAATTTAATTTCAAAAGAAATGCTTAACCAGAAAAAAGTCAAGCTACATCATTGTAGTTTAACTGTCTTACCAGTTATAAGAGAGGAAGAAAAAGCTTATATATTTAATTATTTTTTAAGTGGGCTTTGATTAAGAAATGATATTGTTCATAATATAATATATATGTATCTAGAGAATTGCAAAATCTAGTCAAATTTTTTTTTATGAATAACCACCGCCTTTTTATTTTGGCGGTTAAAATTCAGAAATCTGTGACATGACACTTTTCATACTTAGTCCAAATTAACACATATCTATATAAATATATCCACAACTTTACAACTATACTTGAAAATGATTTGGCGGGAGTAGGGCGGGTTTTTTAAATTACAAATTATGTGTAATTTTCAATTGCATACTCCTATTGCAACTACTGGTAATTTGCAATTAAAAAAATCAGATTACTATTACATTTGAATTAAATTAAAATAAAATTAATTAAAGTTTAATTAAATGTTTAATTGATTCAATTATTTGTTAATTAGGAAATTTTTCTGTTTTGTTTTAAACAAGTATATATTTGAATTAATTTAAAAATAAATTGAACTTCAATTTAAAACTTATTAAAATCGTTTAATTAAAGTTACGTTTGATACTAGATTAGTATTAACTAAAAACGAATGTTGGAAGGAAAACAAATAAACAAAAAGTAGCTTTCATTGCTAACCGAAGGTTGGCTGATGCAACAGCAAATATAAGGTGGTAAATATTAAAGTAAAAATATTACAACCAGAGGGAAGCTTTAGGTAGTGGTAGACTTCGTTCTCACCAACTGACGATTGATGATTGAATAAAGTTTTCTCGTATTCCTTTATCTGAGTTTGGTTGGCTAAATAGATGATGCTTACAACGAAGCACTACCCAAAGTAGATAGATACGAAGAGTGCTGATGACGGACTTAGCTGTCTTGAAAATGTGCATTCTGCTCTGCTGGACCAGCAGTGCTGGTGTCTAAAATTAAATTTTCCCAATTTTTCTTTAATGTTATGCTATAGAGAGAATAAAACCAACTAAAGCTTGATTTCAAATTTCATCTGAACTTATTAAAATCTTTGATTGGTGCCCAATATTTTTTCCGTGTAATGGACAAGTTTAGTCATTTATTAATAAACTGAAAAATGCAAGGAACAACATTTAATTTCTATTAATTCTGATTCTATTTAACTCCAACATAAAATCTACTCTATTATATGGATGCGGGACCTGGAACATGGCGCCACCTGAAATACAATGCCTTCAACAAATACCTGCGCAAAATCTTGCAGATTTTCTGACCTGTAACAATACCCAATAGCCAACTCTGGATAAAGGCAAACCAGCAGCCTATTCTTAAGGAAATAAGTAAGCGGAAATGAAGCTGTATAGGTCACATCGTCCGTAAACCGCACGATGATATTGTAAAGAAATGCCTAGATTGGAACCCGCAGGGAAGCAGACGAGTCGGGAGACCAGCTCGAAATTGCGTTTGAAGTGGAACGAAGTCAAACATCGAGCCGAAGATCGAGATTATTGGAATCACCTTGTTATGGCCGAAAGCTCCCTCAAGGAGTGAAAGAAAAGGTGTTTTTATAGAGGTATAGAACTTTAAGTTGGCATTACTTTTCAAGATGGCGACCGATTTAACAGCTGTCAAGTGATTTATTCTCAGTTTGGTTTGGCAATTCATCATGAATAGACTCACGCCTGAACAACACTTGCAAATAATGCCCAAAACGAGATTACCGTTGTTCCCGATTTTCATAAGCGAATTTTGTTTAGCGATGAAGCGCACACAATTCTACGTCAACAAACAAAACTGGCGCATTTGCAGTGAAGGTAATCCTCAAGTGTATGTCGAAACACCGTTACATCCAGAAAAACTGACTGTTTGGTGCGCTTTATAGGCTGGTGGAATCATTGGTCCATACTTTTTCAAAAACGATGGTGGCCAGAACGCTACAGTCAATGGTGATCGGTATAGAACCATGATTACTAACTTCTTCATTCCTGAATTGAACAACCATGATGTCCAGGAGATGTGGTTTCAACAAGACGGCGCAACATGTCACACAGCTCCTGCCACAATAGATTTATTGAAAGACACGTTTGGCGACCGCTTAATTTCACGTTTTGGACCTGTGAATTGGCCTCCAAGATCTTGAGATTTAGCACCGCTAGACTACTTTCTGTGGGGCTATGTAAAGTCATTGGTCTATGAGGATAAGCCACAAACGCTTGACCAATTGGTAGACAACATTCGCCGTGTTATTGCCGATATACGGCCACAAATGTGTGGCCGATATACGGCAATATGTAATTGGGAATATCCAATTATACATTACATGTAATTACAATTATAATTCAAATGTGTCTGATATTAGCATGTCTTTATGTCCATGTGCGACAAGCTATTTATAATTAAACAAGTTGCCAAGATGATTAGTCGATCAAAAAATATTGGGAATCGCAAAAGTTGTCGTGGAAATTTTAGTACAAAGTAAATATTTATTATTCCTTAATTGGAAAACGAAAGTGGTAAAAGTCTTTAATTTTTGGATAAGTAAGTCTGTAACTATGAGGTATAGTTAAAGAAAAATTGACAAATTAATGTTTCGACCTCCAAACTATTTTGCAAGATTTATTAAGAATAAAAATTCACTAAAAAATAAACAAAATAAGCAATTTTAGAGTTACCATAACCGGAATGAATCTTTTCAGAACTCTACTAATTTACCTGTTTTCTCTACTTTATATCTCGTGAAAAAAGTAACTCTGATAATAAATAAGTTGGCATTAATTGTCTAAGTGTTAATTTAATAATTTATTTGACAAAGGAAAAATCTAAATCCAATCTGGGAAAGTATAATTATTATAATAATTAACATAAAATTTACAGAGTAAATTATTTCAAATAAAATTTACAAATTAGTGTTTATCTTTAATACAAATTAATATGAGTTTTTAAAAAAATTTACGATTTTGTTAGAAAATAAAACATAATTCGGTGTACTGTGCGGTGGTATTTAAAGCAAGATACACAAAAAAGTCTACGAGTATATTGTTTGTGGAAGAAAGATGTAATGCATTTTGCATAAATCTAAAAAGGTTAAAAAGAATAAACGGCGAACGAATATTTGAAATGTTGGCAATTCAAAGCTAACCATCGTTTTCATTACAGTAGCGAAATTTACAAATACTTTTACCTTCTCCTTCTTCAACTTTAACTAAAAGTTTTTCCGTAAACGTTTAAAGCCTTTGCTGTTTTCCCAAAAAGGATGATGACAACAAAAAGAAATAAAGAGGGAGAAAAGGGAGAAGAGAGAGAGAAAGAGAAAAGGTGAGTGTTAAAATAATTGAATTTATATGGATCAATGGTATGATTTTATTAATGTCCAAAGGTATGTGTATTGCTTTTTACAGCCGAATACATTAACAAATATAAGTGTGAGTGTGTGGGTGAGTGGTTAGCTGAATTTTTGTTTTTGCGGTTAAACAAATTGCAATATATATTCCCAGTCAAACATTTTCATATATTCCTGCTTTAACGGAAATTAAACACAAACATTTTTTCATATAATATTTTATTAGTATGAGTGAGTGCTTTTATCACACACATGCAACAGTGTATTTGTAGGTATGACGGTGACATTCGTTTAAAATAGGTTTTCAATTGTGGTTTTTAATCATTTTACATAAATTATTTTAATGAGTTTCGAACATAAATTTAATTAAGAGTTTTTACGTTTGTTGTTGTCTTTGGGCTTTTTTAAACGAATTATTATGTTTGTGGGAAAGCAACGAAATGGTTCAATTGTTATTTTTTAATTAATTACCACTTTATCAATTATGCGTCAGTTTCGTTTTATTATTTCGAGAGCCTGGGCAATTAGGAATAAACAATTATCAAGAATAGTGAGGAAAGTCATTGTTATTAGTTATTAGTCGAACTAGTTATTTTAACATACAAATGTATTGTTCCTAAGTAGGAACAAGTTCATTTATTTTTTATAATAACTCAACAAGGTTGAAATAATATTTTTAAAAACTAGGCGGGCGATTAATTTTTAAAAAAAATGAAGAAAATTTTATTTAGAAACCAGTAGTAGGGTAATGCGCATTCTTGATCGTTACATCCTAAAAGTATTTGAAATAATAGGTTTTCATAAACAATATAGAAGATATATATAAAACAAATAATTTTAATCCTTTAGAGTAATTCCATGTCAAATTAAACAAATAAAAATTGTTTTCAAATTCACCACTCCCGATCTTATTGAAACTTTTGTTATTCATAAAAATCTTTTGTAATGTGGCGTGATAAGTATACCATACAACTTTCAGAGTGAGACCATGGTGGGATCAGAATAAGAAAAAAAATTGTCTAAAATTTGTTCATGATTGATATCAAATTAAAGCGTATGAAATCCCATTTAAAATGATCTATTACTCAACTTCCTAGGGCTTTTAGAACTAGAATAAGAATATATTTAATCCTCGAGCGCAATATGCACAAAAGCGATATTTGCCTATTTTGATAACTGTATAACTAAAAAACTATAAGAGATAGAATTTTTTTAAAATTATATTTTGCTTCAGAGAGTCAAGGAATATAAATGAAAAAGTTTTAATCAAATCTGAAGTATTAATTTTAAGGGCCTTGTTGATTTGACGTTGAATTGCCCCTAAATAATGCAAGAAGTGCAGGCAGAACTTTTAAATATACGAGTGTTAAAAAATAGACTTCCAAAGACAAACCTTAGTAATTAATGGAGTCGTTATATACAAGAAAACTAGAAGATTGTAATATTCAAGGGAATCATTTGGTGACATTTCGTACAAGCTGGAATACGTGGAAGTGCTGGTCACAGGAAGCCTGTTCTGAGAAAATTTAAAAGAAGTGTTGACTACACTTTGACGAGTCTTATGGGAATTAGACTGCAAATATGTGAAAAGATATGTTTTAGAACTATGAAAAAACCATCAGTCCTGCTGGCCAGATGAGCTAGAGGGTGCAGTGAATCAAGGATTTAATTCTCGACACAATAGTTGCGTAGTGGTGCATGTTGGATGGTCAACTATGATTTAGGTATGTCACTCCTGCGATAGTGTTGGATCATTTCATAATTTTGTTGAATTTTTTTTTTGTTTTAAGTAAAGTTTTATGGCATTGCTTTCAAGCAAACCTATTGCCATGAAAATCCAATCTGATGTTCGATGGACTAAAAACATTTTTCAAGTACCTAGAGAAGCTTTCAAGTGCCTAGGTTCCTTGCAATGGAGTAAAAGATATTTCACACCATCCAATCTTCTTACTATTTATATCACCTTTATCCTGCCAAAAATGAAATTCAACTCTCATGTAAGAGCCTGCGCCCCAAAGTCTATTTAAGAGTTGCTCAACCGCGTGCGGAAGAGGGCCAAGAAGCCTTACTGGAACATCGAAACAATAAGGGTTTCAATGTTTTATCGTTACTACAATGGCATGAGTTCTAGTGAAACTATTCCCGATACCCGCACGCTTTTGCGTTTAACACGATTTCTGTTAAGAGATCATCCATTTGTGGTTGTGTCGCTTAACCGGTGTGCGATTCACCTAAAATTCAATTGAAATTTTCTGTGGATATATAATTAGTCAACGAAAATCAAAGGCAAGTCCACAATTCCCAAAATACGAAATAGGAATTTATAGTATATACATTTTTATTATGGAAACACTAGTTAATGCTCAAAGTATTGTGGAAATAATAGATGCTGTGTCCCTACACTTTATATATACACTACCGAATCGACAGTTTAATTCGAGAAAATAAATAAATTTCGATCAATTTCAAAATATTATTCATATCTTTTCAGAAGGATTGCTTTTCAGGCACAGCCGTCTACACAAAATTCGACAAAATCTGCTGAGGTACGACACCCAACGTCTCACAAGACTTAGGAGACATGTGTGTCATATAAAGATATATTAATGTCAATATACATAACAAATCTTTATAAAAAATTAAAAAAAAATATTATTTTCTTCAAATATAATACTCTGGTACACTACTAGACATCCAGCATCGGAGGAGAATTACAAATTAGCAAGGGAAATTCTTAATTGGAACTATCACAATCGTAAACAAATCGTAAGAACCATATTATCAAAGCTGTTCTTAATTCTGAATGCAAATGGTATCGCTGAAAGTATAAAAACTATTTCAGATACCACACAAAATTGCATAGCCTTACTTAATACACTAGGAGTAGAAAGGAAGACATACAATGACATTATAAAAAGTGAGATGGCTTGATGTTCAAACAAGAAAATACTGTGAACAGTCTCATTTGAAACCCCAAAATATTACTTTTAAACAAATTTATTTCAAAAGTAGAGACAGGCAACTTTAGTAAACAAGCAAAACTGGCAGCTAAAGACAATAAAAGGTGCAACAACTTTGTGAGTTGTTAAAAAGATCAAAATGTTGCACTAAAAAATTAAAACTAAATATAAACAAGAAATGTGACAAAAATTAGATTTCATCTAAAATATGATAATTTCAAAGGATAATGCTCTTTACTAAAACTTGTCCTTAAAGTACATGATAGTTAAAGATTGTTTTCAGCTTATTTATAATAACGATAAACTAATTATCGCTCCAAAAAAATCCTAACTTTAGCTATTGGAAAGTTATAATAATGGGCCTAAAACGGATTTTTAATATATTGTTAACCATAATGTCATAAAAGATAATATTACTGATTAATGGAATACTAAACATTTGCTTTGTAGGTTTCACTTATTTAATATCTTTAATGTAACGCACAAATAATTATTTTGTTGCATTTGAATTTATTTGTACAAAAGTGTTTTTACGTCTGCAAAAGTAGATCTAATAAAACAAAAAGTTACTTCCGATTGCCAATATTGGAAAAAGTAATTAAAGTGTGACGGTCAACAAAACTTTTTACTTCGGATCCAGTTGCTACCACAAGTAGCAAATAACTCAATAGTAGACATAAGGATGCTTCAGTACGGAAACTCTTAAAGCGAATAAAAAATATGAAATAACAATAAGATAAACACGAACGTCATATTGACTTTAGTAACTTTAAGGATCGAGTGCTGTTCACTTCGCAATATTTCTTTAAGAAAACAAAATGAAATCATAAAGAATATGAGTAAAAACAAATACTTGTAAACAGACTATCATATTTGTTTTGAGCAAATAAAATAAAACAAAATAAAATAAAACTCTGCAGACATACCCAAGAAGCCTTGTCTGACATTGGTTCCAGAACATACTGCAGCATTTTTCAAATTGCCAAATTTTTTTTATTAACAAAAAACAACACACACGCGTCCAAAATAAACATTTGTTTCAACATGTCTATTTGTTAATTTGTGTAAAGAAGCGATACAGCAAAATTCGAAAAGTTTAAAATAGACGCAGATACTTAGTAAAACAATATTATTTTTTAATTATCCTTGTTTTTTTAATTCCATTTCTTTACAACATTTATTTTGATTACAAAAAACGCTCCTTGACGACAATGAATTTTTAATCCTTTTTTCTAAATGCCATGATACCAATATCGTCAAACATAAAACAATAGCGCTTGTAGGGTGGATGTGGATAATTAAGTTCTCAATTGCCATCATTGGTAACGAGTCTAAATAAGCTGGAGTACTCATACTCATACTCGCTTAAATTGCAACAAATACAATGAAGGATTTTTCATGTTCATTAACTTATTTGAGAACGATAATACTTCATTCCATTTAAATACAGAAATCCGTTTGCCTACGCTCTTCATACAGTTGTACATACAATAGAAATAACAACAATTGAAATAAGAAAGTATCTGTACGACTACGTTCGTTTATTACTGCACAAACTCAAAGAACCGTTAGTGCTAATGGATGGGAGGTGGATTTTGTTTGCGACTTATGCAAAAAGTCATTTATTTAATTTACTATTTTTCAACTCCATTTTAAGCAGACAGGTAAGTTTATTTATTTATAGAAGGTAATAGTCGACTCTTATTTAGAAGGTTATTAATAAAACGTAGAAAAATGTTGTAACATCAGTTTTGGGATACGCCTTCTATAATAAAAATTCTTGTAAATGTCTTGCTACCGAAGCAGTTCACGACGCACACTGCTTTGTTCCATTATAACGAAAGGATAAAAATAGATGGAGTTGACACGGAGTTGGATAAAGTCGTAACAAGGGCGTGCCTTTCGTCCAAATTCTAAGCATGTGTTTGTATTTGCTATATTATTAATGCTATATTATTATGCTAGAAATGTGGAAACTTAGATTTATTTAGCTACCATAATGGCAATTGAGAAAGGACCCTTGAACCTGCCAAGTATCCTTTATAGAAAAAATGCAACAAGTCCTACAAAAATTATCCGAATTTCATGATACTTCGATAATTCCTGAATATCTTAGTACAGTAGTGCGTATGACTATATTTTACTCAAGGTCACGTATACTTCAGATTAGAAATTATAAGTTCACGCATGTTCACGCGCAATTAATTGTGAAACAATTTCAGTAAACATTTTTTTACAATAAATATATTTTTAGAAATATCTTTAAAATCTATATTGTTTTCAATCTTAATATTCTTTCTTGAAGATATTTGTGAATCTAAAGCTATTAACAAGTGAGTCATCAAATCCTTATGCGTGTCTATTCGTGACGTTTTTCTAGTTATAAAATATAATAAGTATAGGAATAATATGCTATTAAACAAATGCAATTTGTTTTTCTTGTTGCAAAAATAAATTTTTAGCAATTAATTTTTTGAAACAATGAAAAACTACTTCATTTGTGACTTCAGCACAAAGCACAAAAAGGGGCAGTTTTAGTATTTTTTTTTCTTTAAAATTTTTTCGATTACTTTTTATGTGGAAAACAGTAAAATTGGACTTATGTTTTGGGATGCTTGTAGTTTTTTTCATTAAAAACCTAAAAAGTAGACAAATTTCACCGAAATTAAAAAAATGGATTATAAAAAATAATTTTTTTAAAGTTTTGGCAAAATTTTCTAAACTTTTTTTAATAAGATTTTTGAAAACATAACAAATTAGCAAAAACAGGAAAATAAAGACAGAAGACCATATTTTTCATTTTTGTTTAGTATTTCATAGAATTTAAATTTTTTTTTTCAATTTTAAACTGAATAAATATCAAAAAAGTTCCAAAAACCTGTTGCTAATATTCTTAGCTATCCGAAAACCCAAACTTCAATCTTCGGCTTTCAAAATCTAAATGTGTGCAGCTGTTTTAAAGAAAGTGTCAGAACTAATTTATTAAGTTATTTAAAAAAAGTTATCGGCATTTTTCCCCCTCTGGTGCCGTCAATATTAAAAATTCTTTGATATTAGTTCGCATTATAGTGTTATCTGTCGAACAGTATAACTTTTGTTACAATATAAAGTATATAGTTATTTTTTGTATTTTTGTCTGTGAAACAAAGCTAAAATAGAATTATTTTTATAAAGAAAATTTGATTAACTAAAATTATGTTTTTGAGCTTAAAGACTTCATTCAATATATTATTTTCAGATAAATATTATTAAATCACGATGGACCAAATAAGCAATAGGCTTTGGTTTTTAAAAATGTGAACGCTACCCTTTATATCAAATTGTGGGTATAATAATAGTTTTTAGAAAAGAAAACTGCATGTATCCATACTTCATTAGAAAAAACCATGGTTACAGCTACACTATGCTTTATTTCGCTAAGATCAATGAAGATGTTTCATATAACTCAAAATATAAATTGTTGTCGATAATTGCAACAAAAAATACCTGTTATATATTCATTTTAAATCTTATGGCAAAAGCTTAAATAAGAAGCTAAAAACTATTAAATTTTTTCATTACTTTAAAAAGTCGACTTGGTATCAGAAAGTACTTTTTTTGGTCATGTACTCAAAAAAAACAAACACCCAATTTCATAAAATAATGAATTTTCAGAAATTATTTTTCTTAGACCCAAAAATAACACCTTTTATTCCTATAGTATTTGTGATAAAAATTACCTTTTCTGATTTTTTTTCTAACCAGTTGGTTGTAGAAAATGGTATTTATTTTCTTAATTTTAATTATTGTTGTAATATATTATTAATTAATTATCAATTATTTATTTTAACCAAGTTTACCAAAAAATACATATTACAGTAATCACCCTTATATCACGGTGGATTGGTTCCGCGTTGTAGGAAAGCACGTTATACGAGTATTCTCGTACAACGCTCTTGTATGACCCCGTATAATGCGTTATGTACAAATGATTCACGTTTAACTTATCTTGTTTAAGGGATCTAAATCAAATATAAAAAAAAATTTTTATGAACAAAATATGTGCATTTTATTAAAATCAAACTAACATTTTAAATATTAAACATTTGTAACTAAAACACATTTAAAAAACTTACATAATTCCGAAAACAGTTTTATAACATATTTATTCGGCGTCTTTGCTATCTGAAAAATGAAACGTTCCACCGACATCTTATTAATAGAATGTTCAAGGGATTTACTATTTGAATTGTTGTTATATTCTTTTCTTCTTGTTTTATTTAATGATTCTTCGCTTTCAATTTTATATTTTTTCTGCATTATTACAATGCAAGACAGTGTTGAATATTTCTTTTAAATATAATCCTCTCACGTCTCAGACTCACACACGTAGGATTCCGTACTACCTTCGATGGATAACTTTAAGATTACAAGTCATAAATTTGTTTATTCACGTCATATTGGGCACCCTTAAATATTTAATTATTTTTTAGACTAGAGGATAGTACAAATACCCTGTTTAAATATCAAGTGTGTCTGCCTAAAACGTTTTGAAGAGAAGGCCGAATTCCTCAAAGTCTTGAGATCTAGGGAACACCCATTTTTATTAATTTTATTTTCGTTACTTATTTAAATAGATAATGTAAAATATAATCGGTATAAAATTGAAGTCTCAGCCTATTACTGGTTTAATATAAGGTCATATATGTCACTATCGAACCACCCTTTAATTTTAGGTTTAATTTTTTTACTTTTTATAGGGGAAAAATATATACATAATCTGTTTAGATTATGTCGCAAGCTTTAATTTTTTTATATTTTTTGCTATAGCGGACATAATTTAAAACACTCCGTATAAATTTATGGTTAAAAACATTAATTCATATTCGCGTGCCACTATCGGTACAACCTATACGGCCGTGGCAACTATCGGTACACCCTATACAGCCGTGGCAACAGATCTTCTCTAAAAATTTTAAGAATCTATCTATTATGGTTCAAAAATTAGGCCATTAAAATCACGTCACTGTCGGAACGCTTCTTAATTTTTATATTTATTTTTTATACTAGTTTATATACATAGTTTCTGCCTCTTACGGTTTAAGAAATAGAGAAATATAATTCAATAAGTCGTCAGTTTCCGAACACCCTGTATGTTGTAGTACTACGGTTTACGGTTTCAGAGATAGATAGACATTGTAGAGATAACAACAGGGTTACGTTCTTACCCTTTTTTATTTTATTTGAAATAAAATTTCTATACCATTTAGTACATATACATACATCTAAGTATGTATAAATAGATTTTTTTACTATACAAAAACTGAGAACACAATTTTAATAAAATAATTTAATTTTATAACAACACAATTTGCAAATTACTTATCATTACAGAATTTATAGTACAGAAATATAACGTGAAAATCCCCGCGTTATATGGGGGAATACCCGTGTTATACGAGGGACTGAAAACGCGTAATATGAAAATTCGTTATAAGAGTACCGTGTTATAAGGGGGTCTACTGTATTCGTTTTTTATTTTCTTTACTAGGTTCCGTTTTTGGAAACTTTATAACCTATACTAAGTAGTAAGGGGCAACTGAAATAAAAAACCTGACAAAACTTGGATTCAACGTAAGTTGAAATATGAGAATCAGACATACACATTTAGCGTTGCGTACCACCTTCAATATACTCGTATAACTTTAAAAAGACGATTTTTTTAATTTTATGTTTTTATTACTTGTTTAAAAAATTTTAAGCATCTGTTTAAATCGGCTCAAGAGATAAACACATAAACATCACAATCACGTTTACGATGGAGCTACCCTTTCCTCTAGGGACCACCCCTTTATTTTTACTAATTTTATATTTGCAACTTGTTAAAACAGTAGACATTGTAAAACATACTTTCTGCAATGTTTAGTGCCTGCTTATTACGGTTCAAAAATAAGGTTATAACTTGAAATCACTACTGACTCAGCCTTTAATTTTTAGTTTTATTATATTTATATATTACTAGCTAGGCCCGCTACTTCGTCAGCGTCCTTACAATGTTTTTTTCGATTGTGCTTTGAAACTAATCCACACCATATTTTAAGACTTTTACTTTTGTAGTGCTTCAGATATGGTTGATTTACTTTATATAGAGGTACCCATCCCTGGGTAGTTACTTAGAACCAAAGGCTTTAATAAAATTCTAAAACTTTTATAATATTCTAAAATTATTCTACAGTTCTGTAAAAATCGTTTAAAATTTCCCGCAGACAAAAATAAAATTTGTTGCCAAGGGTGCAGCACCATCGAATCGGTAAAATTGCGTACTTTCACTAAGTTTCTCTAGTTTCTCTTGGAAATGAGATATTTTTGCAAAAGTATCCTATTTTTGAAACAAGATACTAAGGTATCTTCCCATGCATGTTCAAGGGCCATTAGCACTT
The DNA here is from genome assembly GCA_949628195.1 of Phasia obesa. Taxonomy (NCBI): domain Eukaryota; kingdom Metazoa; phylum Arthropoda; class Insecta; order Diptera; family Tachinidae; genus Phasia; species Phasia obesa. The sequence goes on along the minus strand of OX451219.1, from coordinate 76,828,946 downwards.
GTTTATGTGGCTACCACCAATTTATGTTTTTTCAGATTTGTTGCTGTTTTTATTAGCCAGATAGAATTTGTCTTTGCGTCGCATTTTGTAAAATATTGTTTTAATTTTTTTAATGTTGCTTTTATATTGAGTTGGTTCTTTTTGCCGATAAAATAATAAAAGCAAGAGCTAGGTTTGGAATTATTTGTTATTGCTTTTTATGCAGCTAGGGGTTTTTCCGCCAGCTGTAAGTAAAAGAAAATGCAAAAAATGAAAATTAATTTAATTACTTACCTGCACATATGTAAAGCATGTTATTGGTGTATTTTTAAAATTTGTACTATTTTTTATTTAGATGAAATGAAAGCTAAAGTAAAAAATTAATTTTTGAACGTTGCTTTAAACCACTGTTTCAATGTAATTAATCGTAACCAATTCGTGACATAATTTAGCAGTATGTTTTTTGAATCCTTCATGTTTCAATATTCAATTATTTAAAAAATCAGTGACACCTAAAGTAGAGTGTCAGAAAGTAATAATAAATGAGCAATTTTCGGTATAACAACAGCAATAACTCATGTATACGACGCAGTACTTTTGTAAAAGTTGTAAAAGTTATTAGTTTAAACTTTACTGCTATGAATAATTTATACGAATCGTATCAGTTGTTGTTCTACCTCAATATTTGGACCATTGATGAAGGTGCTCTTACAAACAGTCAACAAAATTACGACTAGCAATGTCTGACTACAGTTGGTTCCTATGTATGTATGAATAAGTGTGCGAAGCAATGACATAAACGTTTGTTTGTATGTGCATGAGGGGATTATACTGTATTTGCATATTTTAATTATTTAGATTGTGTTAAGGACACGAGTTGATAATATATTAAACAAAAATATATTAAGAGACATGCACAGATAAGGATATAAACGCAGACAATATGTACAGCAGCAGCTTCTGCCTTTCCGCCGGAAGCTAAGCCGCCATTGATGTTCTCCTTTTTCCATTCGTTATACATTTTACTTGGTGGTAATGTTTTTATTTTGAATTGTAATGTAGAAGTTTGTAAAATCTTTTTTGGTTTTTCATTTTGTTTGTTATTTTGTTAAGTTTCGGTTTTGATATCGAGAGAACTTAATTAAAACCAGGTGTTTTTACTTCTATACCGGCAGCAATAACAAGCGGTGGGAACATTAAACAGATAATAAGGATATATCCTGCTGTGTAGAATGTTAAACACCCTTCAGATAAATTTAAGGTAAAGACCCTACACTGAGTTTGGTAAAAAATCTGCATATCACAATTACTTGTTAGTCGATAATAAGCTGGTTCTCGAAACTGCTCGCTTATATGTTAGGACAGTTCAGCATATTGAAGCATATTTGGGGTTTTCGCAAAATCTGTTCAAACACCGACGATAACAACATTTGTATCCATTTATATCCACTCTCATTCCAATGATGATTTAGAATTTAAAAATATATTCTTTATGCAGGCATATTTTAGAAGTTACAAACGGAGTAAGCAACTTAAATGTGCCATTTTCACGTGAAGTGAAGAGAATTAAAAATATTTTTATGAATTTTCTTTTCCTTCTGTGTATTATATCCTATATATTCATGAAAGTTTAAGATTGATTTAGATCGTAAAATCCACACCTTTGGCATATACTCGTACAAGTGCTTATATACGAATTTGTTTTTAATTTCTTAACGCAAAAGTGTGGTTGCGAAATGATCCATATCTCTGCAGTTCTTTTTAAGATATTTCTTATCATCATAAAAATTATTATTTTTGGGGTTTCCATAGTTTACCTAAATTGGAAAACTGCGCGGGCACCTGAGAAAAATTTAAAATGATAAAGATATTGTGTGTATTGAAGAAACTGATAAGGCTGTCCACGCTGTGTATGCTTTGTCAGCATATCAGCATATTTCTGTTCTAAACAAATTTAACAATAAACACGTGGGTGGTGCTGAAACTTGTGTTAAGGCCAAAATACCTCAATAGGTCGATACAACTTTTGTATTTATAAATTTTGAACAAAATATACGACCTTGGGTCAGAAAAATTGTTCTGGTGAACACGCAAGTAACCTAGTGCTTATATAATGGTGTATAGGGTGTAGATAGATGGACCTTAAACCTTAAACATTTCTTAAACACTTAACGACTTTATATTTTGTTATGAAATAATAGCTTAAAAGTTACATAATTATACAAAATTTATTAAGTATCAAAATCTGTTAAAACAAAAAACGTTATAGTCATTTTAAAATTAAAATTTCCTAAGAATTTTTTAATTTTTGCAAAATACCAAGAAAGTCCATTATGTATCAACCTGTTTGTGTTGTTTCCCGATGTATACTGGTATTTACTTTCCAATGAGAACCTTAGATTGTAAAGATACGATAATATGTTTCGTGGTATCGTAGGCTATTGACCCTTCTCATAGCAACAGTGTCGCGGAAGTAACTCATCTTCATTCCAAAGATTTTGTATTTATACAGACAAAAGTCGGAAGTCGGACTCTTCAATGAAAATTTAGAACAGTCAAATTATCTGATGTCAAGAGAGTGGCAAGAATACCAGAGTACCTTAAGTGCGATCGTGGAAAATTTTACAGTTATCGTTAAATAGACAGGTGAATATTTTTGGTAACTGTGTTGCAGATGAGATCGGGATGCCCTTGACACTTTTCCTGTTTTATTCAATTAAGAAAAGGCAGTCATTGCCGAGTGAAATTAAAAATACCTATATTCGTACTGAGCCACAACTAAATATTAAAAACTAAAAAATCAAGGTGTAACCTTTTTAAAAGATATATTGAAACGAATATTGACATCACAAAACGATGTTTTACATTCGATACAAATTTTAGAATATTTTCTGTCAAAGTATATCTATATCAAGTACATTCGTCAGCTCAGCTGATATTTTTCGTTTCGTTGTGTTGTTATATTTTTTTGAAATAGTGTTTGTACCGATCAAATAAAAAAAAACTTCGGCCACAGGACAGTGAACTTTTCTGTCCGTCTCTCCTTGTATCATTTAATTTGTAAAAAATTTTTCAAAAGTTCTGAAAAAAATAAAACAATTATTTTTTGTTTTATATTCCGTTTTATTTTAACCTCTTCAGAAACGAATTTTTAAAAGTGAAAAAACATTCATTTTATTTTTCATTTTATTACTAGTTGTTTACCTTATATTTATAACAAATCAGTAATATAAGATAAAATTAAAAACAGTACATTTTACTAAAAATGAAAACTATCGACATAAGTGGCCATTTAACGTTGAGTTTATCTATGAATGGAAATATTTCATGCTCTTAGGGCATACGGGTTCTCTACACTTTTCAAACATGTAGTGAGTTTGTCTCGTACAGTTTTTATATCATGACATCGTGGGGGTTTCATATGCTCGACTTTTAAAGGATAGTGTGCTATAGAATCTAGTCTAAGTTCTGGAATAACTTTAGTCTTGTTTTTGACTTTTTAGATGGTTCACAATTATACAGGGTATACGTCGTTTTTTGTTACGTTTACCTATCTGTATTAGTGAGCTGGCCAATGAGGCTATAAACTCAAAAAGATACATATTTTTTTCTTCATCATAGTTAAAGAGAATGCAAGAATTCGAAATTGATATATTGCAAAATTGGAATGCAATCCTGTGATAAAACTTTGTCCAATGTTCTTTGTTCCAATGTCCCTGAAGAGGTTAATATTTGCAGAATAGATTTTTTTTACACAAACAAAATACATGTGGTTGTAGTTGTTGTACTAATCAGTATACCTTTTTAATATGCCTTGCATGTACCTGATATAAATATACTTTGTTTTCTGTAAAAAATTTAAATGAGTAAAACTTGCTTTTGCTGTATTTGGGCTCAGAATTGCAATGTGTGATTAATTATTTTATTAATAAAAAATATATTTTCAAAAAAAAAAAAAACAACAAAAAAAGATTTCCTTAGGATGGGAAAAAAGTTAAAATATAAATAAAATAAATTTTTATTTCAAATAAACATTTTGTTACTGCAATGCTTAGAATGTGCTGTATATAATCTATATATATCTATATACATACATATATAAAAATTAATGTTTGTCTGTATGTTTGTATGTCCTTTATAGAATCGTAAACTTTGCATCATGTTATGATCTTAAGCAAAGCTGTTGCCCATGAGCCGGCGAAGGTTTCTAAGTTGGTTCGATTAACTTCCGACAGGTGGCGCCACGGAAAATTACTCAAAATTAATTAAATCGTAAGCTGTTCATTTGATGATGGTATGATCTTTAGCAAAGTTGTTGCGCATGAACCGACTGAGGTTTATAAGTTGGTGGGGTTAATTTCCGACATGTGGCGCCACAGAAAATTACTTAAAACGAATTAAATCGTAAACTGTGCAATTGATCATGCTATGATCTTTAGCAAAGTTGTTGCGAATGAGCCGATGAAGGATTGTGAATTGGTGCGATTAATTTCTGACAGATGGCGCCACTGAAAATTACTCAAAATTAATTAAATCGTAAGCTGTGCATTTGATGATGGTATGATCTTTAGCAAAATTGTTGCGCATGAGCCAACGAAGGTTCCTAAGTTGGTGGGGTTAATTTTCGACCGGTGGCGCCACAGAAAATTGCTCTTTTTTCTGAAAAAGTGCTGAAGGGAAAATTTTGGCTTTAGAGGTAGTCAAATAGAGCTACAAATAGCGCGAAAAGAGTTAAGTTGGCATCGTTGAATACAACACTAATGTTTGCTTAGGGCCAGCAACTTGGACCGGGTCAGCTAGTTTGTTTATTAATTTTTGAGGTACAAAGTTTTATTAATGTTAAAATGAAAATTAAAAATATTTAAAATCCTTGCAAGGTCTGGCAGATAACCTAAAACAACAACCGGAGTATGTATAATGATAAAAACTAAAAAGAAAGATAAGTGTGCAAAGAATAACTTCTTGCTGAAAAAATTCTCATTAAGTACCAAAAATTGGACGATAAAAATGGGATATATGCATAATGAAAATATAAAATCCGCCTATACAACGAGTTGAATGAAAAAAATAAGTTTATTATGATAACATCCCCAAAAATGAATGTGGACTTTTTGCGCTAAAAAGTTAACCCTCTTCCTGTGTTAAATTTATTTGTCAAATGATTTATTAACTTTCAATTTAATTATTCTTAGTACGAGGAACTGGAGGTTCGCGTACCTTTACTTCTACATGAAGTTAAAATATTAGTAGTAGTAATAATCGAAAAATTAGGGCAATCAATTTTTTTAATGAAAATGGGAATATTTATTTTAGACACACTAGCAGGATCGATGTTCTTCAGCAGTTTTCGTTTCTTTCTACTTTAGGTGGAGACATTTTAGTACAACTGCAATTCTGCGTTTGCAAAAAAGTCATATTCATTTATTATGGAATAGTAGTATTTCTATATAATAATTTTATTTTTTTTTTATTTTACTTAGTTTGATACTTAGCTGCCTAAGAATACTTTTTAAGCTTCTAAGTTGAGATTACCTTCTGAAGAAACGTGCAAATAAAATCAATTTTTTGGTCAGAACTCGTAATGTAAACGATATATGTATATGAGTTTATCATTACGTTTGACATTTCTACAATGTTTATTTCCGATCTCATTAAGAATGTACATATATTCTGGATCTTTATATATAGAAAAGTTGTTGTTCATTTTAGCTTAAATGTATTAAAAATCGAAAAGTTTAAAAAATAGCTATAGACTATTAATAAAATGGAATTTAACTTTACAATCGAAAGTTAACTAAATTATCACATATTCACAAAAAAATCTAATATTTTTAAAAATTTGTAATTTTCATATACAAACTAAAATTTATTTAAAAACCAAAAGTTTGCAATATAAATCAAAAGTCCGTTTCAAAAGCTCCACCAAGAATCATATGTTCAAAATTAAATGACATACAAAACATAAATTTCAACAAGACATATTTATATTCGTCCGAGTTCGATTCCAGTAGGTTTAGACTGTTTTTATATAAGGTGATTAGTTTTGAATTATTTATTAGCTTTTTTTAAACAAAAAATCGGAAATTCGCTTAAAAATTTACTATTGAGTAACTTATATATATAAATGTATTTTTTTTGAAAATTTAATTAATAGATATTAAAGCACAGCATGAGCATAAAAAATAAGCTCATAAGACGCTCATTATAATATTTAATAGAATTCATTACTGGCTGTTTATTGCACTTGAGTAGCTATGAGTTGTCGATAATAAACTGCGAATACCAGCGGAATGCAGTGAGCTTGCAGAGTTTCCATAAGCAAGTATGAGTAAGTATTGAATAATAACGATGGAACTGGGCGAGTTCAAGCAGTTTTATGCTTAGAGTGAAACACGAACCTAGTTCGGGAGTAATAAAGAAAAAAAAAAAAAAAATACACAATTTTTTAACATTATTTACGTTCAATAGTATGGTATGAGTGCTCAGTAAGCTAGATTATTCGATTATGACCACTTGTGCATGAGCATGCCCATCAGATGAGATTGCTCATTTAACTATTTAATAGATATAATATCCTTAAAATATGCCACAGAAATTGGAAGATTTTAAAATAGAATATATTCTTAATTTGATTAAATTTACTAGGACTGCTTATTTTTAATAGTACAAGGTTTACCAACATGCAGTTTTTAAAAGTTCTTAAAACTACAAAGTATTTGTTTAATTATATAAATGTATATTTGCCTATTTATTCTTTAATTAACTTTAATACATTTTTTTTGTCAAATTAATTTTATCTAAATTTTTTTTTTGTAAACTTTCTTAGTATGAGGAGATTTGCACGAGTAAAGACATTTTATTTTTAAAGAATTGTAATTTAAATTCTTCCATTAAATGCATTTTTATTTTGTTCATTTAGCATTAGATTAAAAGTAGGCATTTGCTACTTAATATTTTATTGCATAGGTTATCCAACAAAAAAGATAACTTTCTAGTTATTTGTACACCTGAGAACATTTCGACTTTAGAAAATTAATTTCAAAATAAAAACTGCAATCATAAGTAATATTTTGTTAAATTGTTGGCTCTACAAATATTTTTACAATTTTCTATTTTGTCATAAATAAAAGTTACATTCTCTTACATAAAAATATTGATTAATCTATGTGGACGTAGAAGAATGTTATTGCCATTAATGAAAATGAGTTATTAAAATCTGCTTAAAAAAGCAAGTGTATGCAGAAATTTCCAATGAAAGAATTATGTATTACTGTGGGATACAAGCTTGATTCAACACTGCAACAGTAATAAAAAGAGCTTCTAGTTTAAAATGGGTATTTTATTAACGGCAAAGAACTTATGTTTATAACAATCTTGGTAACAAATGTCAGCCATTTTTGGTTTTACATACAAAGTCACGCCTAGATAAGATTTGCAAGTTACACAGACTGGTTCTAAAAGAAGCTCAAGTTAAGAACCTCCTTGGTAGAAATGAGGATTCTGATAAATGCCTTGCACAAACACTATTAACTGTGTGCTTTTCGTGAGGATTACCTGAAGCATAAAATACCTGGCCTTCCCTGCGTACATCGTATGGAGTTTGGGCCAGAATTGATACCAAAAAAGCAATCTATTTGTTGGCCACTTGACAAATGTTGTTACTCTTAGGTAACGAGCTATGTACGACATAGAGTTATAGGATCAGAACCTTTCTCAGACATATTCAATGGTTATGCTAAAGAAAAAACTGATTCCTGGAACGAAGCAGTTTTTTCGCCATTATGAAGCTCTTATAGGGCTCAGACAAGCAAATGACAACAGATGCTCCTGCTGTGAAGGTGTGTTATTTTTTCCAGCTTTGACAACAAATCTTAATGTTGCTTTTAATAATATTTGTTACGTTTGTATGTGGTCTTGATATATGTGACCGAATATCATCCTACTTGACTCTACTCTACGGCATTGGTTTTAATGTAAAACTACGAATCCTTTTATTCGTGCATAAAATAATATATGCTCTCCAATCTAAATATCTCTATGTAAGATGAAATTTTAGGCATCATAAACACTTTACTAAATACCCATTCTATTTAAATACAATAAGTATCTAAATTTAAATTCCAGAAATCACGCAAACTATTAGTAGCCGATGTCAATTTAGAAAAGTGTTATTTGTTACTTTTCTCGTTAAATATTTTTTTTCTGATGCCCGACAACTTTCTTATTTATTTCTGCCATATTAAAATTTGTAATTGCTCATTAAATATATATTTTTACTTTACCATTCGTAGTATATTACTTTACCATGCATAGTATAACACAGTACAACATTTTTGAGGTGATTGCTTCGGGACCCAATTCTGATAATTGTTTATGAAAGTAGCCCCTAAGAGAAGAACTTCTGCCTCATTCGTTTGGTCTTGGTACATCAAATAATAATTTAAAAATTAATTTGAAGTTAAATTCATACCTTTACTTAATTGTGAATAAAAGCTTAACGCGTTCATCGATTTTCATGATTTACTTATGTCTGATTTTGTTCATAGGTTATTTGAAAAAGAGAAGAGAGTCTTGCGTGGACAACAGTGGCAAGCAGTGCGCAAGTTTAAAAGCGGATAAAAGTGATAAATAAACCAAAAATAAACAGTTGCCTAAGTACCTGTCAAACAGGCTACGAAACAACAACCCTTATTCGGGGCAATTGAAATGGGGGACGATGAGAGCCTCAATCAACCCAAAAAAACGGCTAAGAGTTGGTAGCGCTGAAGGTAGGAATGATCAGTTAGACATCCTTATTAGAAGAGTTGCCTACCTAGAGGAAGAAAATAAAAGGCTGCAAAAACGCCTTGATATCGCTCACAGCGATAGCAGTGAAAGTAGCCAGAGCGATGACAATATGGCGATGGAAGAAGAGATGCCAGAAAATGTGAGGAGGTACCAGCAGCATTTGACGCAATTAAAAAAGGCGAGTGTGCAGCCCACTAAAAGCAACAGGGTTGCAAAGGAAGTTCCAGTCCCAAGCCAGAAGCAGGCAGAAGTCAGCAGCCGAAAAAATGATAAGAGTAAGTCTGTTTCTGTGGTAACTTGCTATATTAATATTAAGTGCATTAGCAATAAGCTAAATAGTGTTTTAGGACATAAAGAATATAATATCAAAATCTTAGGTAGACGCGTATCTAACATAGGGGTATGTACACTTGAGGATTTTGACAAGCTTAAAAAAATGCTTAACGAAGTGGGGGTAAATTTCTATACCCACACACCAAAGTCGGAAAGGCTCGAAAGACTGCCCGAAACGAGTACAACTTCTCCGGAAGATAGCCTCGAAAAGGAATGTTACTACTACTACCAGTAGGCAAATTCCGTTGAATCCTGGAAGAACCGTAAATGGTTTCTCCTATGCTGCCGCCGCCAGGACAGTGGCGAGCGCATCTTCCCAGGTCGACAGGACCGCTAGGACTGGGGGAACGATTCCACATTCTGGTCCTTCAAAACCACACTTAAATGTAGGCTTGTCTTTAGCTTCTGCTGGTGCCGAATTTGGTACAATCGACAATGAGTGTAGACGACTCTTCGGTAGTGGTCTACTTAATTGTTTAGGAAAGTTGAAGGGTTTTGCGCGTGAGTACAGGACGCTTAGAAATGATGAGGAGAAATCTCGGGCTTTGCTTGGGATGCTAATTTCAATTCAGCAAGATGACTAATTTACTTAAGTGTATATTTTTTAACGTAAATTCCCTCGTGTCAAGGCACAAAAGGCATTTTGTGAACATCGGCCAGATGTTCTTCTTGTAGCAGAGCATAAACTGTCCCCCAGACATACATTGGAGTTAGAAGGGTACAGAATTTTTAGACAGGATAGACAGAGCGGGCGTGGAGGAGGGATGGCCGTACTTATAAGGGACAGTTTGTGTGCCAATAGAATTAACTTTGACCTTGGTTGTATCGAGAATACTGCTGTAAGGATAAACAAGGCTGACGGCAGTGTAATGACTGTTATATCTGTATACTTGCGCTCGCAGGATACACTTTCGATTAACGATCTTGATCCCATCCTTGATTTGTCTTCTCGAGGAGGTTGGGGGAGACTTAAATGCTAAGCATACCTATTGGTGAGGTGGCTTTTGCAATCCTAGCGGCCGCGTTCTCTACGATTTCCTTTTGTCATGCCCAAATATGGATATTCATAAAACCACTGGGCCGACACGTGTAGTCGGAACTTCTTCATCTTATTTAGATATTTGTATGACATCATCTGATATTTCGCTGGGACCATCTTCCACTAGTGGCCTTAGAACATTACCTTTTGAGTCAGATCACCTTGCGGTGAAAATTCTTATTGAGAGTGGGGACCTTCAGTATAGAACGGAACCTTCCCTTTTAAATTTTGTTACATACGTATACAAAATTTATTTTGCTTCAAAATTTTCTAAGAGAAAACAGTTATACGTATTTAAAAATTAAAATTTTGGAAGAATTTTTTAATTTTTGCAAATTACAGAAAAAGTCACCCTGTTCGTTGGGTTTTAGATTAAATACAGTAAGTTTTTTGGCTCCCGAGGTACTCTGATATTTACTTTCAAATGAGTAATGTTCTGCCGCGGGAGTCTTTATTATTAAAGTACGAAATTGTGGGTACAAAGACATTATGTTAATTTAATCCATTTATTTTTAAGTGGTGCCTTACGCTGCTGGGCAATTACATAAATATTTTTCAATGTAGTTTGTTTATTTATGTAGTTTTTTACGAACAAATCAATAAAAAACTGAAATGTTCAAAAATATATCACACATTGGATGTAGAAACACAGTAATTATCTGTATTCGTAAAATATGAATAAATCGGAATAATAAAATCAAATGAACATTCAACCATGAATTTAATATTCGTAATTGCTCTCTTAAAAACAAGAGCAAATATTATACATTTACAGACAGAGCAACTGGCGATTGTACTTGGTATTTTATTTGTTCATTTAGTAGTTCAATAAAAATACAAACTTACTGTCATTTAATAATAAAAATTGCATCTCATCCCCGAATTACCAATCAAAATACATACACACAGTTCACACATAAATACACTCTCACCCATTCATTCAAACAAATGACCAAATAAAACTGTAAAAGAACATGAAGACTGCCAATGTTCTGGGTATTTACGCAGGTTATAACAAAAATTTTAAAAAGTTTTTGTTTTTTCTTTTTGCTTTTTGCTGTTGTTGGGTTTGTAGTTGCATCCGGTTTCAGTGGTAATGGTCCACTGATAAGGACGTGCAGAGGAAATACGAATATAAATTTTATTTTATCTGATGATTTGTACGTTTGAATGCATGTTTGATTCTATGTCTGTTTGCTTTGTTTTCATTTTTATTTGTTTAAATTGCAATATGGCAGTGCAGGCATGGAAAAGTGAAATTGTTTCATGGTCTCTAGTTATTTACGTAATAAGTTTTCAGAAGGTTAGAAGATATGATAAAAATGTGAAGATGTGACATTTTCAATTCTGTTTAAATTGGTTTCTTGGCAGTTAATTTTCACAGTTACACTGGTACTATGTAACAGTTGGCTCAGTAGAAGCACTGTTTACTGTAAAACTCGGTTTAAGTTGATTGATGGAAAACGTTAATTGAAAAATTAAACTTAAATTGAAAAGCAACTTTCTCAGTTAAAAGTTAACAAATGTAAGTTTAGTTGACAAAATTTTGCCTAATTTTCCTAATGGTAAGCAGATATATACCAATTTCAAGTAAAGAAAAAATATATATATAGAATAGGGTTTATAAGTATAAAATAATTTTAAAAAAGCTCTTTCGCTTATGAAATATAATGAAAAATTTTAAATTTGCATATCCTATTTCTTTATATAGTTAGTATATATGACCCGGTCTATGAAGAGGTGGCTTATGACTCAAAAACAAAATTTCGAAAAATTAGCTGTTAAAGATAAACAATGTATTTCGTCAGTTTCTTAGTATGAACAGTCATGCCCAAAAGGCAAGCAAAAGAGCATAAATGAGATAAGTATATAAAGAGCAATGTTTTTTTCAATGCAAAGCACAAACCAATTTCTGACCCTGCGTTGTCAGGTTTTTGGGGATTTTATCCCCAAAAATCGCCAAATCGACTTTGACTTACCATAGCTTCTGTTCTAATATTGAATATTTTCAATTTTGTACTTTTTTAATTGTTTAACATCTGCTTTACAAAAAACCTGACGTGTGTCACTTGTGAATAATGTCTGTCGAAGAAGAATTTAGCGAGGTTTTTCAAACATATTTCTGTGAAAACGAAGAGAATGATGATGATTCTTTCGATGATGTTGGTATCAATTACGAGGACGAACTACAAGCATTGTTTCAAGCTGAAGATCAAATGGAAGTGGATGAAAATATTTTTACAGTGGACTTTTCAATTTCATTTATTATCTTGACTCTGGATTTTCAATAAAATTTCTGTTTTTCTTTAATTTGTGCTCTTCTTTCTCTACATTTTTAGTACACTTCTAAGCAAGTTAGGACTTTCTAGTTTTCACCACATGAAAGAGCGTCTCAAAAACTATCGAAACCAAAAAAAAGTGGAAAAAATTTTTTGAGTCATAAGCCACCTTTTCATAGGACGGGTCACATATATATATATATATATATATATATATATATATATATATATATATATATATATATATATATATATATATATATATATATATATATATTGTGATATTGTACTTGTTTTATTCCAAAAGTATTGCTGCTTTTTCCTCTTCCAAAAACTTCTGAAAATAGTAAAGAAGTGCTCTGTTATCCATCCCTGTTCTACGATATACATACATACATACATACATATGTATGACTTTGTGTTGGTAGGGATTGCATTTACAATAGATTTGGATTTTAAATGTATGAGTATTTAAGTGTATTTTAAAAGTAGGAGCATGCGGGTAGAGGCACAAAAAAATTACCAGACCATTCACCCACTCCACCAAATTTAAATGAAAAGAGTTGTACAAAACTTATACAAAGCAGGAAACGGAAATGGCAAGTAATAAAATTCAAAATACGTTTATGCTGGTAGCATAATATTGTATAACTTTGGAAAATTTTAGAAAAAGGAATAAGTTTGAAAGGTTGTTAATTTTATTAAAAAAACAAATTTAATGCTTTTAATAATTTTCTTTTAAAATATCCATGTGAGTTTATAAACGTTTATAAAATTTGCGTAATTTATATTAAGGGTTTCAATTATGCTTTCTTTTTCTTCTTCTTTATTTGCCTATTCGCTTTTCGAATGTTAGCGACCAAAATGTAATTACATTTATTATCTTATATCTATATAATTCAGTGATTTTGTATTATATCGGCAAATGTCTCTCGATTTCTTGCTTCGCTTAGAAGGTTTATAACTTCCCAAATACCGATCCATTCCTGGATGTTGCTGATCCATATAATTTTCCTTTGCAAAAGCTTGTATTTCTTATTTCTCATAACATGACCCAAGTATGCTGTTTTTCGTTTTTTATGATATTAAGAAGTTCTTTTTCTTTGTGTAGTCTTCGCAGAACTTCATTATTTGATACAAAATGTGCCCAAGGAATTTTAAGAATGCGTCGTTAGGTCCACATTTCAAAAGCTTCGAGTTTTTTATATTTACAGATTTTAAGGTCCATGCTTCCATAGAATACAATATAACACACCATACACAGGTTTAAATATATCGGATTTTTGTTTGTAAATTGACATTATGGCTAGTAAAAACCTTTTTGTATTTAAGGAATGGATTTTTTGCCATTTCAATTCTGCGTGTTATTTCTTTGAAAATGTCCCATTTGTCGTTTCTGATAATTCCTAGATATATAAATCTGTGCATTTTTTCCACGTAGAATTCTCTTATTTATATTGTCGATGTTTATCCTATGTTGGTTGTTTGCTGATTACCATATATTTCGTTGTTTAATATTAAGTTTTAGCCATAATTTTCGCTTCATGTCGTCAGTGTGTTTACAAGTTCTTGAAGTCCCGACATGTTATCAGTCAAAAGAGTGGTATCTTCAGCATATCTAATATTATTGAGAAAAGTGCCATTTCCTTTTTGAACACCATTGATTGTCTCCTGAAATATACTTTCGGAATATTTTCCGTCTTTTTCATAATCAATGAAGCACAGAAAAATTTCTTTTTGTACATTCCTATATTTTTGAACTGAAACTTGTAACGAGGTTAGAGCTTCGCGTGTACCCATCCCTTCATTAAAGCCAAACTGGAATGCTTTCTTTAAAAAGTTATTATTACAAAAAATGTTGTTCCTTTTCAAATTTCGGGAGCTAAGTACAGTTGACTTTCGATTTTTTTATTTTATTGGTAGAAATCTTCAAAGCAGCAATAACTGTGGTTAATATTTGTTTCCTAAGACTTTTATAAATAGGAAATGTATCTATTAAAAACTCGGTTATGTGAAGCGGTTTTTTTTTCATATAAACTAATATTATTCAAAGAAACAATTTCTTTTATTAAAAACATATTTCAATAAAAACTGTAATCTTTTAAGATTTAAGATTGCAAGATTTTATAAAGATAAAAATTTAGTAAGAAAATAACTAAGACGGTTAGTTAATTCAACTACATTTTTTTCATTTTTACATCCTATTAAATAACATAAAGAAAATAGTTATTTTGAAGAAATTTCTTTAATATAAGGAATTTAAAAACATTTTTTGTACGTACTTAGGTAACTTTTACAGTACTTAGGTAAATTTTTGGTTCAGTTTAGAGTTGGTAGTAGAAGTTGCAATCAAATTGTTCAAATAAAGTGTCTGTTAATAACAGTATTTAAAAAATTAATATTATTTTAGCGGAACAACTAAAATGTTGGATTTTTGATGGATTAAATAAAAATCACCCAAAAAGCTAATCAATGCTAAACCTGAAATTGCCAAAACTTTTTAAAAGCAGAAGCAAAATAAAAATACTTCTTCTTCAAAGCGAATATTTGAAGAGCACTAGTAGTTATGAAGTTTATAATTCAATAAAAGCAGTAGCCATTATTTGTATACCATAAAAAATACTTTTATAATAAAGTAAATAGCTCTTGCAAACAGTGCTTTTAGAAAACTAACGTAAGCTAGTAGTCGCATAAACAGTACCTAATAGTTGCACAAATGATCGTTAATAATCGCCTGAGAAGTGCGTATAAAGCAATGTAAGGCCAATAAAAATTTTAAAACAACAAATTTTTGAAAAATATAAATATACAACTGACTGTTCACATGTAGCTATCCCTGTTGTACTTCGCTGCACCCATCCTTAAAAAAACTTGTAATAAACACCTGGAAGTAAAAGGATGACCAAGCATTAAACCGAAAATGTATGTTTTTCTGGATGATGCCTTTGTCAAATTTAAAGAGTGTCAATATTGCAGTTATCTTGATAGAGGATAACAACTTTATGTGGGGCACTCTTCCTTACTAACATTATTCTTAGAGTAGAACATTTTAACTCTACCTCTTATAATTTTCTAGTTTCACGAGGTACTACTTCCAGCTAGTTTTTTGATCGATTAAGTCTGTTTGTATGAATAACATGGGGATTAGTATGTAATTTAAAAGCCTAACCGCTTATAGTTTCGAAGTTACATAATGATAAATAATTATTTTGTATGGGAGTTGCTTGTCGAGCAACCTAGAATTTTGTCTTGTGGTAATGCATATTAATAAGGGCACTAAATTTCAGGATTCTACTTGTTATAGTTCGCCAATTACACGAAACAATTTTTTTTTTGTATGGGAGTTACAACGCCCATTGCTTCAATCCTGAATTGCGCTATCTATACACATTAATATAAGGGTTACATGTGCAAAATTTCAAGAATCTTCCTATTACAGTTCTCTAGGTGCACGATAATAATTTTTCACTTTGTATGGCAGGTGCAAGGCCCACTGTTACAATCCAACCACTCTTTTCCTAAACTTTGCACATTAATAAGGGTTCCACGTGTACTCAATAGGGTTTGAGATTTCCCGGACTTTTTCACTTCCCGGAAAACGGGGAAAAGAATATTCCCATTCCCGGGAATTCCAGGGGTCCCGGGAAAAACAGCCCTTAAAGAAAATAGCTTTATTTGCCGAAACAGTATTTAAAAATTCATAGTTTTATTAGTATTTACAGTTTATAAAACTTAAAAACCATTCAGGTGACAATAATTATTTTGTTACAAAATAAGATTTTAGACAAATTTAACAAATCACTGGACATTCTGTTCCTTTCTTTTGTTTTGAAATTCTCTCTTTAAATGTTGGTTCCATTTTGTTAACAACACAACTGCAAGTTGACGGTTCTACAGATTCGGGTGGCTTGAATATTCTGTTGAACAATTGTGCTGAATAAAGTTTTATGAGATTTTTTTGTACATTAGCAATTTCACCACTTTCTAAATACTTAAGAATCGCAAACGTTTTACAATCCCTTCGTTCATTTATTTTTCTTATCAACCATCGTTTTTGAAAGAGTCGTATTAATAGCCAAATGCTGCTCGTATTAACAAATTTGTGCCCCTGCGGCTCAAGGCCTCTAATGCAACTTTAATGCGATTTAAAATGGCCACTAAATTTTCTAAAATCTGAACATATTCTTGAACCCACAACTCTGCGCAAGTGAAATTTTTTTTTAATTGCTTTCTTCAATGTAAGAAACGATTGAATCATTTCAAAGATACTTATTTTGTTTTTACATGATGAATTAAACGCGATCGTTTCTTATATTTTTTGAGACAAGCTCTTTTTGGAGGACTTGCTTGTTTTTTGTTCAGCACAATAACGATCAAATATTTGTGTGACAGCAAAAGAAAAGCTTATTTCAAAATTAGAACCACTGAATTTTCATACAATGAAATTTAAAGTCAAGCTTAAGTTCGTTTTGTTCTCTCTAAGAAAGAATAAATTAAATAACAAATTAGGATAATATTAATAATTATAATTATATTAATAATTATAATTAATATTAAAATTTTCCCGGGGAATTGATTATAGCGTTTCCCAAACCCTACTACTCAATCTCAAAATTCTACCTTTCTATGCTCAACATAATAATTTTCACCTTGTATGGGAGGTACCACGCCCACTGTCCCAATCCAATCTGATTTTTGATAGACCATGCGTTCTATTATGTGGGTTATTTGTGTACAATTTAAAGATTCCTATTATTATAAAGGGTGTTTTTTATAGAGGTATAGAACTTTAAGTTGCAAAACAACGATGGATTATTCGATTGACATGAATTTTATTTATCCGAAAGATAATCTTGTGGCATTACATTTTAAATATGATTTCTGGCATATGACCGCCACGGCTGGTGCGGATGTAGTCCAATCTGGACATCCAATTTCCAATTGACTTCCAAATGGTCAAGCGATTGTGGCTTATCCGCATAGACCAATGACTTTACATAGCCGCACAGAAAGTAGGCTAGCGCGGTGTTAAATCACAAGATCTTGGAGGCCAATTCACAGGTCCAAAACGTAAAATTAGGCGGTCATCAAACGTGTCTTTCAATAAATCTATTGTGGCACGAGCTGTGACATTTTGCGCCTTCTTGTTGAAACCACATCTCCTGGACATCATGGTTATTCATTTCAGGAATGAAAAAGTTAGTAATCATGGCTCTATACCGATCACCATTGACTGTAATGTTCTGGCCACCATCGTTTTTAAAATAGTACGGACCAATGATTCCACCAGCCCATAAAGGGCACCAAACAGTCAGTTTTTCTGGATGTAGCGGTGTTTCGAGATACACTTGAGGATTATCTTCACTTCAAATGCGGCAGTAGCCATTCAACCAGAAGTAAGCTTCATCGCTAAACAAAATTCGCTTATGAAAATTTTTGTCTTTCTGTCTGTGGCTGCATCAATTAAAAACTACTGGATGAATACAAATAAAAATTCTTGAAATATAAAATTTTTTCCATTAAAAATATTTCATTTCCAAGAAAAAATATGTAAATATAATATCCCGAATCTACACAATTTCACCGAATTAAATCACAGCACCTTTTATTTTTGTAAACGGTAATATTGTAACATCCTGATTAAAAATAAGGGTCTCTAAATTTGATGTGGACTACTTTTAAAACAAAAAGAATAAATTATTTTAGACTTAAGATATTACTTATTTGGATTCAAACAATTAATTTTCATAATTAGACAATTTTTTGTTTGAATATGGTCCTATAAACAAATTTGTAAATTCAAACAATTAAATTTAAAATTAGTTTATTGAAAATATTCCACGATTTTTTTAAACAATAAATTATGTATTTGGTAAAAAAAAATTTATTGACTTTAAAAAAAATTTTCAAACAAAAATTTCAGACAAAAAAGTTTATAAAAAAAATTTAAAAAAAAAATTGTCTGAATCAGACAAAAAGTTTACTGAAATTTAAAAGAAATTCAAAGAAATAATTTATCTGAAACTAATAAAAAACTGTACTGAAATAACAAACAATTTTCAAACAAATAATTTAGCTAAATCAAAAACAATTTTCGCTAATTGTGTTTAATAGTAACAGTTTTGTCACTAATTTAAATAACTACTGGGTAAAATTTGACCATATTAAAAAAAAGGCCAAGACGAATCTCTTCACAGGATGGTAATGGCAAATACATTCAATTTCGCTGTTTCTCAAAATATCAAATTCTATATATTAAAAAATGTTATATATTTATGGAATATATGGAATTTGACATCTTGAGCAACAGTGAAAATAATGTATCTCCCTTTTTCTTTTTACTTTGGTCAAATTTTAGCGACTAGTTACTTACATATATATTTTAGACACAAAGCGTTTCCTCTTGAGCACAATTGGGGCAAAACCTTGTATTTGATTCATCTAAATTATTGGTATGAGAATTGTTTGCTGGTCAAAAGCACATGTCATACATATTTACATAAAGTTGGCCATTGCCGCCACCTGAAAAACTGTGAATAAAAATAAAAATTGAAATACGAGTATGTATGAATATGAATATGTAGCAGTAACTTCAATAAAAAGTTTGTACATTTTTACCTTTTCCTCTGCAGCTAATGGCTTCTAAAGGTTTTAATATTTGGGCTAAATTTCCTTTTTGAATTCTTGAAAAAATCAATATACATAAAATTTTTTATTATTTTTTCAATGCATGACATGAACATGTTGTCGTTTTTTGCGAATGAGTAATTATTAGTAAATGGGCCAAAATAAAATTTCTTGGATAATATCTGCAAAATTATCGTGTAGTTAACTGACTATATAAGGAGCAGGTTATCAAATCGCCTGAGTTAACTCCTAGAAAGCATTTAATTCTGAACGGAGTTTTATTTATTTTTATTTGAAAGGTAATGCTTATAGATTAGTTCCATTCAAAAAAGTTCCCAATTTTAAAAATTAAAGGTTGTGCATCGGGAAAATCATGTATGATTTTTAGTGTCTTTTGAGCCCTAAAGGGCACCAATTTCATATTTTAAAAAACTTAACTTGGAAATTAGGTATAATTTCAGATAGTCCGTTATGAGCAAAAGTATAAATATTTCAAATTATAAATTAAACAGTGTCCCGATAGGTGATGTTATTTTATGTATATGGCCTTATCTCTTGAACAGTTAGAGTCAGACACTTGATATTTACATAGCCTTAAATGGTGTCCCCATTGATGACTTTATTTGACGTATACCTCTTTTCTTTTGATATACAGATAGGCACTTAAAAATTACAAAGTATTTGTATTGTTCTGTATGCTATAATAGCAATCATTGAAATTAAATGTAATTAAATTAAATTAGTTCCCCTACTAAAATATACATAATTAGAGGCTATTAAAAATTTAAAAGTTTTTTAAATTTAATTTTTACAAAAGAACAACATTCTCATATTAATAAATTTAGTTTCATCAATTATTTTTATTACGGCAACACTGTTAGCAGCAAATAAAAAATCAAACAAAAGTATTATTAGATTCAGACAAAAAAGTTTTTGAAAATCAATAAACATTTAAAAAAACAATTTGTTTGGAAATATTTTGGTAATGATTTTTTCTGTGTTTAGTTATAATTGAAGATACATGGTATAGCTTGAAAAAAATGTTTACTTTGAAGTGAGAAAACAAACAAGCTTTAAAACCCATTTTTGATTTTAAATATCTCTTTAACCTACTAAAATGTATTTTCTTTAAACTTCAATTTAATCAACAGTTTTGTGTTATAAAAATCTTATTTTTTTCAATTACAACCGACATATAAAACAATTTGCAAATTGATGAACACGTTCATAGACAATATAGATAAAGCAGCAAATGGGAGTGTCGTCCGTATTTATACAGTTTGTTTTTTTTTCTTTTTGTAACGCGTAGCTAGGTATTTTTGTGTTGAAACCCATGTGCGCTTGAGTATTTTATCCTCCAAAAAGTTGAATGTTTTTCATGTTGGTGTCTGCTTTTTACACGCTTTACATTTCATGTATCAATGCCGTCGAACGATGGACACTCATGTCGATGGAACGTTTTAATGTAACACATTTAACAAGGGTATAATTACAAAACCATTAGATCGACATTAAACCACACAACTCCTCTGTGCTTTTTTTTAATAAATACTTTGTTGTTAAGCACAAGTTTATGCAAATGCAGTAATTACTTGAGTATTAATTTTTATTCTGTTCCCATTTATTGGTGCTTGAGCTATTTTTGTTGGACATACATTTCTAAATACTCTACTCACGGGCATGTATGGTCACATTTGTTCACGTAAATCCAAACCAACTTTTTATTCAAACAACAATATTTATAGTTTGAAAGAAATTATGCCGAACATTACATGCAGTTTCTCTAAAGCCCACTTCACACTATTACACTGAGTAATTAGAATTGTCAAAAACTATATGTTATGAAAATGTCAAAAATTTCGGAAATGAATTTGAAATTTTTGAAATTTTCTACACATTAAGATTTTTCAAAATACCTTTGTAGGTGCTGCACTATTAAAGAAAGAAAGATCTTTAATGTTTTTGTAAGATTATCAAATCTTACAGACTTTTCAAAAAGTCTACCGAATTTTTTGAGCACACATTCCATTTTCGGCAGATCGAACGACTGCCTATAATAGCGATTAATCATAAAAAGCCTTAATTTATCAAAAAAAAGACATACATTTTATCTATTTGAACTGCAGTATAAAATTTTAAATCATACTTTTTAAAATACAAATGAACAAATAATTCTAAGCAAATTAATTAATGAATAAACTACTTAACATCCCTGCAACACAGAGACTGCATTCGTTTAGGAGGAGAATTAATAAACCGTTTGCTTTATGGCACATGGTTATGACATTCTGCACATTGTAATTGCATCACACATCCATACACACACATACCTAATAACACAGGCAACACGATTGAACAGAACTATTGGCATTATCAATTGTTTTATATTCGTCCTTGTAAAATGCGATGTTTCATGTCTGGCATAAAACAGAAAAAAATGCACCGACTCTAATAAAACTTGTTAGAATTGAAATTAATTTCACAGATTTTATCGTTCATATTCAATGGCTATTGTTGTTTTGCCAAACAGTACTTCTGCACATGACAGTAATTTATATTGTTTAGCATAAACATTTTTTTGTTTGCCAACAAATACAAAGTTACATCATCCATATATCATCTTATAAAAATTTTAGTTTTCACATCCGAAGAGTGAACATTAGCTTTAATTTAAGTATATATGCGGTGTAAAGTGCAACAAACCTTCTGTAAGAAAAAAAAATTAATTTAATATATATTGTTGCATAATTTTATCTTCAATGTAGGGGTATTTTAACTAAAAATAATCACTCATATCTCAAGTCTAAAATAACAAAACAAATATAATCCAGCAAGTGCTACACTGAACCAAATTTCGTAAGTAATATTAACGAAAAAAATTAGTTAATCCTTAACGACAAAAATATTTAGAACAATTTAATTTTTATTCAAATCTATACACAATTTATTCATATAAACTAATTTTATTCAAACCAACATAGTTTCCTTTGTTAAAAACATATTTCAATAAAACTTGATAAAAACTTATTCTGTTAAATTAACAAAAATTTAGTCAAAAAAGAAGTAAAACATTCTAAGAAAACGAACCCATAAAATTAGTTAAATATACGTCCCTAAAGAAGTTAATGTGACTAATTTATCCGTTGATTTGACAAAATTTTCTTTAATTCTACTCAGTTTTTTATTTTATTTGTGGAGAAAATTCAATAAATAAAAATGAAAAAAGAGCTGTAAAAGAGAAGAAATTTCGTTAAATTTAACTTCAGAAAAATTATTTGATTTGACATATAAAATAGAAAATTTTTTCAATTTACATACATATGTACATACATATATATGTATATTAATTTTTCTTTTAATATTTGTTGCAATAAAAAAATCATTTTTGCTGTCAATTTCGGTGTGTTGTGCAAAATAAAATTAAGTGAATAAATTTCTCGAATAGATTTTACACTATTAGCGATTTGGAAAAGATATAGTTTCGTGGAGAAAATAAGAAAAATAATAAAATAATATCAAATGCCCGCAACAGAACCTGATAGCCTTATTCGTTTATTCCTCTTAAAACAGAAATAAAGGTAATGAGGCATTAATGTTACGCAGTTTTATTTTCAGATTATGTTACAGATTTTTAAAGATAAAAATAAATAAAAAATTAAATAATAATTTTAGTTAATTTAACTTTTTTTTTGTTAAATCTACACCCTATAAAATAACGAAAAATATAGTCATATTGAAGAAATTTCTTCAATATAACGAATTTAAAAAAATTATTTATTTTACTATAATCGACTGTAGATTTGACTAAAAAGTTTGTTAGTTGTATAATAACCTACTGTTCTTCAATACAGTAAATTAGGTAAATTTTTGGTTCAGTGTAGACAAAAAAAAATATGTTTCACTGTCTCTGGTGATGGTTGCTGCTTAACCCTGTGGTGTTCGCACAAGAGAAGCAATATTACTCCGTAATATACAAAATGTAAATACGTTCACTTAGTATGTTACGGGCTAAAAGATTTTGTGGCGTTTCAAGCATCTTTTACATTAATGCATGTTTCGCTATTTCTGCTTTCGGCACGTTTAGATCTTTGTAAATATTTCAGTTTTTTATATCGTGTTGTTAAATTTTAAGCACCGATGTTGAATGTGAACCACACCTAAACGTCAAGTTGTTTTCTGCATTTAATTTGACGTTTCTCAATTTTAGGCTAACTCCATTTGAACTATGGAAAGATACACAATCGAGCAATGGTCAGAATGGTGGCAAGAAATGGCAACATTGGATGATAAATTTTAGAAGAAAATCATCTTCAGTAATGAGGCACATTTTCACCTCAGTGGATTCATTAATAAGCAGAAATTCCGCATTTTGGCGAATTATACTCCAAGAGTAATTGTCAGTTTATTAAAAAAAAAAAATAATAAATTTAGCGGATGTAATTTTGTTTCTAATTATTAGTATAGCTTATAAATTATATAATTATACAAAATTTATTTTGTAGCAAAATCTTTTAAAACCAAAAAAAAATAATAGTCATTTAAAAATAACAAATTTTTTTAATTTTAGCAAAGTACAAAGAAAGTCCATTTTGAATTACCCTATTCTCTGTAAAAATGTTGAAATAGAGCAGTAATATTTTGGCTCCCGCGATACTCTGGCATTAACTTTCCAATGAGTAATATAACGTTGAAATCGCTAGCTATAAAAAATGATTTTTGGTTCATAGTTTTGTTGATAAAATTTAATCCGCCCAAAAGCATTTTCACATAAACATAAATTCTTAAGACTGGACATGCAGCGGACTTTCAAAGAGTAAAGATTTTAGTTATCGAATACAAAGGAAAGAAAAGGTACACAATAGAAAGTCTACGTATTCAGAAGAAAACAAACAAAACCATGAACTTAAAACCCGGCCATTACTAGCCATCGATTTGAACAAGACGTAATCATGACGCCAGAAGGGCAGCGGGATTAATGTTGGCGTATTAGTGGTTAGAATCGTGTTAACCCCGTCTACATTAGCCATAAAATGACAAACATAAACACTAACATCATGTTACTACAGTGTTGCATTAAAGGATTTTTAACTGTGATATTTAATTTAAGTTGTGTTTGATTTTTAATTTTTTTTTATTTTTTTTTTATTTTTTTAATAACGTTTATTTAGCAATGTTTCTTATAATTAAACTATAAATAAACAAACAGTAGTAGTAAATATAATTTGTTATACACAGTCCCTTATTCCAGCTCTCTAGTACATTTTACAATAACAATATTAATTCTTTTTAGGAAAATTATATAATATATAAACCAGAATGGGTGCCATTACAAATATATGATGTAAAGAAAAGTTGAAAAAAATTACTTTCATATTTATTTAAGAATAAAATGGTAATAGTTATAGGGTAAAAGAAAGAATTTGTAGAAAACATTTCATGTTAGCCACCAGTATTTTTTTATTCATGTTTGGAAACATATTTTTATCTCCTACATACAGGCTTGTGTCGAAACTTCTATTTTCTGATGTCAATTGATTCTAAATTATTGCTTTTTGAGTGGCTCGTCTATATATGTGGCAGAATATAGGAATACCTGTTTGGTTTTGGATAAAACCTTGAGTATCGAGGTGTAAAAAGGCCCTAGGTGGGACATATCCGTTTTGAAGTGTTTTGTATATATATGCTCCATTCATGTAGTACGGAGTCATTATTAAGTTATTATTAGTGCAATTAAAGCTTTTCAAAATGTGGTTTCTAATTAAAAAAATAATGAAATTGTCAACTCGACAAGTATTTGCAGCGTTATATAATTTGCTGTTCGATATATATTTTTTTAAATTGCTATTGGACGATCTGAAAAGAGACATACATCCTCTTTAACATTTTCTTTCAAAAACTCGCATTTTTTCCATGTATGCAGGTGAAATTTTGAACCAAATTTGGTAACCATATGTTAAAATTGGTCTTATTAAAGATTGATATAATATAATCTTAATCCTAGGATTAATATATTTTGAAAAAAAAAGTTTTTTATAGATAAAAAAATGCATTTTTTGCTTTTGTGTTTTGAATGTTGATATGATTGTTGAAGTATAAAAAATTATCAAGGTGAATACCCAGGTACTTAACCATCTGCTTATTAGGGATATTATTGTTAGAATAGGATTTTATTCCAAAATCCTTCCAATTTTTTTCTAATATTGTAGTTACATTTTCCCACAGGTGGCCGAAAAAGAATAGTTTCGCATTTCTCAATATTTATTTTCATTTTGCAGTTAATGGAATATTTTTCAACGTAATTAAAAGAGTTTTGTAATTTATTATTCATTTTTTGAATTTTATCGTCAGAGTGGTACAGCATAATATCATTATCATGTTGCAAAAGATCGAAAATAAATATGTTAAAAAGAATTGGCGAGTTGACCCTGCCTTGCTGTAAGCCATTAACGATAACAAACTTTTTGGTACTCATTTGCTTTTTGTTGCATACAAAAAAAAAAAAAAATATTATTTAACATCTTATGTATGAGCACGACAAGATGGAATGGAGTATTGTGTTTTATTAGTTTGTATATTAACCCTGGGATCCAAACACTGTCGAAGGCTTTTTCAAAGTCTACCAGACAGGCGCCCGTACACAGGGATTTACTCCAATTATAGAAAAAATTTTTGAAATTATATAGTGAATAGCATGGATAGTGGAATGTTTGAATTTAAATCCAAATTGTCTATCATTAACTAATTTATTATTTTTGAAAAATTTAAGTATGTTACTATTTACACACATCTCAAAGACTTTACGTATATTTGGTAGCAAACTTATTGCACGTAAATTTTTAGAATTGCTCACATTCTTATCTTTTTTAGGAAAATTACTACTTTCGCAGTTTTCCATGCTCGAGGAAAATATGAATTATTAAGCATGTCGTTGAAAAGTGTACAATATTCCATTATTATTTCCTTTGGCAGAATCTTTAGAATAAAATTGGGTATGTTATCTAACCAGGAAGATAAAACAAAGCCTTTTTTAAAATTTTTCGTAACCAACCAAACTCAGATAATAGAATACGAGAATTTTGTATTATAATCATCCATCTGAAGCTTCCGTTTTGTTTTTATTCATTTTTTTTTAATATTTACCACCTTATATTTGTTATTTTGTAAAAAGATATTCATTCAGCGTCATGGAGTAGTTAGAGAGAATAATGAAATTAATTAAGTTTAAGTGTAATTAACAATTTATTTAAATGTTAATAAATAGTTCGACTAATTAATTTAACTGTTAAACATTAATGACCTTAACCAAAAAAGAAAAGTCTACATCGAGTTTTTGCACAATTTAAAATATATACGAATATTAAAAAAAATACTACCACAAAATTAATGTATAATTATGCATTTATTTCTATTTTCATTTAGCTTTAACATTTTTTCTGACAAAAGCCCAATTTCAAGGTTATAAGTATGTTCAGGGTTGCAAATAAAGTAGCTTTTTCTACAAAACCAGCGTTGTCTATCATAATTTCGAAATTTCAAGTTGACTTCGGCCGAAATCACGAAATGACTTAATTTCGTGGCAGCCTGAACGGCAGCGATGACAACTTAGCTCTTTTTGCGCTATTTTTGGCTACCTCTGACGAGAAAATTTTTCCCTTGGCACCTTTTTAAAAAAAGAGCTAACATAGCTCTTTTCATTTTTATAAACAGCTTTGTTGAATAAAATTTTTCCTTTACCCTTCGAGTCAAAGTATTTAATAAAAACAGATATATGGCCAGAAAAAAATAATTATTCGACTATATTTGAAAATTACTGATTTTAAATCCTCTATATTCAGCCCTGATCTGCAAATTGATAGTACTACATTGCACATTGCACATTTAAAGTTTGATGGCTGATCAGGAAAAATTTATATATTTTTTATTTCGTGTTTTTTCGATAATACTACTCTTTAAAGCGTCAATCATAGTCATAGCCTATTAAGGTAAGCATGAAATGATGCCTAATTTTTTTATAGACTGAATTGTAGTGGATCGAATTTAAATATTCAAAAAGTTTTTAAGGATTTTCAAAAATGTTTGATATTTCAGAAGTTGTTTTTATCACAAATAACAAAAACTATATAATAACTATAGTTTTATAATTTTCATATTTGGTTTAAATAAATTTAAGACACAATGAGAAACACCAATATGTCAATGGACGAAATGAAAAAAAAAATACTTTTTTGAGATCAACATTTCCTAATTAATCTAGAAAAATGCCATACAAAGTTTAACAAGTTTCACTGTAAGGCAGTATATATAATTCAAAAGTCAATAAATTAAAAACACTTACAAATATCGGCTGGTTAAGTTTTAAGGGCCGATGTTGAATGTGAACCACACCTAAACGTCAAATTTTTTTCTGCATTTTATTTGACATTTCTCAATTTTAGACTAACTCAATTTGAACCATGGAAAGATACACAATCGAGCAATAGTCAAAATGGTGGCAATAAATGTCAACAATGGATGAAAAATTTTCGAAGAAAATCATCTTCATTGGTGAGACACATTTTCACCTCAGTGTATTCGTCAATAAACAGAATTGCCGAATTTGGGCGAATGATAATCCAAGAGTGATTGCCGAAAAACCAATGCACCCACAAAGAGTGACTGTGTGCTTCGGTTTAAGCAAATGAAAATTATAGTCGATTTACTTTCGAAATGAAGTAATAACGGATTTTGTTTTACAGAACACTAAGAAAAGGAATTTCGTGTTATAATAGAAAAAGTTCGGATTCCGTTTACCGAACGGGGGTGAGGGTGATTATAATTTAATATAATTTCTATAAAACCTAAGTGAACATTTTGGTAAATATAAAAACTCTACCTTTGAAGTACAAATAAAACAATAAAATGTACAGAATAAATCGTTCTATTAAAAATAGCGCTTTTTAGCTCTTTTTGCCAGCTGGGTCGAAGCGTTTGGTCTTTGAAAAGTTGACATCCCTGCTGAACGGGCTATTGTTAGTTTTGAAGTTCCATATATACTAATACATTTTAATACTGCGGGCCATTGTGCAAAATTCAACTATAATGTGTAATCAATTGTTTATTTGAGTAGATCAAATCAGAAAAATTATATATATACCTAATAATTTATATTGAATCTACTCCTTTATTTTTTTTAATTTTGTTTTTTTATTTATATTAACAAAACTAAACTGTTCTGTTCATAAATATTGAATATTAGCTCGTAAAAACAAATTAATAAAAGTAATTAATTTAGCAATCATCATAATATTTAATCGAAATATTTAATCACATAAATTAAGACACACAATATTATTAAATGAAATTAAAAAGAAAACTATGTACATAGGTATGAACGTATAATTTTTATCGGATCCTTACCAGCTTAGTTCACAGTCATAAATTACACAGACTCCGATACATGGACAACTTTTAATATTTTCGTTGCGTATGAGAGTGTGTGTGCTTTTTTGTAACTTTACTAGGAAATTCTTTTAATTAATTTTTACTTGTTTATAGAAAAACATAATTTATTATGGTTATTAACACAAAAGAAAATGAAACAGGCGGAAAACCAACTTCCTTCAACGAAACTTGTGCTTGTTTATTGAGTCCTACATATACACAAATCTTTATGTATATTTACATGAATGTGAGCGTATTCGTGAGCTGTAATTTGCAATGTATCATAAAAATAAACAATAGACTCATAAAAATAAATATTTGTTTGACAGGAATACAAAGTTACATTTATTTCACTTAAGCCACAGTGACCCCGACAAATAATACCCTTTCTTCCACATTCTCACATCATTCATATGTGTTAACAGACTTTAAATAGATGGAATCGTAGCTTTTAATTTAAAATAAGGTAAACTGTTCTTAACAAAACCAAAGTACTCCTGGTGATCGAATATTATCGATGGTGCTATCGTTAATATCGGTGGTTAGCTTATATTGAAGCAAATAGAACTTTAGTGATATTTTAATTGGCGATATACGGGTACATGTGTCAAAGAAATAAATACAGTTAAAACAGTAATGACCAACATTTTTGGTTAATTAAAGTATTAAATGAAAGGGAAAATTTAATATTTGCAAAAAAGATTGCAAGTCAAGCGGTACGAACAATTCCCTTATTAATGTGTATTGTCGCAAAAAAAAAATGTCTGGATTGGAATACTAGGTGTGGTAACTCCCATACAAAGTAAATATTTATCATTATGTAACATAGGAACTTTACTAGGAGAGGTTTTGAATTAAAGTAATTGCCCTATATATAGGGAACTGCAATAGTAAACCTCTCTAAATTTGACATATGCCTATCTGAGAAAAACGTTAGTTTTCAAGTAAAAGCTTGTAAATACTTTCTCTTTCAATTGTTTATTGTATTTTTTAAAATGGGTGTAGTGAAGCGCACCGGGTATAGCTAGTTTACAAAATTTTTATCAGAAATTTTGTTTGAAATATGAGTAAATTAATTGTTTTAAAACTCTGGCAGACGCGTCGTTAAAGCCACCTTAAGAAAACATGGTTGCAAAAAAAGGTTTAATCATTTCTATGCCATAATGAAATACGATTTCATAAATTAAATTTTCTGTGTATATATTATATATCTTAATGGTGGGTGTGTGCAAATAATTGACAACCGCAATAAAATCCAAGACATGGATGGCATCGTGGACCATGTATACTTTTATTTATTTGTTCTTTTCAACCAACTGCTAATCATGTGTAGCACATAAAGCATCTTTAAACAGTTTATTTATAGTTTGTACTCATTTTTGCAATGCGGTTGACGAATATGAAAAATCTAATGAAATATTTTTTTTACTCCATTCTCTGAAACATTTAATGAGGACGTACTTAGTAAATTTCTTTAGTTATGTAGTAGATATATATACAGTATAATAGATATATAGGCAAGCATATAGACATGTATGTGCAATATGTGTAATTTTTATGATGGTTCGTAATATCCCAGCAAACAAATTTGGAGGTTGAAAAATTTTCCTAATGCTAAAATTTAGTTGGGTGACCCAATAGAAAACGAGAAGGGTGTGTATGAATGCCTATAATTTGGGTTGTAACATGCAGACACTTAAACCAAAAACTATCATTTCATTATTTTTAAAATGTTGTTTAAAAATTAAATCGTAAGCTGTTAAAAAAACAAATCGCGGACAATTATAGACTTGCTTAGATTAAAACACAATGCTTTTCATGTAAAGAAGTCTTTACAAAGATCCTTTGCATAAGAAGTTTTGCAAACCGTGAATATTCGGACAATAATTAAACTGTGTTATGGTTGCCAGATGTAGCATCTGTAGTATTTTTTTGTATCAATAAATGAGCCGATTTTCAAAAATCGATGCGACCTATTTTTTTGAGGGGCAAACTAATGACGTTCTCTTTTCTGACAAAAATATTGCATATATTTTACACTTATTAAATTTTCGTGTTCTTTCAGTGAAAGCAAGAATTTTATTTTGAGTATAATAATTACATGTATTATTTTATACGTCACATAGATGTTAAATGTAAAATGTATTAATAAGGCATATTTTTTCAGAAAAGAAATGTTGCCACCAAATTACCCTTTGGTAGTGGAATCGAACCTGTTCGTGTGTTTTTCAAAAAGCCTTTATTTGTTGCTCTGTGTTATAAGGGGACCTAAGCATAATCGGTAATTTCAGAGTCATAACAGGCGAAAAAAAGTATTAAATTTGAATTTGGAAATAAAAGGGTGTCCCAATAGTTAATGTAATTGTATGTATGTGGCAAAACTTTTGAACCGTTATAGACAGACAGCTGAAATTTACAAGAAATCTGTATTACTAACTCCGCTATAACAAGTATACAATTTAAATTTAGAAATTAAAGGGTGTCCCTAAAATTGATGTAATTTGACCTATATGGCTCTATGTTTTGAACCGTTATAGACAAATACTTGAAAATTAGGCAGAATGTCTAATAATTTGTCTGGTGTAATAAGAATTATAAATATTTAAAATTATGAATTAACTGTTGTCCCAATAGTTCATGTAATTTGCTGAATATGGCCAAACTTTTGAAACGTTATAGACAGACAGTTGAAATTTACCTTTGTAAATCTTTGTGGCCAAGTGTAAATTAATGGGTGTCCCAATAGGTTATTGAGTTTCAGTTGAGCACTATTTTTGAAACCGTTATAGACAGAGGTTTGAGATTTAAATAAATTGTGTTTTGTTGTGCAAGTATAAAAAATAGAGGTTGTCCTCATACCTGACGTATTTGCAGTATATGGCATTAATTCTAGAAGTTATAGACAGACATTTGATATTTACACAGAACGTTTATTACTATGTCCGCTGAAGCATCAAGTATAAAGTTGGTAATTAAAGGGTGTACCTAAAGTTAATAATATTTTATCTATATGACCTTATCCTTTGAACGTTTATAGTTAAACATTTGAAATTTTACCAAAGCGAATATTACTATGTCCACAATAAAAAGTACAAAAAAACTTAAAGCGTGTCCTCATAGCCGACGTAATTTGACTTATATGGCCGTTATAAATAGAGACTTGATATTTACACAGAGCGTGTATTATTATGTCTGCTATAAGAATTATAAATTGGAAATAAAAGGGTGTCCCTATAGTTAATGAAATTTAATGTATGTTTATCTTTTGAGCCGTTTTAGATAGACAACTGAAATTTCCTATAATGTGTATTACTATGGTCGCTATTACCTTTTCTAAATATCATTTCTATAAATATAATTTAGAAAGAAATTTTAAAACTCTGGGCTGAGTTTTAACTTACCACTAGCTTTTGGTTGTTTTAAGATTGCTAAGAAGAAATCGGTGTTTGCTGTAATGTTGGCATAATTGAGAATTTACAAAAAATTGTTACAGATAGGTTGTGTAGGTTCTAGTACTTGTTTTAAGGCCTTTTAATACTGTATTCAACAAATGTACTTCAAAATATATTCTTCTCGCCTTGAAACAATGACGAACTTGGTCCTAAGCTTATTTTTTAAACTAAGAGCCGTTTATTTAAATGTGAACCGGTGATGGCCAGTAACAACTTAATATTAGAGTCATAAATTATTTTCCTTAGCCATCCCAGTTAAGATCCCAGATATAAGTATAAACTAGTAGTGAGACATGCTTGTTGTTGTTTTGCTGGGATTCTGTAAATATGTTTGCACTTGTAAGTGTGTATGAGTAGTTTGTGGTATTTAAAAAGGCTTAAAGTGATAATGAAAAAAACCAGCAATGGCCAGCCACAATAAGAGCTTGTTAAACCTCAAATAATCATAAAAGAAATTTCATTTCATTTTCATTTTTCGGTTGAATATTTTTTATTTTTTGAACATTTGCAACTTAAGTACAATAAGTATCTGCACTACTTTTTTTGATAGTTACATTGAGGTACTAGTGTTAGTAAAAGTAACGATTATTTGAGCACATAAAGCAATAACTACACTGGCAAATACTCTTATGGGTGTGCTGAATATAAACAGGACATTGTCATTGGAATGCTTAAGCATATACATATGTATAATTTAAAGGTTCGTAAGTTTTGCTAAAACTTTGCTCCTTTGCCACACTGTTTCTGTGTGTGAGTGTGTTTATGATGATATTTATTCGTTAGATGGTCACAAATATCGTAGTTGTAGCTGTTATGGTCGTAATCGTAGTCTTTGTATCAAAATTTATTTATTTTCTACTTGCTGTTGTATCTAAAGTATGAGTTTATTTATTGCATTGTCGTCCGGTGGTGCAAGTGGTTGTTTTACTATCGCTTTATGGTCATTTAGAATTGGGGTCGTATATTATTATGAATTTATGACATCTTAGTTTTTGCGGTTCTTGCACTTCATATTAGTACCCAACGTTTTCAGTTTGCGTTTGAAATAAAAAAGAAAAACTCATTTCTGCAACAAAGAAAGAAAAAGAGGAAAAGTCTTTGTCACAAATGTCTAAAATTGAATGTAATGAATGTAATGATTCAATTAAGGTCTGGTAAGGAATATTACAATTTTAATCAGTTTGGTGTTATAGATTTTTTAAAATTTCAGTGCAATATCAAAGTAGTTATTCCTTTTCTCAATTTTAATACAGTGAAGATTTAAGGTATTCGAATTTTTCAATTTTAAGATTTTCCCAAGTTTTTCAATAATTCCGACTTTTTTTATTGTTTTCAAAATAATGATTTTCTTATGTTTTATTTTATTATAGGCGGTGCTAATTTTATATTACCTATTCTTTTTGATCTACTTTTTTATAATTTTTTCCAAACTTCATCTGGTTTTTCTGCTTTCAGAAATTTGTTTGTTTTAGCTGCTCTAAACGCAAAATTCATATACATATATGTTGATGATGTACAATTACTTTAAAAAGCCCAGTTAAAAATCTTGTTTCATGCATATATGCACTAAATAATGATTTACACAAAGTTAACCTTTGGGCTAGTGAAAATGGACTCTGTTTGAACCCGCATAAGTCTTAATGTTATATTTTAGTTATATTTTGATAATCTTTAGGGTTCTGTACCCGAAGGGTAAAAACGTAACCCTATTGATTTCGTTACAATGTCTGTCTGTCTGCCTGTTAGCGCTTTTTATCTCTGAAACCGTAATAGTTAGACTCTTGAAATTTTCACAGACGATGTATAACTGTTGGAAATACTAAAACTTATAGGGTGTTCCGTAATTGATATGTTTGCGTTTATGTCTTTATTTCTTAAGCTGTAGGACGCTACCACTTAAAATTTGCAGACAGTTATTAAAACTATGTTCGCTTTATAAACAAGTATAAAAAAATAAATCTAAAAATTAAAGGGTGTTCTAAAAGTGACGTGATTTCCATGTATATGGCCTAAGTTTTGAACCATGTAGGTAGACACTTGAAATTTTTACAGGGGGTATATTACTACAGCTGCAACAAATATTAAAAATTAACGGGTTTTCCGACAGTGACGTGATTTGCATTTATATCGCTTAATTTTTGAACTATAATAGGTAGAGAATTTTGACAAAAGGTGTATTAATAAACTAAAGTCAAATCAAAGTGCCGTGATTTGCACGTATATGCAAATCCTTAAGATATGTTGCCACGGCCGCTATGATAATTACT
Source organism: Phasia obesa (assembly GCA_949628195.1). Taxonomy (NCBI): domain Eukaryota; kingdom Metazoa; phylum Arthropoda; class Insecta; order Diptera; family Tachinidae; genus Phasia; species Phasia obesa. The sequence goes on along the minus strand of OX451219.1, from coordinate 76,794,763 downwards.
AAAAATAAAAGGGTGTTCCGACACTGACATATTTTTCACATATATTAGCTTATTTTTTGAATCGTAATATGTAGACTCTTGATGTATTCATATAAAGGGAATTGCCATGGCCGCTATAACAAAAAATAAAATTAAAGAGTGTTTCGGTAGTAACATGATTTGAACGTATATGGCCTTATTTTCTGAAGGTAGACTATTGAAATTTTTACCGTAGATGTGTTGCCATCGCCGCTATAACAGTTAAAAGTTCCGTGTTCTGAAAGTAACACGTTTTTCACGTATGTATATTTCCTTATTTTTTGAACCGCAATAGTTAGGCTCCTGATATTTTCATAGAAAGTCTTTATATTTCAACAGTTATAGGCTGACACTTAAAATTTACACAGATTATATTTTGCAACATCTATTGTAACAAGTAACAAAAATTAATTTAATAAAAATAAAATGGTGTTCCCTAGATGTCGCGGATTTAAGGAATAGGTAGACACTTGATATTTACAGGGTATTTAGTACTATGCTTTAGTATAAAAAATAATTAAAAACTTAACAACTTCTATTTTTAAAGTTATACTGAACATAGTACGGGCGCCTATGTGTGTGAGTCTGACTTGCATCTGTCTGATTTATTAAGTTATATTTTTATTTATATTTGTATTAAACTTGATATATCAAAACTAAACTGTTTATAGCGTAACATGTGCCACAAATATGATATGATATAAATAAATCTATATACATAAAATTTATTATTTTATATTTATATTATCTATATATTATATTATCTATATATTATTTATTTATCTATATACATTGAATTTATTTATATATTTTTTATATCAAAGTAAAGTGGTGAATTTAAAGTTGATTAATTATTGAAATAATATCTTTTGTTACCAATTAAAAAAAGAATTTTAACCATCGAAGTGATCAACATTGTCTTCTTTATAAAAGTTTTAATTCACCTGCTGGTGCTCCACAATATTGTATGGATGCTGTAAAGAGGAGTATTAAACAAACTTCTCCGGACGTTTTTGCTTCTAGATCTCCTAAAAAATTGTATATGTTTCACAAGATGTCCCGTAATGCTGAAAATGCCACCTCATCTGATGCTACACTGGCCAACAACATCGTTTCTGTTCCTACAGCACCCAATATGATTGGTTTTTCTTGGGATGTGTTTGATGTTAAACTAAGTAATGCCCTCGATCTGAAATTGGAAAACGTTGTTAGGAGGGAGGACCTTGCCACTATTTCTACAGAAATTCAAAATTTACGCCTGGAAAATACTCGCTTACAAAAAGAACTACAAAATGTAAAAAACAGACTGGAAACAGTTGATAAGTCAAGCAGACGCAACAATATTGTTATAAGTGGTTTAAGCAGCAAATACGTTCCACAGGCGCTTAACGAATTCAATCAGATATGCTCAAATCTATTGATAGTCTCTGTAAATGTGGTAGAAGCTCGTCTTATCGCTTCTGGGAAATCGTTTTTAGTGGCTCTAAACTCACCTTTAGAAGTTAAATCCATACTATCTAAACGACAACTTCTCAGGGGTACAAATATCTTTATTGATAAAGATTACACAAACGATGAACGTAACAATCGATTCTTTTTGCGGCAAATTGGAAAAAAAGTAAAACTATCGGAAAAAAATATTAAAATCAGATTTGGTGACAGAAGAATTTTCATCGCTGATAAACCGTTTTCCTGCAGTGGTGATAAAATTATCGCAGTAAACAAGGCCGATGCGAGTTATTTACAACTTTTATTGTCAAAGGTCAACCATAAGTGTGACATTATGGTCAGAGACTTCAGAAACTCGAACAATATTCCAGGTTTGGATTCTTCAAATGCGTTATCATCTAATTAGCAACTAGATGTGTGTCGATTGGTTTCATATAATGTTGCTAACCTTAATAGTAAACTTAACTTTGGTAATTTCTTTACATATTTAAACGAGTTTGATATTATATTTCTTTTTGAAACACATGTACTCGCTGATAAACGTTCACTTTTTTCTTGTCTTTTAAAAGATTTTGTACTTTTTTGGCAAGATGCCTCAAAAAATCATATTAAAGGGCGAGCCATAGGTGGCTGTTTGTATGGTTTTAAAAAGAACATCCAAAATAAATATGATTTAAAATTTCATGTCTCAAGTAACGGTGTTACTCTTTCTTCTAAAATTAATGATATTTTCTTTCACTTTGTTCCAAGTTACCTCAATTGTACTAATTGGGAGCAGGATTTTGAAAAATTTACAAATTTAATAAACAATCTTAATGATGTACCATTTTGTGTAATTGGAGATTTAAATGCTCGTGTTTCCCATACACAAATTCTTGATGATAATATATTGGTAAATCTTCCGTTAATCTCTACATCTCGCATGTCTAAGGACAATACCACCAATCGTGAAGGTAGAAAGCTATTGGAATTTCTGGAAACCACTGGAGGTATTATACTAAATGGACGTATAAAGGGTGATTTGGATGGTGAATATACATTTTGTGGTGTTATGGGAAGTTCAGTTATAGACTACTGTATCTGTTCGCCTTCTGTTTTGAAACTCGTATCTGACTTCCGCATTTCTAGCAAGCCTTATTCAGATCACATGCCATTAGTCGTTTCGTTTTGCTCAAAAGATAGTACCCCCTTTAAAGATTTGCAATTTCCCCCAAAGCTTCCTTGGATTTCAAATAGATTAAATAATTATGTAAGTGTGCTCGATAACCTCTCTAACACGAGTTATATACAATCAAATATACCAATTGATGATAAAAAAAATATTTGCACAAATAAAGTCCGCATTGCTGCAGGTCCTTGTTCGCTCAAAAAATGTTTTGACCCCAAAAATAAGTGGTTTGATTTGCAGTGCTATAATGCTCGCAATAAAATACACAAGGCACTAAACAAATACCGCAAAACAGGTTCTGAATTTTATAGAAGAAAGTATATAGATTCTAGGTCAATTTATACAAAAATGTGTGCTAACAAAAAGTTTAAATTTAAAATAAACAATATTGAGAAACTTAATACAGTTACTAACAGTTCGGATTGGTGGAAACTTGCTAACTGTATGAAAAATAATAAACCATGCATAGGAAACAATCTCAGTATTACCAATTTTTATGATCATTTTAAATCCCTCTTATGCGAGGCGGACTTTGAAAGTGCAGTTTCTTGGAATTTGCCCAATTTTATAGATCCCTTTCTAGACTCTCCATTTGAGATGAGAGAACTTAAGCTGGTTTTAAAAACTACTAAACTTTATAAAGCTCCTGGTGAAGACAGAATTTGGTACGAATTTTATAAATTCGCACCCTATAGATTTTTATATGAAATTTTGTCACTGCTTAATTATATTTTTCTACATGAAGAAATCCCTAGCACCTTTCAGAGCTCTGTCATAATTCCCTTGTTTAAAAAAGGCGATGTTAATATTGTTTCAAATTACAGAGGCTTATCTCTATTGAATACTTTATATAAAATTTTCACAGGACTGCTTCTTAGTCGAATTAACAGCTGGCTGAATGCAAACAATATTTTAAGTGAATATCAAGCTGGGTTTCGCAAAGAATATTCGACTATTGACAACTTATTTAATTTAACCAGCATTGTAAATCTAGGTTTTAACCAGAATAAAAAAACGTTTGCATTTTTTGTAGATTTTTCTTCGGCTTTTGATAACATCCCACGTAACTCACTTTTTTACAAACTTAGTCGTTTAGGGCTATCCAGTAAAATTGTGGCTCTATTTCAAAAATTATACGGAAATACGACCAGTAAAGTTTGGGATGGTCGCACAGTTTCTGAAGCATTCACTGTCTCCCAAGGTGTAAGGCAAGGGTGTTTACTTAGTCCAGCTCTGTTCTCGCTGTACCTTAACGACCTCCCTGATTTCTTGCCGGGGGGTGTACCTGTTGCAGGCAGAGTTGTAAAAGTTTTGTTATATGCAGATGACATCGTCTTACTGTCTGACTCTCACGATGGCTTGCAGTACATGATTGATGCCCTACACACTTATTGCATAAATTGGGGTCTAAAAATTAATCTCGCCAAATCTAAAGTTATGGTATTTAGAACAAGTAGTAGATACAGTAGTAAACTTTCATGGAAGTATGGTAACTGTGTGATCGATGTAGTCAACGAATATAAATACCTTGGTATTACGTTAACGTACAACTTATCTTTTAAGAAACATCTTGTGACAAAACTTTCGTCATCCAAAATGGCCATAAATTCCACCTGGTTAAGTTATATTCACCACCCGAAAATTGAATTTTCAAACAAACTCAAAATATTTCACACTGCTGCAAAATCTATAATGTTTTATGGCGTTCAGATATGGAGATTTCATAGATACGATGAAGTAGAGAAATTGCTGAGATATTTCTTAAAGAAAATTTTATTTCTTCCTATGAATACACCCAATTATATGTTACATATTGAAACACGTCTACCTTCTTTATTTTTGGAAACATTAAATTTACATTTTAATTATATTGGAAAAGTTTTGAATTTTTCTTTGAACAGACTACCTAGTGTGTTAGCTGAAGAAACTATTCAGCAAAATATTTCCTGGTTTTCGCAATGGGGTAATTTATGTACTGAAGGTGGTATCAATTTAGACATGGAAATCTGGAGAAATAATTTACGTCATCATCAAGATATTCTACTGAATGTCTTAAATTTGTTAGAAGTTGATAATTTTGTTGCTAGTGCCAGAAATCCGCGTTTTGGTTTTCATGATATGTATCCAACGTTAATATATGATTTTCCTCTCTATTTTCAAGATGGTAATTCGGCTTACATGGTTAGCTTGATAATGAAAGCTAGAGGTGGTTTATTAAATTTGAATGCCTGTTCCTCTTATGGGAGAGCTTCAAATTTATGCTCTCTGTGCAATTTTAATGAACTAGAAGATACTTATCATTTTATTGGTAGATGTCCAATTTTCTCGGGGTTCAGACTCCACTGTTTTGGCAAAAGAATTCTTAAAGCTGATGAAGTTTATGGAATTTTGAATGGCGAGAATTACATGCTCTTATTTAAATTTATATCAAGTTGTTTAAAGTATAGAGAACTAATCTTATCTGAATTCCGTTAACTAGAAAATAATAATTTAAAAATATCAACAATGTTCTAAACATATTATTATGCCAATCAGACACACAACATTTAATGTTATGTCTTTTCATGATTTAATCATTGTTATACCTTTTTGTAATTAATTGTACATACATATATATATTTTGAAATAAATCATTTATTCATTCATTCATTCATTCATAAAACAGGCTATGCACTGTGAAGTCTGATTTTTGATTTTCGGTCTGTGGGCGGAGGGGCGTGGCATAATCCAATTTTCATATTGCACCACCAACGACATATACATATTTACTTTTTTTACTTTTTTATTTTATTTTTTTTTGAAAATTGTTCTCATGTTTTTCAAAACGAGATATCAAACTCCTAAATCGGTTATGTAGTTTCGAAGATATTTACAACAAACCTATGTTAATAATGATCCAATGACAAAATTTTAAAACTTTCGAATGTTGCATTCAAAAATCCGAGTTTTCGGTTTATTTACAAAATATTTACATCATAAGATAACACAAGATATTTCGCGCTTACGAAGGTGCAACATTGTACAATAAGTTAAAAATAATATTATATTAACAATCGATGATAAACAACTTTGTGTGCTCTTGTATTTAAGATACCTACATTTTGTGCACATTTTTGGGTTTTTTTCAAACGCTGATAAAAAATAACGGTACATTCAAACAAACTTTGCACGCAAAGTAAAAACATGGTTATTGTATGGTCACGGCAATCATACTATGTTCTCTGTAACAATAGATGTTTGCTGTGAACAAATTATAGTTATTTTAAACAATACTTTGGTCACGATAAACAAGTTTTTGTTAACAGATAATCATTCAATGGTTATAAGCACCAAAAAAGCAACATGATTGATTTGAACCATATTTAAATTTAAACCGCAACCAAATTTTGTTTAATATTTAAAAATAAGATTATATCTATAACCATAATATATTATTATTAAACATAGTATGTTAAGTATGACCAAAAATAAATAAATAATGTTAGGTTTTAAAAAATACATATTGTGGTTTTTGGCCTTTTTTCAGTTCAGAAATATGTGTGTAAGCTATCGGTTCATCTAAAATTTTAAAAACATTAATTACACATTTGTTGTCAACAAATAAATTTGTTTTTTATTATAAATGATAGTTTTAAATTAATAATATCAAACGCATAAAAAGGTAAGCAGAAAAAATATTAAAATATGTATGTAAGTCTAAATGGAAATATTCGTGTATTTGTTTTTTGTTATTTATAAATATATTCATACGTTGTCACATATAACCCTTTACATGTTTCAAATTATATTATAGTATGTTTATATTATAAACATAACTATGGTTGTATTTTACAATGTTATTTTTATGTTCCAACGACAACAATATTATTTTTATATATTCAACCATAACATGTTGCTCTTAGATTATGGTTACCTCAACCATGTTTTTTCTTTGCGTGTGCTTTCAATTGCTCACTGACTGCAGTTGATTTGATTTGCGTAAATTGTTGTTTTGTATTCATAAGTTAAAAACCTATAAGTGAAATCTATTTAGTAAATAACAAGTGGTTTGCAATTACTGCCCGGTAAATTAATCAAATACAAATCGATCGACACAGTAACGGATGAAGAACCAGCCGTCAATTATCCCACTGATCTTTTGAATTCAATTCATTGGAACCACCCGGAATGCCACCGCATGTACTAACATTAAAGGTTGGATCACCAGTATTTCAAAGTTATGCAACGGAACCAGATTGACCATCAAAAATTGTTCACCAACTTTAATCGAGGCAACATCGGTGGCAGATTCAAAGGCGAAGACGTACTTATACCACGAATTCGGATGATTTCCAACGATTTACCATTCCAATTCAAACGGCTCCAATTCCCTTTGCCTTTGCTATTACCATTAACAAAGAACAAGGCCAATCATTGTCTATTGCTGGCTTAATTTTGGAAAATTCATGTTTTTCACACGGCCAGTGGTATGTGGTTTGCTTTTGAGTTGGCACGCCAAAAAATTTATACGTTTTTACACCAAATAAAAAAAAAAACATAAAAATTGTCTATCCGCTTGCCTTCAGATGAAGTAATAAATAAATATAATTTCCAATTTGGCTTATTAAGCCCATATCTACACACCATATGTAAGTTATTCTGTAAAAAAAACTTTATGATAGGTATTCCATGGATTTTAATTTAAAGGCCGTAAATTTCGTTAAAAGCTCAATTTAAATCGTGTGGTAATACAACATTAATGTTTGCTTAGGGCCAGCAACGCGGACCGGGTCAGCTATAAAAATAAATAAAAAGTAATCATGCTAAACTTTTGCTCGAAATCCGGCCATTTCTGGGTATTTTATGACAATGAGCACGTTTCCAGCGGGAAAATGTAATCAATAAGATACGAGTAGGTAATAAATAGAATTCAAAATATTTAGAATTTATAATTTGTAGAATTTATAATTTGTAAAGTATAAGATGCATTTATATCTATTATGAATATGCACGTTTTTATTTATATGATTAATTATTAAAACTAAGAGAAAAAACGTTTTAAATTATTAAAAAGCCATGTAATTTCAATATTAAAATTAAGAATAAAAATATTTCCTTTTGAAAATGAGCGGTGTGATCCCGTACTGTTTGGGAAAAGTTCAATAAAATGAGAGTAAACAAAAATAAACTCTCTAAGAGACAAAAATGCTCAAAAGTACGGGAACACTAAAAACCAACTTTATATCCCAAAACGTATTGTCAAAGTGTTTTGCATGCATGCGCACATAATAAAAATTAAAAATACAAATATTTTGTATGTATAACATTTTTTTAGCATCTTTTGCTAATCTTCTTTGAAAAACATATAAGTTTTTAATTTTGTTTGTTTATTTTCAAACATTTTATTGTTTTGTATTTTCACACTCTACGCAAAAAAAAGTTTGGGCTGTTTCGTGCAAGAAGAAGAAGCCTGTTATTCTTCCAAAACGACTCTCTTTTAACCAGTCTGGCAGTATGAGAACAGTTTTCGGTATAATTGGGATCCCGAGGGCTTCCAACGTTGATAACGGAATCGCACCTATTATAAAATACAAAATTTCGTGAAAAAAACCATGTAAATATATAAAAATAATTATGCAGGCATGTCACAAATTCCGTTCGGAACTGTAATGATTCCATAGTTACCAGTTCGATCGCAATGGGTCTCGCTTCTTTAGAGTCCTTCTGTTCCATTAAATCGAAAAAAATACAATAAATTATATAAATTATTATAAATTATTTATGTTTATATAATTTTACCTTCTGTCAATTCTAATCTTCAAAAAAGGGCATTAATCTTTACTGGTAGGCTTTCAAACATCAACTGCGTTTAAAATACAAAATTGCTATTAAAGATGCCATATAAAGGCGATGTGAAGTGAAATAGCGGATCTTTGTTAACAAACTGTTGAGAAAAACACAAATAATTGTCAAGCGAAGAAACAATAAATTCGTGGATGAAAATGTTGTGTCGTTATCTTCTCTATTCCTGTTATATATGTATGTAATCAATGCCCATTTTCCCGCTGAGTTCATAAATCGTTGAGCTCTGTTAACTAAAAAACTAATTACCCCATCTAAAATACCGGGATATTAAAGAATTTAAAATACAGTTAGAATTGGGTTATACATTTTACATATACCACTCTTCAACCAGCTGTTGAAGCGGAGCACAACATGTTAACTTTAGGTAGCTTTAATTTTTTCTGTCTCCACAGTTACTTCTTATGCACGCAGCCAATGTTTGTCGATTTTAATATTTTTTTTTAAATTATTTTCGCTATTTTTCATTGGAATATCCTCTAACGACAATCCAAAATGATTCAGGTCCCTATGCTCATCGTAGTTATAATTTAAACATTCAAACATAAGATATGCTTTGAAAACTTTTTATTATTTTGGAACTATAAATCTGGAATTGGAATATAAAAGAAAATAATAATATTGGCAGATGTAAGTAAGATTATTAGGATTGATTTATACAAATCTTCGTTCGGTAAAGTATTGCGGATGTTAGTTTGTTACTTTTCCCAATATTATGTTTATAAAATTCCTTTTTTCCTTTATATTTCTACTCTAGCTGTGCCCGCCACATTGTAGGCGTCCTGACAATATTTTGCTCGATTTTGCTTTGAAAGTATTCCATATTGTTAGACTCTTACTGTTATAGTGCTTCAGTTTATGTAATTACATTATATAAAGGTACCCTTCCCTGAATAAAGTTTTAAAATTTATAAAAAATTCTAAAATTCTAAAAATTATTGTAAACCTCTGTAAAAGCTGTATAAAATATTTTAATAACAATGAAATTCCACAAAGTAAAAATAGAAATCAAATACAAATTTTATTCAATTGGCGCCATCTGTTGCGTAATTTTGTTTAAAATATCCCACTTTCAAAAATAAAAGCTGCGCAACCGTGTTTAAAATATTCCAGTTTTAAACCGAAAATATCAGTACATTTAAAGCGGAAATTGAGTACTCTCACTGCTTTTTCTCCACTTTCTCTTTGAAATGAGATATTTTTTCGACAAAAAAAGGTATACTATATTGGAATTAGGATGCTAAGGTACCTCATCACAACATTCATCCTGTAGTTTTTACGTGATGCGATCACAAAAGAAAACCAGACAGACAGACGGAAATAAGTTACAATTTTTTTATATGCGAAATACGTTTTTTCTATTATATTTGTATATTTATAATGTATTCGTTAATAGTAAACGGTACTATTAACTATTAACTAGTTTTAGAAGGAGTAAAAAAACACAGCTAATGCCGAATTTAGGTTGGTGCTAAGAACTTTTAAGGGCTTCTACATTTTACTGTTATATTTCTTGTCCTGAAGTATACATATAAAAAAATAATTTTATGTTTCTGAATTTATGATTTTTGGAATGATTTCCACTTATATCGGTTTTTTTACATCGTGGCCATCTAACCTAACAACACTCTATAATTTAGCATCCACTCAATCCACAATTTTTAAGTTTTGACTTTTAAAAGCACTTGTTTTTCTATTACATACTTTTGATTTTAGTTTTGGGACGGCGCACAGTGGTTCAGAAACGTTTTTCATTGGCCAAAACTCTGTAGCTTTTTAACTAATAAAGATTTTTTAGTAGTTCTTTTTTTAGTCAATAGACAACATCTTAAGCTTTTACCGAGTTTAGGCCGAGTTAAAATCGGTGCAGCGGTTGCTGAGAAATTCAAGCCTAAAGTTGAACTTTCGATTTGCTTTTCCTAATTCTTGTTTGAAATTCCGTTTCAAATGTGCCAACTCATTTTTGACCCTCTTTTCCTTAAACAATTTGGCTCAAATTTGGTCCACGGGTCAATCTTGGATGACAATACAATGTTTTGCTATCCTTAGGGTGGCCCCTATTTTCACTGAGGTATTTTCCGTATTTTCATTAGGATTGTCAAAATTTCAACTTTATGCCTAACAATACTTACATATTTCCTAGTTTTTGGTCAATTTTAAAACAAAACAGTGTAATTTAATTTTTCTTTAATTATATACATATTTAACTGTTTTTCCTGGTTTGGTGTCGGAATGCTTTTAAGGATCCGTTTTGTTCTCACCGGACTAGCAGAAATGACTTTTTCAATGATATCCACTTTCGTTAATTGTTTTTGTGATCGCAGCTTGTAAAGAAAACTATCTTTAATGTTTTCACAACCGATTTCTTCATTTATATTCTTAAGTTTTCGTCTCTTAGATCTATGGCTACAGTTATCTAGCGATTTTTCTGGTCTTCCACCACTCTTCCTATTTGTGGTTTCTGAAATCACCTGGATACTGAGTTCACCTTGTAACCAATTTTCAAAGCGCTTGTAAATTTACTTTTACTGTAGTGAACTTCCTTGTAGCGTTTTTGCAATATTTTTACGAAATCAGATACTTTGTTTTTTATATCCAATTGCGTTTCACTGCTGATAGCATTTATGTTCAATTTTCTTTCAATATGGTTTAGAACATCTTCTTTGTTTTTATTTTTAAAATATTCTTCGGTCAATTCATTATAGCTGAAAGTTTCCATATTTTAACTAATTTAACTACCTAAGTTGATTCGGTTTATACAAGTTTTCTTTGGGAAAATTTGTCATATACAACTTATACTGGATTTTAAGGAAATTTTACCAAAAATTGTTTTGTGTACTAAAATTCTCAATTTTCGAATAAAATTAACTTTTTAGTTAGATTCCTCTCTATCCCGTTATGTTTTGCTATCTGCAATTTGTACTTTTGGCAGTGAATGACTTCTAAAGTAAATTTACTAGCAATTTTGATAGAAATTTGTTTGTAAAAATGTTGAGTATTTTCATTAAAATAGAAAAAAGTGTTCTACGGGCGGATCCGGGCGGGTGCAAAAGTATATATAGGCTTAAAGAGAACACTTTTGCCTTTCTTTGGGTGGTTTCGGTTTTTTGTCCTTTTTTGTCCTTTAGAAGGACAGCAGCTCAATATCGATAACAGTTTTTAAGAAATCGCAATTAATATGAGATCAAATATTACAATTTTTATTTTATTTTTAAATTAACATAAATTCTTTGCCTTTAGCAGCATGCCACGCCCACTACTGCGAATATTTTGACACAATTTTTCGGCTACCTTAGTTTTGATCTGTTTTCTTTCTGGTGAAGAATCTGTGTCAACAAAAAATATAGGTTTTGGCCAATGAAAATTAATTCTGAACCACCGTGCGGCGTAATCTTGTGCATAATTTATGGTTCTTACCATATTTCGACCTCTAATATTGCAGTTTAATACAAAATAAAATGATTTATTTAATATTAACTTTTATTTTTAAATTTTTATTTCATAAATATTATTTAATTACAATAAACTTGGTTTACAAATATGCGTAGTTTCTTTCTGTATTTAATAATTAAAATGTTTGTTTTAACATAAGCTTTAAATTAATTTCGTATGTTTGAATAAATTAGAAGTATTTTTAAATGAATATTCATAAATAAATTGAAAGTAAAAGTAAATTTAAAATTACAATTCCTCAAATATTAATTATTTAATTTAAATTATTGCTTTGCTTTGCTTTCTCCATTTTTCATATGTTTTAGTGTGGACACATGTGTGGTGTACGGGTATGTGTCTGGCTGTGTGAATATACATATTTTATGTTTCTGATGTCTGAACATACATAATTCCTTAAGACTATTTGTATGAATAATAGAATTATTGAATCTAAAACTTGTACTTGTACTTGTTGCTTTGTTTTTGTTTTTGTTTTTGTTTTTGTTCTTGTATTTGTTTTTCTTTTCGTTTAAACTTGATTTTTATAACTATTTAATATGTAGTATTAGTTTGTAGAAACTTTAATCCTTTAATCCTAATAAACATTAAATTATATGTTTACATCTTACGATTATTACATCTGGCTTTATAAAATCACTTAAATGGTTTATAATTTCTTAAATAGATTTGGTTTTCTTACTTAGTTTTCTAAATGTTACAAATTTTTAGTGGATTATTATGAAAATAATGTTTAAAGCATTAAATATGCTTTGAATTAAAAGAAAACAGCCAGCCGGGCTCTTAATGAAAATGCCTGACATTGCCTCAGTTGCTACCACAATTGCTTCTGTCTTATATTCGCATTCATAAACCGCATAAATTATAGTATTCAAGATGAAAATTAAATAGAGCAATCGAACGGACAGCTAGGCAGTCAGCCAAGTTTTACTAATTTCAATTTATGTATTGTAGCAGTGTGTGTACGCACTGAGTTGTAAATCACGAAATAATGCAGTTTTTATCTTTATCATTTGGATCCGAAGGCTTTCGCTTGCGATCATATGCCAAAGCATCATTGGGAACATAACTAACGCGTACACCACCATAATGACGCCGTAATGGAATTTTATACATGTAGTCTTCGGAACTAGAAGAACTAGATGAACAGGTTGAACAAACACTTGAAGCATCATCTGAGTCATCATCGTTGCCAGTCATTGTTAGTTGAGATGAATGATGATGGCAAGTAGGATCTAAGGCAGCAGTTTGCAATATGGAAGGAGGACCTTGGTATGAAGAAGAAAGAGGCTGGGCTGTAGCATAAGTGTCGGCTCGAGTTGTGGAATTGGAACGGTGACCACTACCAGAACGATGTGATTTACGGCGTCTACGTCGTCGTGATGAATGACCACTACTACCACTGTGGCGAGGTTTTTCGGTTGCAGTTTCGCTGTTGCGTTGAGTGCCGGCTCCATTGCCAGAATAACTGCGCGAACGAGGAAGCGTATCAGATGGTATGCCCTCGAAACGTACACCTTTCTTTTTTGTTTCGCCACTCATAGGTGACGAGGAAGAAGCGCCACTTAGTATAGAAACAGGATGAACAGGTTGATGTCCAGAATTGGACTGAGTGGATTGGTGTGAAACTATAGAACGCTCGCCAGCGGAGGCGGTTGGTGAACCCATTAACTCCGGAGGTAGAGCTGTAGATGCAACTGAAAGATTTGGTGTTGGAAGATCTGGAATTTCAGAGGGTGGTGGCGAGTTAACCCCGTGAGGCAGATGAGAGGTATAATCGGAACCATACTGATGTGATTGTTGCTGTTGCAAATTAGCTGAATTTTGTTGAGGTAATGTAGAAGAATTTGCTGCTTGTGACAACTCTGGCATACTGGAGGTCTTCGAATTTTCTACCTCTGATATTTGGTGTAAATGTCGTTGCAGATTATAACTATTGGCTCCTGTTAGTAGAGGTTTAGTGGGCCAATTACTTTCTAAATTTAAAGCCATTTCATTAAAGTTATAGGGGCCATCACATTTCAGCTCCATTGGTTTTGGCATAGAGTGATTGAATTCACCGGGTGAAGTTAAGGGTGACATATTCTGTGACGAAGACGAGGGAAAACCGCCCGAGAAATCAGTAAAATCACCTGCTGTATGTTCCATATCTTTAACCACACCCGCATCTGAATCAGAAGTAGGATAACTTTGCTTAGCACCATCTGCATTCGCAGCTATGGCCACTAAACCCCCACTTGAGGCATTGCTGCCAATACCAGCTGCTATTTGCTGACTTTGCAACTGATACATGGCTTGATTGAAGTTTTGCTGGTGTTGATGCTGCTGCAAGGGTGACATTGGTGGTGAACTTGATGCGTGACTGCTGGGTATGCGTGTTTGAGGTCTTACTCTTTGAGTAGGTGGCGTGGGTGTTGTATACATGCCAGTACCCGAGCTATCAGAAGGTGTTGGTGGCTCACCTTTACTACAAGCAATCGAACAATAAATAGATCCTCGTCTGGGCAAAAATGCACGTCCCAACAACGAACAACGACATGTGTTGCAAGAAAAACATTCATCAGTTGCATGCCAATGCTGCCCGTCATGACTCATTTGCCCTTGATCTACCCCAATGGCTTCTCCACAGAAATCACAGTATTCCGCGAACATTGCATCGAAACACAACAAACAGTAAGGTTTACCCTCCCGCATAATATACCTTTGACCACCCAATTGTTTTTCGCATTCATGGCAGGCGAAATGATTCATATGCCAGGCACGTCCTTCAGCTTCAGTGCATTCATCTGCCAGGATAATCTGTAACGACAAACAAGAAAAGTTCTCTTGTATTCTAGAATTAAGTTGTTCCTTTTGGCTCTGTGGCAGAGTTTGCAAAAGAAAAGTTAAAATTATTAAAGGTGCTGTGAGCAGCTTACGTGCCATTTGCCATGCTGCACAAAGTTCTGTATCATTAAGTTTTTAACTTTAGGATACATTTTTTATAGTGCACAGTGGTTTGAAAAAACTAAGTAGCAAAATGTAAGAATTATCTTGAAAGCATAAATATGTTGAACTTGTTGGCAAAAATGAAAGTAATCTTCTCTGAACTTAAATGGTAGAAAAGTTACTATTCCAATATATTTTACCCTACTTCCAGATGAGCCATAATTTTGTTTGGAGATGAACAAAACATCGTCAGAAAATTAATTTGTTTAAGCATTATTTCGATGATTATAGATAATCAAACTACGAAATAACATTTGACGATGGATGATCAAATCGGTAGCTCAGTATGCCGCTATGTTCAGCCCACTTTGATTTTTTTAATTATTGCAATAAATAAATAGTTTTTGTTTAGATTTTTCCCGATCGTTTCGTAAAAAAAATTATAATTTAAATAAAAGTAATAGAAATCCTTAATCTTTTTGAAGTACTAGCAGTGCCAGCCACGTCGTTATATTTTGTTCGATTTTACTTTGATAGTAAGCTAAACCTTTAACAGCTCTGCAGATGTTGTTTATGTATTTACTTTATAGAGAGGTACCCATCCTTTACTACTCCGGACATTGCCACATATGCTTTATATAAAATTAAAAAATTTTAAAATTTTGTAGAATTCAATTTCCGCTTTCAAAATAAAAGTTTACAAGTTCTAAGTACCTTTAAATAGGTTAAGATTCGTACTTTCACTATTTTATCTCTATTTTCTCTTAGAAATGAGATATTTATACGGGAAAAGTATCCTATTTTTTAACCGAGGCACTATGGTACCTTCTCACAAAAATTTATTAAAATTTATGCGAAGGACCACAAAATTTTCAAAAAGTATTTCAACATTTTAATTCAACAGTTCTTTTACAGTTTTATTATATAAGTATATTATTTTATTTCTGGTGACTATAGTGCTTGATATCTCGTAAAGAATCTCTGAAACAATTTCAAATTTATGCTCGTTGGAAAAGTGACATTGCAGTGGTATCACTCAGAAGCCAAAAAGAATTTCAATGTTTGGATGTTATACCAATTAACACGCAATAACATGACGGATCGAATTTTGAACTTTAAACCTTGAGCAAACAGAATGAAATCGATCCATGGTGACTGGAATGACAAATGACTCCGAACGATAGTGGAAATGGCTAGAAAGAATTTGATGTGTATTTTCTGAACTGGAAAGGAATGATTTATTATGAGTTGCTTTTATATTCCCAATCACGAAATTCGGATTTTTACTATAAAGCGATTGACCAGATATGGCCAGAACTGAGCATAAGAACATAACTGAACATAAGATGTATGTGTTTCATTGGCAAACCGCTGGTCCACACAAGTTTAGAGTGATTCGCCATAAACTCCAGAAGCTTGATTGCTGAGTTTTGATGCATCCTTCATACGGGTTTATAGTAGCCCCTTCCGGGCTACCATATCTTTTACTTAGTGATAAGAAATTGACATTAAGAGAAGACTGTGAAAACTGATTACTAGATGTTTTCGCCAATAGGGATCAAGACTTCTATAAGGGAGGCTTTACAAAACGGTTTCATCGTACAATTCGAAACATGCTAAATTCATATTTAATTGATCCCATTTTAAAGTTATTTCATTTGTACATAAATGAAAACATTTTACAAAGAAAAATATTGGATCTGAATCTTGATAATTATATTGTTGGCTGATGGTGATCCACTGTTTATTTAAATTTGTCCGAATTCAGATTAACATTATAATTTATTCTGATTTCTATTCATGACACGCTGCCAGCAAGACTACTTAATGCAACATTTTGTTTAAATAGAGAATAAAATAAATAAAACTTACCTCATCACAAGCTGAACATCTTGGCTTTAAAGTTTCTGCATGATGACGCCCACAATACAGACGTCCATCACGATGAAAGTAAATGAGATCGACAAGTAACTCACGGCACACAGAACACACAAAACAGCCAGGATGCCAAGATGCATTTGCACCCAAACGGGTTGCAAAGACTGCAATGTCACCGGTCGAAATTAAATCATCACACTGTAATTGAATTGAAGAGAAATTTAAAAGAATATTTAAATCATGTATTTTCTGATTCTGTATCTGTTTTTATACAAATAAATTAATAAAACAGCAAAACATTTAAAGTTAAGTAAATGAAAAAGTAAAACACTTAGAATTTTGCTGAAAACTTTTCTTTGCAAGTAAACAAAAAGTTCCATTAACTATTACAAAGACAGACGGACAGTTCTGAGCACGTTAAGAAGAGACAAGCAAACAAACGAATGAAACTAATTTGTATTTATCAAACTAATCTGGCCAAGTAACGTGTACAATACAATTACCCTCGAGTTAGCCAGGTCATGTCTTAAGGTGTCTTTATTTCCGTTTTTTCTCTATTACTTTTTTGTTCTTAAGAAAGAAAGTCAAGTTTAAGTTTGTTTGGCTTCTATTTTGTTGCAAACATAAGTTGTCTTGTTGTTTGCTAATTTTTTGTGAACTTTTTCCATTTTACTCTGGCGTTGACTTATTCTCCCTCGTCATTCCAATACTTACGACTTTGTGAACATTTCTTTTTACGACTTTTCAAGTAGGTGGTGTTGGTCATGTTTTTAAAGTGAAAAAAAAAATACCTTATAAACACATGTCATTGAACACTTGCTACATTTGGTGACAGTTAAAACTTTAGCTGTGCCACTTACAATTAGTGCCTGGACACATGTTTCACTACATACATACGAGTACGAGTAAATTCCACTAAACATGCTGGCAGAAATAAATTTTGGTATTCAAACCACATTACACCCATGAAATTAGCTTAAAATTACTAATTGCACTTAATCCGACATCTGAGCTTAATTCAAGTTGTAAGAGATAACCAGTTAAACCGATGTCTGTGAAAATATTCAGATAAATTTAACTGACAAATTAAGTGGGCGTGAGAGATTTTATGAAATCCTGTAATTAATTGACATTATTATATTGTTAAGGTTGCACATTCTTATGCATAGTGGGATCACATACAATAAAATAGATAGTATTTAATAAGCAACTTTTAAAATATTATAAAATTTTGTTTAAAATTTGGAAAAAGGAGGGCGTAGCGCTTTCATACAGCATAGAATTGATTTTTGGGCACTGAAAGCGTTATCGTTGTTCAAAATTTGTTAATTTGTTAATAAAACAACATCGGCTGGGAAAAGTTACATCCAGTAATGGCAAATCCACACGGAGACCCGGAACATCCATTGTGATCCTATTTCTCTTTAATACTAATCAATTTTAAGTATTAAAATATTTTTTAATTCTTATGCTTTTTAGGGTTCCGTACACAAAGTGTAAAAACGTAACCCTATTGTTTTCGCTACAATGTCTGTCCGTCTGTCAGCGCCTTTTATCTCTGAAACCGTAATAGGAAGACTCTTGAAATTTTCACAGATGATGTATAGCTGTTGCCGCTATAGCACTTAAAGGGTGTTCCAATAGAGAGGTGTTATTCACGAAAATGTGTTTATTTCTTGAACTGTAGGAGGAATACACTTGAAATTTACAAACTGTAATTAAAACTTAGCTCACTATATAAAAAATTATAAAAAAATAAAACTAAAAATTAAAGGGTGTTCCGATAGTGGTGTGATTTGCATAAAGCCTAAGTTTTGAACCATAATAGTTAGACTCTTGAAATTTTCACAAAAGGCGTATAACTGTGGCCACTATAGCAAAAAATACTAAAACTTATAGGGTGTTCCGAAAGTGACGTGCTATTTACCTGTATATCTTTATTTCTTGAGCTACAGGAAGCAACCACTTAAAATTTGCAGTGATTTAAACTATGTTCGCGTTATAAGCAAGTATACAATATTTAACCTAAAAATTAATGGGTGTTCCGTTAGTGGCATGATTTGTATGTGTATATGGCATAGGTTTTGAACGATAATAGGTAGACTATTGAGGTTTTTACAGGATGAGTATTACTATGGCCACTATAACAAATAGTGTGCCGACAGTGATATGATTTACATGCTCATTGACTAACTTTTTAACCATAATAGATAGACTCTTGAAATTTTCACAAATGGTGTATTACTATGACCCCTAAAAAACAATAAAAATTTAAAGGGTTTTGTCGACAATTACTAAAAATTAAAGGGTGTTCTAACAGTGACATGTTTTTCACGTATAGTAACTTATTTTTGTAATGGTAATAGGTAGACTCTTGATATATTCATAGAAAGAGAATTGCCATGGCCGCTATAACAAATAACAAAATTAAAGGGTGTTCCGGCAGAGACATGATTTGTACGTAAATAGCCTTATTTTTTGAACCGTGATAGGTTAACTCTTTAAATGTTTACAGTAGATGTTGTACTTCGGCTGCTGTAACAATTACTAATATCTAAAGGGTGACATGTTTTTCACGTATATTACCTTATTTTTTGAACCGCAATAGGTAGATTCATGTATATTTTTATAGTGAATTACCATGGCCGCTATAACAAATATTGCTAAAATTTAAAGGGTGTTTCAACAGTGATGCAATTATGTCTTTAATTTTAAAATTAAAGGGTGACTCATAAGACATGAAAAGATTAACAACTTGAATTTTTACAGTTGTACTAAACATAGTACGGAACTCTAAGTGTGTGAGTCTAACTCGCACTTGACTAATTTATTTCAATACTTCAGCCACAATTTTATGTGTTTGAATCATAAAACTAAATTATCTGGATATAGATTCTAAACCATGGTCGTGATACAACCTGCTAAGAAAATACTTTTTTTATTTAATTCTCTTTGTATATTTTCTTTACTTACAACTTCTATATACACAACTGCTTGATATTAGCAAATACAACAATTAGGTATTTTTTAATTCGTATATTTGACTTGCAGTGTCCGCTACGTCCTCAGCGTACCGACAATGTCTTGTTCAAATTTGAAGAAGATTTGTTTTGCTTGCATGAATGTAATCTATATCTACATTTGTTTTTTAGTTTTAGTAAATGAAGTTTTATAGTAATTTTTGCAACACCAATTTCTCAAGAATTCAAAATGTTTCTCCCACCACTTCCAAAAAACTTGGAAAATGTCGAAAGTTTTATTTTTTACTCTATCTAACAAAATATCTAGATTTCTTTTGAAAGGCTTTAATTTTGTTATTCCAAGAAAAAAGATTAGTCACAGTACCTTGCATAGATTAAATCAGTTTATAAACTATTAAAAAAATATATCAGCCAAATAAGCAACTTATAAGCCATAAACTAAAGTATTCCGCTAAAGTAGATTTTTTGTCGTTTAAAAAGATTTCTATTTCTATTCAAAGTTCAAATAAGCGTTTAAGTACTTTTCCCCTGGACAGCCATCTTAACCTAAGCCCATTTTCCTGCATTTCTTTTAAAACATCATTTCGTATGTATCTTATATAAAGTAACAATATAACTGAATTTGAAACATCAGTAGATTCATCTAATTGTATGGCTTACAAATGTCATATGCAATTTCGCAATCATCTGTAATTCCATTTGATTATTACCGTAGAGATAATATCGTTAGACATAGGAATTTGGATTATTTTTAATCCATAGTCTGCGCCAAATAATTCATCACATATATACTTTAGACAAATTAATTTATTTAGGCGTTCGAATTTACATATACGAGTACATATTAGAATTAAATTTGTCATTATCGTGCAACCATTTTTATGCTGTCCGCGACCACGCTTGTGGTGATGGTCCCCTGTTTGTGAATCGGTAGTTTGCAACAGAAGCAGTAGTCATTAATAAATTATTAACATACGCATCTGCATTATAGGAAGTGAAAATTTTGAAAATATTGTTTTAGAATTCTAAAATCAAAATTTGTTCTAAATTTAAATGCAAGTCTATTAAAAATATTAGTTTCCTGGGTTTTTGCAATTTCTCAGTATTTTGTTTTCGAAATCAAAATAATAAATTTTGATAACGTTTAACGTGGATATTGAATACGCAATGATTAGGAAATGATGAATTACGTTTATAAAATCAACCTAACAAACAAAAATTCACACACGTTAAATAAAAAACATAGTTGAGGTAACTATAACAACATATAATGGTTAAATTATATCGCTGTACTCAAACTATATTATTATTAAACTTTATAATATTATGGTTAAATTAAACGAGTATGATTAAAAACTATAAAATGTCATATAGGAACATTTTTTGCAACTAACATCGTACATCGTTTTATTTGAGGTAGTTCAAGCAACCGCCATGAGGTATAAAATCTGTGATTTTTTGCCGTTCTTAACCACTTGCAGAATTAAGTTTTTTGCCTTCAACATTGACAAGGAGACATTTTTTCTAATAATTTTTTTTTATTTATTATTATCAACGATTTCAGTACGATTAAAGTATCAATTTCATGACACGTTATGTTTTTTATAAATATGTAACTTTTTATTCAATCTAGTAAGGTACATACTACCATTGCATTTACTCTCCAACGTCATAAAAATTTAATTTTCAGATTTTTTTTTGATTTTTGTTTGTTTTTATATGAAAAAATACACATAATAGGAGAGCAGAGAATGGAGGTGGAACTGCTCTAAAAAAATTACTACAAAAAGGTTGATAGCAAATGTTGCCAGTAATGATAATGCTTTTTAATAATTTAATCATTGATTAATGGTAGTGATTTTGTTTTTTAAATATTTACCAAATAAACTTTTTCATTAAAAACAATTAGAAACATTAGAAAACAATGGTAATGAAAAAAAATTGTTAACATTCTTTATGATTCAATGCTAATAAAATTATCAATTAATACTCAATCTAATTAATTAGTCCCATGTATGGTACGTACATGCATACATACATATGTATATAATTTTGCAACAAAAATTGTTTCAACACATTTTTTTCCATATTTTTATTATTTTTTTTTAAAGCAAAAAATTGTCAAAATGAATGAATAAGAACAAACATTATTTGGTTACATATTTTGTTTGTTATTAATATATTACGGTTAAAAATAATATATTATTTTGGAGTATTTATACTGATTTGTTTATGACTTAAAAATTATATAGTTGAAATCAACCAACAATTTTTAGGGTGAAATAACCATTTAATGATGAAATCTTAACCAAAACTTCTTTATCGTGACCAAAGTAATGTTAAAAACAACTGAAATTTGTTCATCGCCACTATATA
The DNA here is from genome assembly GCA_949628195.1 of Phasia obesa. Taxonomy (NCBI): domain Eukaryota; kingdom Metazoa; phylum Arthropoda; class Insecta; order Diptera; family Tachinidae; genus Phasia; species Phasia obesa. The sequence goes on along the minus strand of OX451219.1, from coordinate 76,772,674 downwards.
TTGATAGAGGAGAACAGAATGTAGTTCCGGTGACCATACCTTCACTTTTTCTTTGCGTGCAAGCTTTTAGACTTTAGAAAAATCAGGATGGTTGTCAATTCGTCTCTATTTTTTATATTTGTGTTTTCAGAACTTCGCTATTTCTGAAATGTTGTTGAAATTTTATAGTAGCTGTCTAGAAAATGCATTCTGCTTTGCTGGTATCTAATTTTTCTTTATCTCTTTATAATTAAGAACTTAAGCCAAAATAATTATTATATAAATTAATTTATAAATTCGAAAATCGTTCAAATAAAATCCATATAATTTTATATTTTATCTTAAACAGTATTCGACTGATTACAATTGACAACACTAAATGTAAAATAGCATTGAAAAACTTGATTAAATTTATTTTACTACACTTTGTAATTGTTTTATGTGTCAAATAAATATTTCACCAATTCTAGTGTTATAAGAGCATAATTTCATCTAAACATTACCCACTTGCTTGCCCTAAGTATTATCTAATAAAAGACTGTTAAATTCTCATTTCAATTTTTAGGATTACTTTAAACTATTTCATTTGTAGTGAAATACGAGTATTATACGTAATCGTAAAAGTGAAACCTTGAAGAAGCTTTGAAGAAACAAATCGATAAAATACTTACACCATCACACGGACGGGCACTCATCAACTGTCTGACATTGCCACGTCCAAGTGCATCACGTTTGCGTTGTGTAGAAAACAAGCGAAGTTCTTTGCGTTCCTCATCCGTCAGCGAGTGACAGTAACGAACCTAAAATGACAGCAAAAAGAAAAGAAAGAAAAAAATGATGATGTTAAATTTTTATTTTCAAGATGGGTGAAACAACTGCAAACTACAGTTCAAAAAATAAAAATAATATAAAAAAAAACTATAAAATAATACACTGAGCTAAGCACACACGCAGTCATGGCTATAAATGACATGTTTACAGAAACATTTTTAACAAACTTTAAAAATACCAATTTAAATTGCTGCCTTGCAAACGTCGAGGAAGGTGATGAGAATGATGACGATGATGCCCAACTATCTCAACAGCAGCATCCTTATCGTCATTATTTATGAATTTTGTAGACCAACCAGCCCACCAAACAACCTTAAATAGAACAGAAGAATGAAATAAAACTAGAAGACGTCTGCTTTATGCATGTGGAGATGTTGATAGCAAAAGGCCATTTTCCATTGACCACAAAACTATAAGTTGCTCCAAAATACTGCTTACCACATGTGTAATACTATGCCATTTCATATTCATGTTTGCAAGTACCTCTGATTATGGTTACATATGAGTACGAAAAGCATTCCTGGTGTAACATGATAGAATAAATTTTGAAAATGTTATAGTTTAGGCGTTAGTTTTTTTGCTTCTTTTCGTTTTGCATCTAAATAGGTCCGTGGCAAATGTAAAATTATACGTTTGTAATCTGGCATTTAAGAAACCAGTAGGAAATTTTCGATTATTTATTTTCAAAGGGTGTACAAAATTATTGAATAAAATCATTGATTTGAGGATCAAAGCTTTAAGCTTTGGCAAAGACTGAAAAGATCAATAAAAACCAAAAAACTTTTATTGTGAGGCTGGAATTATATTTTGTATTTTAAAGTAAAAAAAAAACAGTTAAAAAGTATTCTTTCAACTTAGAGAGAATAAAATGAATAGTTATTGGCTCTGTAATCGATAACCTCTCTGTAATCGATAACCTAATATCGCAAAATTCTGGATTAGATTTTCATCTAGATAAGCGCCTGGGTTTAATTTCATTAAATAATTTAAAAATTGAGGTATTCGTATAACGCTGCCGAGAAAATTGAGCCTACTTAAGTTGCTTGACGGCTCTCGTCTCAAATTGCTAACTTAACAACGAAACGTAGAAGCTGAAGTGCTAACTGGAAGTGAGGCCAGAGAACAGTTTGATGTTTCCCGGATTTTTATTTTACCCAAAAACTTTAAAGTTTAAGTCCGTACAATATTCAATTACTGATTGTTTTGCTATAACCAATCATAAGACACAACTTACCACCGACTCTTCTCACACGTGGGCCAGAAAGAACGGTGTGACATTTGAATTTAGACATCTTAAAAAGTAAATTACATAAAAAACGTTTAAGGACTAACTAAAAAATTATTATCGTGTAAGATATTTGACACTAATTTGCCGTAGGATATGACACTACTAATTGGAAAATATAAAACGTATAACATATGTTCTGGAACGGTTACATTAAGTATTGGTGTAAGTATTTTGAAATCGAAGATTACATTCAAACATTACTACTGATGACGGACGTGGCTGTTTAGAAAATGTGCATTCCGCTCCTGCTGGTGTCTAAAAATTAAATTTTCCCAAATTTTTCTTTAATATTATCACCTAATTTGTAATTTATTTAATTCTTTCTTAGAGAGAATATAAACGAACTTAAGCTTGACTATAAATTTCATTGTATGTAATACATATGTAAATAGTTCGACTAATAATAATTAAAATTACTTTTTTTCAATTTATTTTTGTTGTAACCCTCATCACGAAATAATTTGCTTTTCTGGCGATACTAGGCTCCCCGCTTGGATTCGGCCAGTTTACTACCTAGCTACGTTTCATCAAAGTACGCTGCACAAAAAATTGAAAACTCAGTTTCTAGGTATAGGATAACTAATAATTAATACATATGTAGGATGCAGCCGTTTCGGCCCCCTATGTCTTCATTATTTTGATAAGAGTAAACTTTATTTTCATAGCAATCTGCATGAAATTAAAAGAGTCTCGCTACTGTAGTTATTACGATATATGATCAATATTTATAATTTTGTATGAGGGTACTCGTTTCTCCTCTCCTATATATTTAGGTCGTTGTTTAAAAATTATCTTTATTCGCAGAATTTTACAGTCATTCTGACGAGAGATGGATAACTGGTATTTATTGTGATTAGAGGTATTCCCAGTACACCTCCAGATTTAAAAATACACTTTATTTCTAGAGTAACATAACCTAGAGACTCTTAGGCCAATTATTATAACTTGCCAATAGCTAAAGTTAGGATTTTATCCGAGCGATAAGCAGTTTTTAGTTACAATAACGAGTATATATGTAAGTATAACTTGTCCTTAAAGTACGTGATAGTTAAAGGTTGATTTTAGCTTACTTAGGTTGCATGGGTCGCCGGCTCCGTGTAGAGGAGAAACCGACTCACTTGGGTCCTTTTGGTCCCGTTGTGACATAGCTTACTAATAATAACGAAAAAAGGAAAAACTATCTATCGCTCCAACAAAATCCTAACTTTAGCTATTGGTAAGTTATAATAATTGGCCAAAGTATAGTAGTTTTACAAATATGTAACAAACAAAAAAAAAAAAAGAAAAGAAAACATGAAAAATTGTATATTTGAGTTTTCCCCCGTCAGTTTCAAAAGTATTGTTCTTTTCCTTTGGGTTGCTATAACGACCAAACATGTCAAAAGATTCATTTTAATAATCTTTATGCAAAGCGTAGGTTCGATGTGGAATATTTTAGGTAGTCCTCATAGACTATAATCCTCAAATAGCTCTAATGGACACACGATCTCGGATAGTAAATAAAATCAATCGTAAAATGATACAGCGTGAAAATTTGTTTCTGTTGATGTAACACAGATGGCACTGTGTAACTGAAACTAGAGGTCCCCGACTTCTATATCATTATATAGGTCCCATTAATAACTACAAGAGTGTTTTCCACAAGTGTAAAAATAGACTAATTACGCGTTCAGGCCATAAGTCAGCAAAAACAGTTAATATTTAAGGATGCACTTTCTTTTGGTAAATCTGTCTTGCTTTTTTTTACAAATTATCAGGGTGACTTTTGTTACATGTGTCTCTGATCTTTATTTCTTGAGTGATTTAAGTCTTATACTTAAATTACATAGTGCAATATGGAAAAAAATAACCATATACGGACACCACTACGTGATAAAAGACCAAAAAAAAGACCCCTGTCTCCCAGTTTTGCTCAAAGTCCTCCAGGTTTTTTTTTATGGGCCCTTAAAGATGTGGGGCCTCGATGTCATTTTTGCAAAAAAATTATCATTTTCTCAAGCTCATATTTTGCAAACCGTTTGAAATTTTGATATACTCTCTGAGGCAAAGTTGTAGCTCTTGTCCTAAAGAACAAAAATTGTTATACAATCAAAAAAACTTCATCTTCAAGGTCAAAATCGCAAAAAACTTTAAAAACTTTTTTCCCCTGTTCAGGTCCATAGGTAGCAAACCGTTCAAAATTCAAAGAAACAATCAACTACAAAAATGAACCTAAGATCTCAATAAACAACTTTCTAGAACATATGAACTTCCTAGGAATGATTCTTAACACCGTTTAGGTAGCGCTTAGGTAGCCGAAATGAATTAAAAATTTTTCGGAAAATTTTTCGCTTTTGCGGCTACCTAAACGGTGTTAAGAATCATTCCTAGGAAGTTCATATGTTCTAGAAAGTTGTTTATTGTTGGTTATAGAAAGTTGTTTATTATGGTCATTTTGCCACGACTTAAAAAATTACACAGTGTGTTATTTGCCGAAATTGCAAGGTCAAATACAAATGCTCCGATCAGCGAGAAAAATTATATCCAAACATATAATGCTATCTCAATTTCTTTGAACTTTTGGAAAATATTCACAATTGTGCGCTCAGAATATTGTGACTCTGAAATTTTAAATAATGCATGATGTGGGTTTGTTTATTCGTTTTTTTTATATATGATGCCATGGATAATTTTGTTAATGTATATATATATATATATATATATATATATATATATATATATATATATATATATATATATATATATATATATATTACGTTTCGTATATATATATACGAAACGTAATTCCTGTCTTTCTGTCTTATTTACAAGAGAATGCAGTGAAAGTACATAATTTTACCGATTTGCATACTTTAAGGCGGAATATTTTATTAGGGACGAAACCCTTTGTATAAAGTAAATATATAAACCATAAACCATAACTGAAGCACTAAAAAAGTAAGGGTCTTTGGTGTGGATTGCTTTCAAAGCAAAATCGAACAAAAAATTATAAGGACGGTGACGAAGGAGTGTATAGCACAGCTACTTTTTAATATGTATATTGACAGTATTTAAGGTAAGCGTCAGTACAACCGCAAAATATCTGGAGTATACCTGAATAGGCCTTCAGAGTGTATTTCGATTTTGAGGTATTTTTTGAATTATACAAGTATCACCATTAATTTTAAATTAATTATTTCCTACTAGGTTTATTAACAGTACAATTACCAAGTGTGTTGGTTTGAGATTGGATGGGATTGCATATTTTAGCCAATACAAAACGGTAGCTGTTTTGCCATTTGGCCAAGACTACATCATCAGTTATGTTGTTATTTTTTTGCAATCTACCTTGTACAATATTTTTTCACATATTCTCTGCGCTCAAAAACATTTGAGTTTTATGCAAATTTTCTAACGTATAGACAAGAATATTATTCTTGAAAGCCATTCACAAAAACAGCAGCAACAGCAATGGCCTTAAGCTGAGAGAAGCTGTTGGTTAGATTCCCCCGCAGATGCATTCAAATCAACACACTCATGTGGGGAGTTTAGATTTTAGCCAAAGTAAAGCTTGTGATTTGTTTGGCAGCATTGTTGGTTAAACAAAGCAAATGTAAACTTTTTTCCCCTAAGTTGCTTAAATTTTGGCAGTTTGTTTTTTTTCTTCTCTTGTAAAATATATATTTCTTTATTTTATGCTCACTTTTTAGTTTTGACAATTTGTGTGAATGTGTGTGTGTGTTTGTGCACATTTGTGCATACATATGTAATAGTCTGTTTTATAGTTGTAGTCATGTATTCATTTCCGGACTTAAAATCACTATTTTTATTGTTATTGTTTATTATGCGAATGTAGAGTGGTGTGCAGTATTTTACGAAGGCAGTACGAAGGCAGTGTTGAAAATTCTACGATATCCTAGAAGAACAGATTGAAGCAAATATAAATAAATGATTTGACAGGAAAATAAATAACAAACCCCTTAGTATTAATGATACAAATTTAGTGAAATTGAAAATGGAATCCAATAAGAAAAGTAAACATTAAAAAGAAACAACTTTAGTGTACAAGAACAGAAGCATGATATAAAAAAAGTTACTAGAAACCACGGACTACTCAGTCTTGAAAATCACATTCACATTCTAATTCACATTCTAATTGGTTTCTCAAGATTTAAAAAAATCTCATCATAACATAAATATTCGATTGGCATTATTTGCACTTCTGATAGTAATTGAAGAAATAAAAAAATACTTAAAATTAAAATAAATTAAAAGAATTATTTTACACATTTATTCGAGCAAAGTAGTGGTCGGTTAATACCTTTGCGCTGTGATATTCGGAAATATCATAAAAGAGCAAGCAAAAATTATATTTTAAAAATCTATCGACATTTTTTAATTTTTTCTCAGAAAGTAAAATCGTACACTGTTGCAAAAATCTTAAGTAGATTTAAACCAAAATCTGAATAAAATTAGTCTTAAAGGTCAAAGATTTATAGACTGATCGACCTTCTTTATACTGAAAACTCTAGAAAGAATCAGGGATAATTTTTGTAAATTATACAGAAATACATTTTTGTCATCTAACATTATAATAGGCATAACCTTGTAGATTAAACCTTGTGGTTCATTCTATTACAAAAATCGATCATTTATAAACTTTACCTTGGAGAATTCTTGTATATTGGAATTAAGCTTCTCAACTTACACTGACTCCAGCGGGAGTTGAGGTTAAAACAAACAAAAGAAAACAAAAAGCACACGTCAAGAATATACTTCATCTCCACTACTGTGGCTTATCATTCTACAAATAAATTCTTTATTGGATGTTACGGACTTGATGATTTAATATTATTGGTATTAGGAACATTTTAATATACTGTCACGCATTTAAAATGCTCTCTATTTTGATAAGAAATTTTGACTTGTAAATATGGAATCAGATAAAATAGATAAAATATGTTTTTTATCCTCCTACAAACCTTTCACCTACAAACCAGTTGAAGAGAAACAAAACTTTTTCAAACTAAAGGAGTTTACAAGTAATTCATAAGTAATTGATTTGAAAACAGACCAAAATCATACGAAATCAGGTTCACACAAGGTGCGATATTAGTTTCATTATGGAGAGTCAAGCAATTTGGCATTGGATATAGGTCATTATAGATTTACAGTGTTATTCTAGAAATTGTTTCTACTATTATTGATGACTGCTGTTATATTTTATTTTGTATAACTATGACAACTAATTTTTTTGAGGTTAGGATTTTCATGCATTAGTATTTGACAGATCACGTGAGATTTCAGACATGGTGCCAAAGAGAAAGATGCTCAGTATGCTTTGACATTTCATCATGAATAGACTTACTAACGAGCAACGCTTGCAAATCATTGAATTTTATTACCAAAATCAGTGTTCGGTTCGAAATGTTCAAATGTGACAAATTTTGTTCAGCGATGAGGCTCATTTCTGGTTGAATGGCTACGTAAATAAGCAAAATTGCCGCATTTGGAGTGAAGAGCAACCAGAAGCCGTTCAAGAACTGCCCATGCATCCCGAAAAATGCACTGTTTGGTGTGGTTTGTACGCTGGTGGAATCATTGGACCGTATTTTTTCAAAGATGCTGTTGGACGCAACGTTACGGTGAATGGCGATCGCTATCGTTCGATGCTAACAAACTTTTTGTTGCCAAAAATGGAACAACTGAACTTGGTTGACATGTGGTTTCAACAAGATGGCGCTACATGCCACACAGCTCGCGATTCTATGGCCATTTTGAGGGAAAACTTCGGAGAACAATTCATCTCAAGAAATGGACCGGTAAGTTGGCCACCAAGATCATGCGATTTGACGCCTTTAGACTATTTTTTGTGGGGCTACGTCAAGTCTAAAGTCTACAGAAATAAGCCAGCAACTATTCCAGCTTTGGAAGACAACATTTCCGAAGAAATTCGGGCTATTCCGGCCGAAATGCTCGAAAAAGTTGCCCAAAATTGGACTTTCCGAATGGACCACCTAAGACGCAGCCGCGGTCAACATTTAAATGAAATTATCTTCAAAAAGTAAATGTCATGGACCAATCTAACGTTTCAAATAAAGAACCGATGTGATTTTGCAAATTTTATGCGTTTTTTTTTTTAAAAAAAAGTTCTCAAGCTCTTAAAAAATCACTCGTTATAATTGAAAATTGGATTGGAACAAAAAAGCTTTTTTATGAAACCTAGAATAGAAAATTGTTTTTTCTGTCACAAATGTTTTTACTATCATAAAAATTTATATTCGAAAATAGCACTTTTAAGGTAGTTAACCACAGCCGCACAGAAATTGAGATTAAATCGCGGGACCAGATGTTTTTCCTCATTTATCCCCAATCTGTAACATAGAATAAAACAAAAATTCAGAAGTAAATCGATGGAACGACCGACCCGTTCAATAAAACGAAATAATTCTGAGATAACTCTATTATAACTATATCTATTATTAATATAGGGGGAATATACTAGCAGACCACTTCTATAATGGGTCTCTTTTCGACCCCCTTCCTTCCTATATGATAATAGGCAACAGCAATGTAATCAGGCAACCTACTTTTATTGAGTCACGTGTTACAACAGCCTTTAATCTTTAGTGATTTCAAACTGTCGACTGTATCATCACGCAGTCTCTAGTAATTGCTAGCATATGTTCAAGGCTCAGGTCCCCCATGGCATCCACATTTAACAAGCTTCTACCAGTGGTCCTGAGTCTTATGCTAGCCGGATATTCACAGCTTCTTCCAGGCTCATGTCTCAGCTTCTTCCAGGTACAGTCTGCAAGTATCATCTTCTTCGATTTTCATCTTGTCATCTGTCACCAAGGCAGTTATCTAGCTCAAGTTACTTCTACTTTATCTGAGAACCTTGCGCACTATTTCAGCCTGCCGAACAGCAGAACACCCTTTTACAAGTTGGGCCACCGCTTCATTCCCAGTTATGCCTATGTGTCCCTTAACCCACATTAATGTTATCAGCACTAGTTTGGAATACACGTTTACCTGTATTATGAGTTTTATAATTGACTGGTTGGCGAGTGCATTGAGAACCTTTCTTCCCTGCACCCGACATTTCCCCAAACGGAGACTACAGGACAAGTTCAGCTCAGCTGAGTATACACCTGCTCCTCCTCTGACGTCCATAAGAGAACCGTCAGTAAAAATGCTAGTGTTAAGTAAAATAAAAGGCATTTAAAAGTGATAGAAAAGAGTTAAGGACTAGCAGTCATATTCAAATTTCATAACACTCTTAGAAAACATAGCGGGAGAAAAGAGATTAGAGAAGACGATACATGTTTGCATTTGGTGCTGAAAGGCATTTGAATATAACTGTTAACTCTTATGATAATGTCCTGCACTATCTAACGACAATTTAATATACCAGGATTTTTTGTTTGTTTAGAAACTGGCAGATTTTTAATGCGGTTAGAATTTTATTAGAATTTGTTTTTTTTTTTTCATAAATTGTTTATTGTATCTTCAATATTTTTGAACTAACAATAATTACTCGTATCTTAAGTCTAGACAAAAATCATGTTTGTTTCACGGATTTTGCAATCATTTGCGGGTCATCCCTCTAATGTACGGCCAAGAAAAGCAGTATCTCTTCTTTTTAGTCGAATGTAACCAGGTTCATTCAGCATGTTACGCGCTAAAGGGTTTGGATGAGATTCAAGCCTCTTTAGATATGTGACTGCATGTTTCGCTATTTCTGCTTTAACTGATGGCATGTTTAGGTCTTTGTGGATGTTCGAATTTTTTATATACCAGGGAGCAGATGTAATCATACGTAGTATCTTATTTTGGCGCCTTTGAATTTTTTCTACATTGCTAGCTGAGGCAGTGCCCCATAACTGAATCCCATAACACCAAATTGGTTTGAGGATCGACTTGTACAGTAGAAGTTTACAATCTAAGCTCAGGGTGGAGTTTCTGCCAATAAGCCAATTTAGTTGTACTGCTTTTAGTTTCATTTGTGTTAACTTGAAATCAATGTGGCTTTTCCAAGTAAGGCGACGGTCAAGATGTATACCCAGATATTTAACGTCTGAAAGCTGTGGTATCATTTGGTTATTTATGCGAATAGGAGGGCATGAGTCCCTGCGCAGTGTGAAAGTTATGTGAGTACATTTTTGCTCATTCACTTTTATTCTTCATTTTTCTAGCCATTTTTCCAAATTGAGTATGTGGTCTTGTAAAAGTTTTGATGCTTCTTGGGCACTTTCATGAATACTTAAAAAAGCTGTGTCATCTGCAAAAGTTGATGTATGCACTAGGGTGCTAATTGGCATATCTGATGTGTACAGTAAATATAAAAATACTACCTTGGGGAACTCCGGCTTCAATGAGCTGTGGCGAGCTTAAAAAGTCACCTTCTTTTAGTAAAAACTTGCGATTCGTTAAATAATCTTTTAAGAGCTTATACAAGTTTTCGGGCAAGTTCAGCTTTAGCTTAAATATTAGGCCTTCGTGCCAAACCTTATCGAATGCTTGAGAAACGTCGATAAAGAGCGCAGAACAGTATTTTTTTTCTTCAAAGGTCGTTTTAATTACATTTACTAATCTGTGTGTTTGTTGGATCGTACTAAGTTGTTTTCTGAAGCCGAATTGATGGTTCGAAATGCATCCTTTCGCGCTAAGAATTGGATTCAGCTGAGTTATTATTATTCTCTTAAATAACTTTGACACGTTTGATAAAAGGCTTATAGGTCTGTATGATTCTACTTTTGTGTGGTCTTTTCCTGGTTTAGGAATCATAGTAATCAAAGAAACTTTCCACTCTGTGGGAAAGTACTCAAGACGTAAGATGGCATTAAAAACAAACAGAATAATTCTGCAACCAATAAGCGGCAACTCAACTAACATCTTGTTACTTGTTTTATCAACCCCAGGGGCTTTTTTGGTGTTTAAATCCGCTATTGCCCTTTCAATATCACTAAATTCAAATTTTAGGTGTACTTCGGCACTAGTCTCTACTGGTGGCAACTCAACTATATCAGTACACATATTTGGAGTGAAAACCTTTTTCAAATGATCAACAAATAAATTACCTTTTTCGGTATCATTTCTTGCCCAGAATTTGTTTAAATGTGAAATTTAAATGCTTAAAAATATAGTTTGTAGAAGAAAAGTGGAATCAAAAGGGAATTGAGGATATAGGTATAGAATTACATTAAAGCATAAAAATATATATTGTTGGATCGTGGAAAAACATTTCTGTTTTTAATGGATCAATTTTTCAGACTTCTTATATAATTTTAATGATCGGTACAAAAGCAAAAAGTCGATTGAATAATTCATGGTTACCAATTTTCATAGTTTTGAGGTTAGCACATTTAAAATATGGTTGCTTATACTTTATTTAGAAAAAGCGGAATGACAAATTTTTTTGAATATATCACCTTTAAATTTCTGAATTTTTTATGGCAAAAATAAAATTGATACAAATTTTATTTGCCACCATATATGTACGTCCACTAAATTTCAGAAAATTTCTCAAAAGAGCTTATTGATTTCCATTAAAACATTGTGGTGGCAACGTTATAGCTTAGGGAGCTACAGCAGCAACTGGAGTGGACCGACCGGTTAGTAGTGATGGTATTACTGAGTCCAACTTTTGTAAGCAGCTATTATAATAGAAATTATAGCCATCACGATGTAGTACAAATGACAAAACATTCCTTTCTCTATATTGCATAAAGATAGTGAAACCCCTATCTATTTGACCATAATAAATCCAATGGTGGAGTTTTGGTATATTTTTAAATGAAAAATTATGTATGTTGAAGAAACCAATTAGGGTCTCTTAAAACATGTTTTAAGAAATAGTCTCAAATTGTTAAAACGTTTGTGGGCAATGATTGATCTTAACTGTATGCCAGCCAAATACAACACAAAAAAAAAAAAACAACAAATTAGAAGTTATAATCGAATTACCAACTATTTAGTTACGTTTTATTAATTGGGCTTGGCTTAAGGCATTTACGATTATGTCAGAAATGGAGGAGGTTGTACCACATTTCTTCTATTTGGTTAGTTAAAAAAATCCAAATCAGCATTCAAATTCAAACTAATATCAATTTTCAGTCTGCTCAGCTGTTTCAAAGTTATTAACGAAGTACAATAATCAATAATAGCTTTGAAAGGAGCCATTAGAATTTAAATAGAATGCTGTAGTTAGCACGTCGACAAGTAGGCACATATGCTGGACTAAAGTCCGGTCGCTTCGTAGCCCCGCCAAGCCAAACATCAACATTTCTTTTTTCAGATATGTATTTAGTTTCCTTATAGGCATATACCTCTTTCACAGGTGTTACTCGTTGGCACTAAAACGCCACCGCAGTAAAATAACATTAAAATGACTTGATACCATATGCGCTGCAATACAGTAGCGCTATTGCAGAGTTGCAAATAATGAGGCAATTCTTTCCCCTCTCTTTATTAATTAAAACATTTTGGAAAATGAATCTTATACAGAGCCGATAGTTATATAAATACATTTTATGATCTCTGTTGCTAATTCGAGCCCTCCTAAATTGAAAAATAAAAAAACAAAGTTCTCTCTTTTTTGTTTTATTCAATAGTTTTTGTTATTTTTTAATAATTAAGTTTATTAAACAAATTTTAACAATTACCTTTGTTAAAGAAATAATTTTTTTCAGGAGAAACCCTGTAATTAATTTTTTGCTCGCATCACAGCCCCTTACTAACACGAATACTTTTCTTCAACAACATAAAAACGGTTGATTATTTAATATTATATAATATTATGCTAATTACCCATGACGTTTTATAATAAAAATGCAATTTTTTGTTGGGGAAAAGCTAGTTTCTATACGTATTTCTCTGGTTGCTTAGGACAGATCTTCAGGAAACCTTTTTCCTGGTGGGTTAATTATGCCAAAAAAAAAAACTGTCCCAGTGTTTGACTTCTTGCAAATCGTTGTAAAAAATCGTGTTTTAAGAGACTATTTTGCTGCAAGTGGGAGCAAAATTTAAAAATAAGAGCAGCTTGTAAAATGACAATAAAGTTTTTTATATTTGTATAATTTTTTTTTTTTTTTGAAGACAACATTACCCCTTCGAACCTTTTTGCTTGTTTGCAGAAAACACCCAAAGTCTTTGGCGGGAATCGAACCCGCAAACTTTAGACTGATAGACTAGCGCGCTACCATTCGATCTACCGAGGCACTCATACTGCAAAATAAAATATTATTCCTCAGTTACCCCCGGGGTTTCCAATTGCCACTGCAGGAATGGCAAATGCTTTGACGCGGTTCACTCGGGGAAAATAGGGGCACCAGACGCTAGGGTTCCTAGAGCCTAAATCTGGAAGAAAAGGTCTGTGTTAAAACATACGGCTCCTCTTCGAGGCCCGACCAGTGCCCAAAGGACTGGTACCACGGGAATCGGTGGCCCCACAGAGAGCCTATCCTCTCTGTGACCGGTTATTGGTGAGGTTCCCTTCGGGGGTACACGTTGTGGTTGTGGTTTAAGATCGATTTATGTGTGCTGTTGCACTCTCAACAGACGGAGTTTGGATAGTCTACGCCTAAGATTCACTCGGTGGTAAGACCACCGTGAGGTTAGGCCGAGTTGGCAGGTACTCACGTTAATCTTGTTCCACAATTATTCCTCAGTGCAGTTTAAAACTGAATTTTCAAATTAATTTCTAACGCTAAAAGGCATATCGATTAACTTCTCTATATGTGGGTTTTTGCTTTATAAATCCGTACGAAAAGTTAAATGAGATCGAAGAAAAGTTCCTATCTTGAATTTTAGAATGACTTTCTTAGACTTAGCTCGTAGTTTTGCTTAGGTTTGTTAAAACATTTGGTCTACTGATGTTCTTTACTGCCTGAAAAACATACTGTGATTGTGTTTGTGAAAAACTTCAGTTCAGTTCATTTCAATTCATTTTGTTGTGTCCTGTGTTCTGGTTTTTCTTGTTAACAACATCATGGCAATTCCAATCAATGAAGTTATCTATGATATGGGAAATTTTGACTACTTTTTTTTCCTTTTGGTATTGTTGTTTTAAGTTGAAGTTAAATTTTGTTGTTGATAGTGTTGTTTCGAAAGCTAACTCGTTTGTGGTCTTTCGATATGCGTATGTACTCATATGACTCGTATAAATAAAGTGCTCGTTAGTTGTGGGAAAAAATTCATTAGTTAAAAATGTAAGTAAAGTAGTTTGGCCAAATTTAAACTCACATGAAGTTGGCTTTTAAGAGCTAACAGGAACTGCATAGTTACTATACAACCAGTAAACCATCAATTTAGTTTTAAAGATGCACAAAGAAAAAAATTAAATCAAATTATTTTTCGTTGGTTATTGGACGTTGCCCTGCTGCTACTGCTTTGAAAATGGAAACCCAAATTGTGGGTGATTTACTTGCCACAATGCATTCGTATATATTTAAAAGTTTTACCCATTTTGTGTGCAATTTAGTAGTCAGAAGATAAACTAGGATTATGGTCTTAGTTTAATGCTACAAGCATATTTTTGTTTTAATTATTAGCTCAACTTACAAATAATTTCCTTTAAATGAAATGTCCTGGCCTTTGTTGCAAGAGTTTTTTTTCGTTTTGTTTGTATAAGAAGGTATTATTAGGTTTAAGAAGCATGATTATTCGAAATTTAACATTCGTTAAAAATTTAATAAAATTAAGATCAAAAAAAGATAGAAAATAATTTTGTTATTAAGATAGATAATAACAACGAGTGTGTGAAATAAACTCCACAATGCACAGTGGGGCAGAATCAAAATATTTTGAAAATAATTCCAATTTGCCGATTGATCAAAAATTAGAAATGAGTATAGCAGAGGAGTATCTCAGCTTAAGTTTTGAAGGTGGGCACCATCCACTTGCCAGAGGTGCCGCTATGTGGTCTCAAAGTTGGGTACCTCGCCTCTGCAAATCCTTTTGGTATTTCTTTAATTTTTGTTTGCTTTTTAAAAATTATATATATGGCCATGTTAGAATTTTATCAGAGAAAAAGTAGTTTTTCGTTATTTTAAATAATCTGAAAATAACTTTTAACTTTACGTACTTGAAAGGCAATTTATAGTAACTGGGCTCACTCAATAATGATACGAAGGGCGTTTATATGATCGAATAACTACTGCGAAAGCCTGCTTTGCAGAAGCTGATGTTCTTTTCTAAATTTTTCTTTAAGCGATTAAGAATTTTTTTTGATATTAATTTTGGTAGCACACATATACCTCTCCAGTTGCAAACCAAAATAAAAATAGTTAATGCGAAAAATACATATCAAAAAATCACTAACAATCAGTGAACAATTCATACACGCTCACGTGATCATGAGCGATTATGATGATTCAAGGTAATCATGCTGTGCCCATCTCTAGTGATGATTAATCATTGGTATATAGGGATTCATTTGGTGAAGTTTTTATAATTTTAAGGGAAAGATATTTCATCAATAGTTTTTTTTATAGGAATCATCATAAAGAACACAATGTTGGCATAAATTTGACTGATTTCTTCTAGTATTTTCTTTTCTTTTTTCAGATTAAAAAATTTTGTGTTGTCTTTTAATTTACCTCGTTATCATGGGGTGGTAACTGGTGCAGAAGTTGTCGTACTCGATATTGCTCTCCAGGGCTGTTGACATATGGCACTTTATCATCTGGTATTTGTGAAAAGTACAAACGAACCTGTAGATAAAGAAAATTAAAGTATGTAAGTAGTGGAAAACATGCTATGATGGATAACATAAAATGTATAAGTAAATTAATGCCACCACAGAAAAAGAGGTAGCAACTTAAAAAAAAAAATACGAAAAAATTTAAACTTAAAAATTAAATTTTGAAAAATACTAATGGTGCCTTAACACTTGAGCGAATTCTAGTACTTAGGAAATTTCGACAAAATCTAGTCGACTTTGACTAGATTTTCCATACAAAACGAAATCTATATGGCTCAAGATTTGTACAAAATCTATTCAAAATCTGCTTTTGTAACAATTATTTTTGTAACCATGCTTAGACGTGAAAGAAACATTAACATTAAAAAGGCGATCGTAATTCTAATGGAACGTAACACATGGAAATTGTTGTTTGAGGTTATTTGATCTCTTTTAGTTTGTTGTTATGTTTTTTTAAGAATCGCAAACATTTTTATATTATATTATTATGATAAACAAAGTTGTTATAATCGGGTATGTTCTGTAATCCGAAACCGAGTGAAATTGAATCCGAATGAAATTTTAAATTGTCATAACTTTCAAATCTTACAACATTTTGATATTATTTTTTATACATTTGAATAAAGACCATTCACATAACTTCCTTGATTGCTAATGTTTTAAAATAATAGGCGCCACTAAGTTATATTTTTCTTTAAAAATTTATTCGATTTCAATTTTACTCGACATTCTACCGTTAAATATTGGAAAGTTATGAAAACCCTCCTATAAACTGTTCATTCAAATGAAATATAATTCTTGCAAAAAAAAAAATCGACTTAAAAACAGATAGATGGGAACCAATTCTGAACTAAAAATGTAAGAAATATCTCCCTATTACTGTTAAAAGGTTAAGCTATTCAAGCCACTCAAGCCTCTGTTTATAACGGTTTCAAAAATAGGGCCACATAGATCAAATAACATCACCCTTTTTATAATTTTAAATTAAAGACCTGTCTACCTATAATGGTTTAAAAGTTTAGCAATATACATAAACACCCTTTAATTTATATTTCAAAATATTTATACTTATTATTATACCACATTCTGTCCAATTTTTAAGTGTTTGTGTTTATGGGTCAAAAGATAGGGCCATATAGGTGAAATTACATAATTTATGGGGACACCCTTTAATTTCTAAATTTAAATTGTATACTTCTTATGGAGGACTTTGTAATAAAGGTTCCTTGTAAATTTCAGCTGTCTGTCTATAACAGTTCAATAGTTTGGCCACATACATAGAATTACATTAACTATTGGGACACCCTTTTATTTCCAAATTCAAATATTATAGTTTTTATTATAGCGGACTTAGCAATACAGGTTCTTTGTAAATTTAAACTATCTGTGTAAAACTGTTAACAAGTATGGCCATATACATCAAATTAAATGCACTATTGGAGCACCCTTTAATTTATAATTTTGAATATTTATACCTTTTATTATATCGGTTATAGTAATCCACATTCTGCCAAATTTTCAAGGTTTTGTCTATAACGGATCAAAAGATAGGCCCATATAGGTCAAATTATGTCACCTATGGGGACACCCTATACATTTTTAATTAACTTTTTTATTACTTTCTGTAGTTGATAGCTATAGTTACACGCAATATTTTAAATTGGTGCCCTTTACGGTTCTTAATACACGCAAAAAACATTAATGTTGTATGGGGACACCCTTTAATTCATAATAATGAACTGTTTTTTAAACGGGTCCAAACTGTAAGCATAGCCTTTCAAATAAAGGAAAAAATCTAAAATCTCTTCAGAAATGGCTGAGATCTGCGGGCACATACATACTTAAAAAAGCAACATTCAGACGAATTGATAACCTCCTTCTTTTTTTAAGTCGGCTAAAAATGCTCTAATTTAGAAGATTTAATATAAAGATATTTGTTTTGAACAAATGTGCACATTTAAGGATCGAAAAATTGTTTTCAAATAACCACTTACAAACAGTAATAAAATAGAGTAAATCAAACATGGAAATAGTTTTTTTTTTTATTTATTTATTAAATGCAATTGTTTTTTTCTTACTTAATTAATCGAGTATAGTAACGGAGACCTTTAATTATTATGTATAGCGAAACAACCAGAGTTTCTGGTGCGATTCGAATAAGTCTTGACAGACTCATTACTAATGGTATACCAGCAATTTAATTGAATCTTGTTCTACAATAACTCTAAGAGTGGTATGTATCCCCACGTAAAATTCACGTAAAAAGAAACTCTTAATGACAGTTAAAAAAAATATTGTTATTATTCCCACAGATACTTTTAAGACTATTAAATAAAGGATGATGTAAAAATAAAATTAAACCACTAAATTTATACAAAATCAAACTTTTTATGACAACTCAATATCCTGCTTAACAGTTTTTCTGCTTTTTTTTCTTTGCAAAATCCCTAGACCTTATTGGTAATTTAACAACATCAAAGTGACTTTTATATTGGAATGACACAAAAGGGAATCAAGAATAAAAGTAAACAAACACACGCACTCACATACACGTAGTAAAATATCATAATATCAATTACAGGATTTTATTTCACATAAATAAAGTAAAACTGAAGTAAAAAAAAAAAAAACTGCGAAAAATATTTATTTAGTTCTATGTATTTTTAAAAGATTAAAAGATACATGTGTATGAATTGTACGCGGACGGACAGGCGACACTGTGCCTTGGTGGCATGATGAATGGTGCCGTTTGTAGGCAAAACAACATGAAAGAAAAACTGCACAGTCCCCAAAAGATTGCAGTATAAATTATTACCGTGAATTGGTCGATGCTGTTAAATAAATCTTCTGTAATCTTGTTTTTCATTTACTTTTTTAGGTTTTTTTTCTTTCTCATGTTTGAATTGTTTGTTTATTACAGTCTGACCATGGCAGCGCACTTTTTGTTTTATTCAGTCACGTCAGTCAAATTCATTTTTGGAATAAATAAAATATGGTTTAGGGTTTGTAATATATTTTGTCTTGTTTTTATTATTTTGCTTTGGCTTTGGCTTTCGTTTTTCATTTGATGTCATGAGTTAAGGAAAATTCGCAGTCCGTTTGGCAAGAGTAATCAAAACAAAAATTTATGAAAAATATAAAATAAAACAGCATATATTTGGTCAGTTAACAAAAAAAGTCTTGAGTAAAGATTTATATGTATTTGCTGTTTTTTAAATAAAAAACGCAGCTTTGAAGCGTCAAATTAAATAAAATGTTTTCTGTTTTTACTTTAGTCAAAAAGTGGCGAATAAAACGAATTGTGCCATATTTGGTCCTACCGAATCCTATACACCCTTTACCTTATTACCTTTTACTGTTTTGTTTTACTTTTTGTGAAGGGTAATACGAATGTCTTAGTAAAATTTAACATTTAAATTACAAAATCGAAGTTTTGGAGTGAACCTTCCGCTTTTTTGATGAAACAATTAAAAGTTTTTCAAAACTTATTTAAATTAAAAAAAAAAATATTTTTCACACCTTCTCTATAGAAATCAGTTGTCTGGTCACAATGCAATTCTTTGGCTAAACATGTACTTTTTTGGCGACTCTTTCGATCTTTTAGAAAACTTTTATGGCGGACCTACAGAAGTTGGGGCGTGTGGGGTGTAAGCAACCTCTTTTACAAGGCTGCATGCAAAATTACCCTATGAAAAATCTCCCAAAAGTGTAAATAAAAAAATAGCCAACAAATCTTCATACAAAATTGGGTAATATTTCATATGAAGAGTAACCCAAAAATTTTGGGTGTTTTAAGAGAATAATTCATTTCTAAAATTTTTCATTATGGAAAAATTACCCAAATGTCTTAATCAGCGATTTGACCGATTTTATATTAAGAAGTAATTTTTTAATAAGAGTTTACACATACACATGGTTTATGTCTATAGATGTATATTTTTAATAAAAACGATCACTAATAATAAGTAGCTACAAAGTTTACCTTAAACTGCAAAAATGAACAAGTTAGCTTCTGTATTTGTATTCCGAAAAAATTGCTGAATTTATAGAAAATATATAGATATCATATTTGTGGCAGTCTTCAAAAAGCTTCTGATTATTAACGTAAATTATTATGGCGAACAAGTAGAAAGTGTCTTGTTTGTTTTCTACTTATGTTGTTATAAATAAGTTACTTATATGAGTTAAAATATTTAAATATTGTTATAAATGTGTTTATTGTTAAATTTAAAATTAGGCGACGATTTTTATATTTTATAAAAATTTGTTGTCTGCGGCGCACAGTGGCTGAAAATCGTTTTTCGTTGGCCAAAAGTAAATTTTTTTTTGTCACCGATTTTTAAAATTTGTACGTCATTTTGTAGTTAATATATCCAAATTAAGGTAGCCAAAAAATTATGTTAAAATATTGATAATTGTGGGCGTGGCATGCTGTCAAACTCAACTTTTTTTTTAATTTCAGAAAAAGGTGTTTTTCTTTGGTTTTTTATCAAAATTAATGGTTACTACTCGCAAGCTATCATCGATAATGGTCTGCGGTTTTTTTATAATGTTGGTAAGATTTTTGTCTTTAGTTGTTGTAAGTAGACACAGCTCTAGCGTTTAATATTAGGGGCGTTATGAAATATTTATGAATTTATATTTTCCTCAAATTTAAACTTTAGTGGAATAGAACTTCTAGGGAACAAAAGGGAACAAGAAACGTATACAACCACGAGAAAGGTGAAAGTGTCCTCTTTAAGGCTATATATACTTTTGCACCCGCCACGAGCCGCCTGTAGAACACTTTTTTCATTTTAATGAAATTACTCGAAAAAAATTCATATACAATGGTGTATTAAATTTTCACTTTTTTGCCTAAAAGTTTATTTTTTTCAGTTTAGGCTACGTATAACTAAAAAAATAAATATAATACCTTCGAAAGGGTTTAATGGCTTGGTTTTGATCAGCAAAAAATAAGCAATAAAATTATCACAATGGGCTCTACAGAAAGCATATGATCTCTTTCTAAATTTACCTGTTATCAAATGTTAGGGTCAACCAAAGTCATAAACAATTTTATAACAATAATTGCGACATTAAACCACTAAAGTTAAAAAACAACCCCATATTGACGCATGAGTGCAGTTTTGTTCAATTTAAGCGCTACCTGCTATGAAATTAAAGATCAGTGTGTGAAGAACATGTATCTAAAAATTTATAAAAGTATGGATTCGTTAAGGGATTACTCAGTAATAACTTAATCCTTTAAGTCTACGAACAAAACACAACAAACGCAAATAAAAATATTCAAAAGAAAATGGAGAGCTTCAGTTATAAAGAACTGGCCGAAGTGTATTTTAGAAACAAAAATCAGGAAGATGTTCTTAGTTACGTTAACATAAAATTAAACTTAAATTCGTGTAGCACCGAAATGCAAGAGCAATTATATAATTTCGTCAAAGCACTAAAAAAACGCTACAAAGAAGTTATGTACAGTAAACAAACATTTTATATAAAAAGTGTAAAGTGGTTAGAAGGTCAACTTACTGTCGCTGCAGAAACAGCAAAGCAAGATAAGGCTGGAAGACCACGCAAATCATTAGTGGACAATTGCAGCGATAGATCTAAGAGGCGGAAGCTTAAAGATATTAACGATGCCTTTGGTTCTACAAATATAAAAGAATCTTTCCTACATCAATTACGATCACAGAACCAATTTACAAAAGTGGATATCATTGAAAAAGTTGTTAAAGCTAGTCCACCGAGAACAAAACGGATTCTTAAAAGTATACCACCTCCGAATGATGCAATACAGTACACAAATGAGGAGGCATTAGCATTATTTCTGGATTTGAAATTAACAAAACAGCAATATATTAAACTAAGACAGCGTGCGATTGAAAAAGGCTCAAATATATATCCAGCATATCATCACATAACCGCTGCTAAAATGGACTGTTTGCCATCAAAGGACACTATTACAATCACACCAATTTCGGCAGAGGTACAACTACAATCTCTACTTGATCACTCAGCCGCACGCTTGCTGCAATCAATAACAGGAAATGAGTTGAAGAAATACAGAAACACAAAGTTAACTCTTTTTTGTAAATGGGGATGTGATGGTTCTTCGGGACAAAAACAATATAAACAAGCTGTATGTGAAAATATTTCTGACTCAGATATGTTCATGGTATCATTTGTACCATTGCGATTGAAAAAGATTTTGGAAGATTCAGAGCCTTCGACTAGTACAACGCAAACAATGGATATTTGGAAAAATGAGACACCATCTTCTACGAAATACTGCAGGCCAATCAAATTTCAATTCAAAAAAGAAACAAATGATGTTATTAATAAAGAAATTAGTGATATCAAGGCCCAAATTACAGCACTACAGCCATTACAATTACAGTTAGATGGGCAGCAAATTGAAGTAAGCTACCAGTTAGTCCTGACAATGATAGATGGAAAAGTGGGTCAGGCTTTGACTAACACGAAGGCTGCATCCAGCTGCATTATATGCCAAGCAACATCAACATTAGATAATACCGATGCATATGAATTTGGATTATCACCACTACACGCAAGAATACGACTTATGGAACACATACTAAAAATCAGTTGTGATTTGGATTTCGGGTCTTCAGGATCAATAAGAAACAACGTGACCAACAAAGAGTTAAGAAGTTCAAAAAAGAAACATGTTCAAGATGAATATCGCAAACGTGGACTGATTATAGATCAGCCAAAACAAGGGTCAGGCAATACAAATGATGGCAATACCGCAAGAAGATTCTTTTCAGATCCAGAAACAACATCTGAAATAACAGGAGTGGATTTCAACCTTATCTTCAGATTTAAAATAATACTAGAAGTACTTGCGTGCAATGAAGAAATTGACTGTAGAAAATTTGGAGATTATGCTAAAATGTATACAACTAACTACCCATGGAGAAATATGTCTGCAACAGTTCACAAAATCCTTTATCATGGGGAAGATGTCATTAAATATCATTTGGTGCCACTTGGAGATCTATCAGAGGAGGCTCAGGAAAAAAGGAACAAGGATTACATATTTTATAGAGAGCACAATACTAGGAAAATTTCACGGAATTCAACAAATGAAGATCTATTTAATATATTATTGGCAACGTCAGATCCGTTCATATCCAGTATTCGAAATCAATGGAAAGTGGACCATCGGGATTTAGATGAAGAAGCCAAAAAACTACTAAAGAACAGAAATAGCACAGAACAAAATATGGAATATTTGCAATTAATATTTAAGTCAAATGAATAAAAATTATATTTTCTTGTTGCTTAACCAAAAACAAAAAAATTTTTTTTTGGGGGGGTGAGGTGAAGGTAGAGCAGAAGATCCGAGTACATTTTCCATTCGTCATGAAAGCTTAAAAATTAATTTTTTATGCAATCTAGGCTTAGGTATTCCAATTTGTTAATTATTGACACTATTTTTCATATAATATGCTATATAAACTCCCACAAAAAGGGGGCGGGGTCCAAAAATAAATTTTTATGATTTTCTGGCTCCAGGGTAAAGACCTTGAACCTTCTTTGACATAAAAATGTTTCATTTGCTTAACAAATTTACAAAAAAACTTGTAAAAATGTGTAGTTTTTCAGGGGTTGGTTTAGTTATTCTTAGGGGAATATTTTTCCCCCAGGTCCGATTTGGCCCATTTACGAACTTAGCCTGCCCTATCCTTCAAGATATATATGTATCAAATTCAAGGGTCTAGCTCTTTTCGTTTAGACTGAATCGTGTTCATACAGACAGGCGAATGGACGAACGGCCGGATGGACAGACGGACGTATGGACAGACGGACATAGCTATATCGTCTTAGATTTCATCAATGCAATTAAAACTGAATCAAGCTGAGCTAAATATCTATCCATTAAAAAAAAATTATTTCAATATTTTGATCGGTTCAAAAGTTACAGAATTTTGGCCAACGAAAAACGATTTTCAGCCACTGTGCGGCGGTTAATTGTAATGTTTAACAATAAGCACATTTATAACAATATTTAAATATTTTAACTTATATTTTTTTATTCACATACATTTTCTTTCATATTTATTTTAATGAATAAAAAATCTCAGAACGCATACAATTATTTATTTGCGTACATTAGTAAAAATATATTTAACTTGGAAGCCAAAGAGTTTCCTAAAATATTTGGATCCCAGATTAGATATAGAACGGTTGTAGCGACCGCGACTACGGTTACGCAACGTTATTTTGGCATCACCACCACGAACAGCAGGTGTAGCTGCTCTCTTCGATTTTTATCACAGATTAGCTGTGCCCGCCACATGGTCAGCGTCCTTGAAATATTTTGTTCGATTTTGCTTTGAAAGCAATCCACACTAAAGGCCCTTAAACTATGCTGCATATCAGTTTATGTATTTACTTTATAATATTAAAGTTCAGTTTAGGTATTCCTTTACTGCTTTTTTTCCACTTTCTCTTAGAAATAAAATATTTTAGCGCAAAAAAGTATTCTATATTGGAATCAAATGGTAATACCTCCTCACAAAATTTTGTTAAAATCCATGCCGTAGTTTTTACGTGATGCAAACACAAAAGAAAAGCAGACAGACAGATGGAAAAGAGTTACTATTTTATTATATGTATATTTTTATCACAGATTACATACAGAAGTTGTGAGCTCTAAACTTACTCGATGAATTAAACCAATGTCAATGCTCTTACTAAAACTATTGACATTTTTATATATTTTTTTTTATTTAATAAGAAAACTATAAATTAATTTGGGCGATAATTCATTTAACTCTGGGTAATTTTTCACAATTTTTGGGCCAAATTTCCATTATTTTTTTTGGCTTTTTTTAGGCTGATTATTCATTCGGGAATTTTTCATTTTTGTTTTTGGGCGATTTTTCATAGGGCCATTTTTCATGCAGCTGTAGGGCAATATTGGATTCGTTTTCTTTTGGCTTTAATGCCTTTTTTGCATAAATGATCGCCACATAAAATACCATTCTAGAAGACAGTGAAATTCAAGAGCCATCAAAGGTCAGCAAGGGGTAGAACGGTCAATATAAGGTTTTCCTTTTTTTTTTTTTTTGTTTATCCGTTTTTTTGGTTTGAGCTGACCATTGAGGACTAACGAATGAACCCAGTGGGGAGGAAACATAACCTTTTTGGGGATTGCAATATTAAGTTAGCTTTCTTGGTTTTGATAATTTTTTTTGCTTTTGTCGGACCATTTTTGGTCTGCATTAAATAATTGCAGAGTAGGTCTATGCAACTTAGGTTCTCTTCTGGCTTTTTTTCTTTGATCTACATAAAAAACCTTTCTGGAAGGAAGTTGAACTCAGAAACACCCAATGGTTATTAACGGGATTGTTTTTTAAAGATTTGTATCTTTTTTGCTCCAGCTAACTTATGAATTATCTTTGTATACTCATCTGTCATACGAGTATATAGTTTGCAGAAGTTTGTTATTAAAAATCAGTAAAATGGGCTCATAAATGGGTAATAATATGATGTTGTTATTTTTTTTGCATGTTATTATTGTTTTTGTATTGAATACTTAAAATTTAGAAAAAATTGGAATTTCACTAAACAATCGAAATTTAACGAAATATTCAGCAAAACTTCAATTCAGAATTTAAATTTGATCATAAAATTGTAATTTCGATCAATAAATTTAAATTTCATTAAAAGCCGTAAATGCAGAAAAAAGTCTAAAAACTATCAATAGTTTAAAAATTCGCAAAAAGATCTAAGTTCACAAAAAACTCAATTTTTGCTCTTCACTGTATATTAACAAAAAAACCCTTTTTATTGGGTTGCATGCAGATACAAGTATTTTAAAGAAAACTCGTTGATTGCGGCATTTATTACCTCTGGTTTATTGCTTTACACTACGTATAAAATAAAACATTGTATGAAAAGCTTATTTTTTTTTTCTTAAGAAGCAATTTTTTTAATGTAATAATAATCCCAAATCCCTTGAAAAAATGGTATCGTTAAATCCACGTATATTTTTAAAACAAAGGTGTAAGGGAACCATATCGACTTTGTTCAACTTGGCAGAGCGAGTATTTAGTGCTTCAACGTTTTATCGTCATATTTAAATAAAAATAAAGTTGTCCAATTGTCCAATTGAATAATTAAATACGTTTGATGGCCAGATAAAAAGAATGTTAAATGGGATACAAGAAATGCCATAAAAAGGAACAATTTAATTACTGGCAATTAGTTTTTTATATAAAGTGCATTTTTAAGATTAATATTATTTTTTCCCTTAAGCCGGTGCTGACCGTTTACGTAATTATTTCAATAAAATTGTTAAACTTGCTTATTAAACGCCCAATGAAGATACATTTACCTCTTTAAATCAATTCTCTAATTGGAATTAAATAACAGGATCGGCACTGTAATAAGTGAATGATATATTCATATCGCACTTGATCAACAAGAGGGTATTAACTCATAATTTTTAAATTTTCGGTGGAGGTAAAAAACTGTTTGTGATTACATTTTAAGATAATTTAAAATTCCGAACATATTATAGTAAGAAAATTCCATTTAATGATATATTTACACTGTTTGTTTTTCGATTAAATTTTTTGCAATTATTTCCAAATAAAAATAATACCTTTTTGTTGATATAAAGGTACTCAAGACACTATCACGAAAATGGTGTCATTTCGAGATGAAAGAATATTCAGAATACGTTTAAATTTTTACAGTAGATGGATATTGATGTTGTTGTTGATTGCAAAAAGTGAAAATTAAAAAATTTTGAGTTAATAGAGGATATCAACTGTTGATCAAGTGCGCTATTCAAGTAGCATGATGTATTGGCGACATCAAATTTTGCAGAATTTTTTAGAGAAAACATGCTCAACAGATTTTTAGAGATTTTTTAATGAAATGAATTGTAGTTTTTGAAACAATTTATTTGTTGGAAAGGAAGAAGTAGAATTTCATCTACAACTGAGGATAACCATTCATATAATTTCAAACAATGTCACCTTAAATTGGGAATACATTGTTGACTTGACCCACCAGAGCAAATATCTTGTCGGTTTTAATACACTAACCTGATACTTTTATTTGCCTTAGCTTAATCTAAAATTGGCGTTGCAAATAATTTTTGAGAAGTAAAAAATGAAAGCAATGCAAGTTTTTCGCCAACTTGAGCTTAAAGCACTTCTTCTACTGATCCACTGTGATACACATAAAGCCACATAATGCCAATAATAAATCTTAATTAATAAGCAAGTTCCAAATTTTTAACTTTAAGTGTCGGGCTCCACAGTTTCTTAATGTTTCTCATTCTCGCACATGCTTCAATTCCGAGTGCTCTTTTTACATAAACTGGACCTATCTCTTCCTTTAGGATAAATTCTATTAAAAGGAAACCTACTGAGATCCTTGTAATAGTGACAGATCGGTAGTTTCACCGTGCTCTCAAACATCTTAGAGTTCATCCCATCCTCGCCAGCTCATAACCAATCTCATCCCACTGGACGCTGTAATATCGCCGTACCCATTTTTACTCGCCCTTCATTGCATTAAGAGTACTTTTGAATTTGACTACCAGTCGAGGTAGTAGTACGACTCTTCAAAAGTTTTTAGCGCTATCTGACTGTCGACATAAATAGTTACTTCTTTGTCCCAAGTCACGTGCAAATATGATAATTCCCTGAATTCCGCAAATAATCCGCCCGGCCTGGATTATTTGTACCACATAAGATTAACAAGCCATCCGTTAAGGTATTTACAATCAATTTGTCTTAAGTTGGTAATTCAACTTCTTTTTTTAAACACACACTGTGTACGAAGCACCTGGCTTATTTGAATATAATTCGCAGCCCCTAGACTGAAAGACTACCGCACATTCAATCAGTCTATCGGTTCTCCTCGAAGTGCCTCAGAAATTATCTACCACAGGGACGTCTGGTCCTGGTGTTCCCACAAAAAGAAAATAGTCGGACCTCGAAGGCTCTTATCATCATGGAGTTGAGTATCGTCAAGACAATAAGTCTTCGGAAAGCAATACCGAAGAATTATGGAAAATGTGTTCTTCAAAACAAATCTTGTGAAAATTAAAATCCAAGCTGCGGCTGGCAGGCACAAGGGTATAGCTCGGCGTAAGGTTGAGTGTAGTGTCATTGGTTCGACTTCTACAGACGGCCGGCAATAGACTCCTAATTAGATGTTGATGCAGCTGAATTAAGTCGAGCGAAAGCTGGTTACCTGTCGACCTCCTGCGAATATGGGGCTCTGACATTTTTTCTGCATTACTAAGGAATCTATGAATTCTCGTTTTGAACAAATTAAACAGGACCACGAGAACCTTACAAGGAAGTCTCGCAAGAGTTGAGTCTTTAAGAAGAAACTCCGGTTTCTATTGATCGGGGTTTTTATCCGTGAGAATCGAACCCGTAACCCCCAGGGTGATAGACCAGCGCACTATCAATCAGTCTATGGAGTGGACGGGTTAATCTCTAAAGGCGCTCCTGTTGTAATAGCCTCTCGTTTTGAAGTCCAGAAAGTTGCTTGAATATAATCAAAGTACCTTGAACTGGATAAGTACGGTGGTGATAGGCAATGGAAGCTTCAAGTATCATCTGGCCAATATGAAAATCACAAAAGGTGATACTTGCAGATTGTGCCTGGAAGAGGCTGAGGCGGTAGCTTACATAATCGCAATTTATCAGTCTGATGTGTGAAGTCAGTGTGGATTCATAATGTCAGTGGCCTGTTTTGATATCTTTCCTTAATTAATATAGAAAACCCAAAGAAGAGTGGAGGAAAACTAAAACTTTGTGACAAACGAAGGGTGTCCTTTAAAATCAATAAGTTTAGCCAGACAGATCACCAATTCACTAAATTGAATGCCTAGGCATTAAAAAGTGGATATCCCACTAAAAAATAGTTTTTCTATATTTCTGTGTCTAAGTCTTGCGTATTTACACAGACAATGTTTTAGATGGATAAATATAATATGTATGTCATAAATAAATGCCTCATGACACCCTTTTTAAAGGGGAATTTTATTGCTGTTATAATAAAATAGTTAAAATTAAATATTTTGGATTTTGCATTAAAACACGATTTAAGTAAACTTAACATTAATTTGTACATGATCTAGGTGAACAACTGTAAGGCTATCATCGCGTACTACTTAACGCTCCACTCATCACGGACATGGTACATTAAGCTGATAACTATTTTGCAATAAACATGATCTCAATATCAAAATTGTATTTAAATCATTTTTAATCCATCTACTTTTATTAAGTGAACGACTTTCAAATGCAAAGAAAAGAACTTGTTTCTGTTGGAAAATATTCCAGTTATCAACTTTTACTAAACTAATTTTTTCAAGTAGTCGTCACATTTGTTTTATCATTTGATTTATATTTCATTCAGACACAAATACGACCGTCCATTAATAAATACTGGCTGACTGCAATCATGCGTACGAGCAGTTGTGTGTAAAGAGAGAGTGATATTCTTGATAAAGAGATTAGCAAATTAAATAAAAAAATTTTAACAAACACCTGGCATGAAAATGTGTTCTCGTATACAGCGGGCATTTATATGGGCACTATTCACACTAGTGGACGTGTACGGGAACAAAAATAAGAAACAGATAGGAAACAGATACGTGCACAACAGTTTCCATTGAGGTCAACTTAAATAACTGTGCCAACATATAAATCAACGTACCTGATCTGGTCTGAGTCCTGGTGGTACCCAAGTGTATTCTTCTAGAGCACAGCCGCTATCATCATCTGAGTGGGATTGTCTTTGCATGTCCAAGTGCTGACCTACCAGAAATGGAGGATGAACACCAGCAATGCCAACACCACCGCCAGATGCATGATGTAGCAGTGAAGGCGGCGATGGTGATGATATTGCTGGGGACAATTGATGTGGTGGCAGTTGCTGTTGTTGTTGTAGCTGATTGTGTGAATGAGCATGATGAGGATGCTTTAGCGACGATGATGAATATTTGGAGATTGATGATGATGCTGATGCCGCAGGTGAGTATTGTGATGGCTGATGTGGTAATGTTTTTGAAGATAAATGTTGCTGCTGCTGTTGAAGATGCTGTTGTTGTTGGTGTTGCATTTGCTGATGCTGAAGATGAGGTGGTAGATATTGATGAGAATGAAGATGAGGATGTTGTTGTTGTTGCTGCTGCTGCTGCTGAAGTTGTTGATGTGGTGGCAATGGTGGCAAATGAGATGTCTGTTTTTGAAGCTGTTGCTGTTGCAATTGCCGTTGAATAGGCAGCGGTGATGTTGGCATACCTGCAACTGTTGAGGGATTGTACAAAGCACCGGCCGAAGAGCTACTTGGCATTGGCCCCGATGACGAAGTCGATGATGATGGTGAGGCGACATTGCTATTGCCAAGATGTCTTAAACTTCCCAATGGTGGTAGAGGTGGTGGCGTGTTTGAACTTGCCGCGGTATTTCCTCCTGCACTTGGAGAAAAGTGACGCGGCAATGTTGGAATTTTTTGTAAATACGACACCTGTGTGAGGGGCGTTCGACTGATTGGCCTGTAAGAAAAATTTGCAAAACAAAAATTCCTCATAAATTTTCTTGCATATAAGAGTATGTACGTACGTACTACATACATATGTTTGTGTGCGTATGTACTTATGTATGTATATATAAAACATAAAAAATTATAAAAAGATTAAGAAAGGTCGACTAAGACAAGATTAGATAAATTGGCTATTAATTTAAAGGGAAATGAAAATGTTTTATCTTGTAACAATTTAAGTTAAAATGTTTGAATCATAACAAAATGAAACTTAATTAAAACGTACACGTGAGTAATTTATTAATTTGATTTTAGCAACAAGGAATAGTACTAAAGTGAGCATTGAAACAAGTTTTAAATTGCATTTAAGAAAAATAAACTAGCAAATCTAATAGGTTTAATTTAAGACTTAATTTAAACCACAAAATATTTTTTTGCATTGAGTCATGAAGTGAGCATTAGTTTTATTAATTGTAGATTTATGCGATTAACATGTTATTCAATAGATATTTGTTCAAGAAAATCACTTTTATTTTTTTTTTTTGTGTTTATGACATTCCGAACGTATTATTATTTTCAAAAATTACTCGTCATACAGTGTACTTTATTCTCAAGTAAATAATTAAAATCATTTCTTTTTTCTTGCGATAGATGTGTTTTTTATTTATTTTTATTAATTTAATGAAAAAGAAATTATTTTATAAATCCTCGCCCCCACCCCCAATATTTCTAAATAATTAAAAACAGTGGTGTTTAATGGAATAGAGCCGCCCTTAAGCTAGAGTTTCGAAAAAAATTTATAATAAAAATATTTTGATTGTATATTTGTTTAATTTCAAAACAAATAAAGTAACTTGTAATATTGGTAATCAAATATATATGTATGTATATAATATGTTACATTTATAATTAAAAATACTTTAAATTTCTTCTCTTTCATGTGCTTGAAAATGGATCCACCCAATTAAATCATTTAAAATTAAAATATTGAAAGGTTGGAAATAATTTTTTGAAGTTTTTTCTTTACCTCCGTACTTGCCATAACTACCATTATTTTGAATAATAACTGAATAAGGTTTTGACATTGCATCTACTAATTTTCAGCAAGTTTAGATTGGAGTATTAATTACCCCATATATCTTTTAGCAACAGCCATAGCTGATCTTTCTTAGAATTATTTTTTCCTCCGAGGGTTTTAAGACATCATTATATTCAAACGAATTTTTTGCAGGGACCGTAAATAACAGTTATTGTTTTAAAAAAATTTTTTTCATCAAAAAATAAAACTCATTTTATGAAAATTTGTTATTGTTTGATTAAGGATCTTCACCGGATGTTTACCCATTATCACCGGATTTTTCGGTACATACGTCGCTTTTAGAGCAGAACAAGTTAGGAAAAAAAATGATTGAGGTTGGAAAAAACTTTTCTTAAAAATTGATAATATTTTCTCTGGGAGGAAAAAATGCATTATCCATATCCATAAATTGGCAAAAAAAAAGTGAAAAGTTTGTTCCTTCAAAGTGCATTATATGCTCTTAAACTGGTATTGAGGGGCCTCCGTTTAAATCTGTCCACAAAACAAATTCTGTAAATAAACAAAATGAGTTTTATTTTCTGACCAAAAAAAAAAAAACAAAGCTCCTCAAAAAAGTTTTATTTTATGACGGCAAAATAAAATTCTCTTTTTAAAAGTTTCATTGGAACTTTTATTTTTCCGCTGAAAAATAACTCTTAACTATGGAGTTGAGAGCGATTTTTTAAGATCACCATATATTCTGAAAGAGCTCGTCAATACAAATCTATTGATATATGACAGTATAGATCTCCGTTAGCTCTAACTTAAAGAGTTTTTGAGATTAATTTTTTTTTTTGATAACTGTTATTTACGGTCCCTGATTTTTTGCCATTCCACTTATAATTCTATGTAGTTAACAAAAGTCTGATTTAGCAATATACGTAAACTGGTTCCCCTACTTATGTTTACAGTTACTTTCGAAGTCTCCCTACTATTAGTGGCAATTTCGTGTACTTAAAATTTTGGATTTTGAGAAAATTGTCTCTACCTTATCTGGTCTCAATGATCGGATTTCAGGAAATATTATAATAAAAAGTTGTGAATTTAACCGAATTAAGTAAAAGCCTTGCTTCGTCTTAAACTATAAACATTTTGAGGTATAGAGATGTTAAAATATTATATTTTTTATATTATATTTTTTTTTAATTTACATTTAATTTAAATATAATTAAAAAGTATAAAATTTACGTCTTTAAACTAAAATTAGAAACGAGGAAATATACCTTAAAATAATTTACAATTTTGACACATAATTATTAATTACTTTATATGGGGAGTACCTCTGCCCCTGCACCTACCGTATTACTTTTTTATCCAATTTCATATCTCCTCTTTAAATGAAAATAAAATTTGAAGCCTCTTAGAGAATTTATATGTAATTATTTATTAATATAAAATGTGTATTTTGACAGATACATGAAATTATCTATGGGTTTTCAAACTGACAAGTCATATGACAAATACACGTTGGGTAAAATCACTTTTAGTATTTATTGTTATTAAAAAAGCCGTTGACTTCATACGACATTTGTAATCGTTTCCACAGCTTTACTACATATTTTTTCAAAGTTAGAGTGTTAAATATCCCTATGAAAATAATTAAAAAAATATTGTAATCTAATTTAATTTGATTACAATTTAGAAAGAATTACGAATATCTTGTAAAAAGCGATTTATGACAGATGTGACAAAACTATCTACATACAATTAATTTTTTTTTTTAAAACTCAAATTTAAAGAAAAATGGAAGATTAAAAGTTTTTTAAACAGACTTGCGGCAACAGCAACTTAAGTTGAAGATAAAATCAGTGCAAGATTTTTCATTACACAATTTAGTTTGAATAAATTCTAACAAAATCTTAAATTGCTGTACAATAAATATAACTATTTGCTACTTTGAGTGAGTTTTAAATGTGTTTGTGAAGTTTCTCCTTTACAATGTTTATTTAGCTGGTTTTAAATCCATCGTTATCACAATAACTCATGTAGAATAACAGGGAGACACTTTCTGTGGCAAAAGTTGGTCGAGAAACGACATTTTTTGTAGGATGCGTTTTATCAGCCAACACAACTTCAAAGATTTAGAAGCAATGAATTGCAATAAAATATTGAGCCACTATTCAACGGATTTGTAAAAAGACAGATAATTAAAAGAGTAAATTAAAAAATATTTTACACAAAATAAGTTCTACGAATTTTAATTGAGCAATTATATTTATGTTCCACTTTGGTGCCAATGCTTCTAGGGTATAAGGACCACCAGTGTCCGAGACTAGCAGGGTTTTAAAACTGGAATATAAGAACCTTCGAGGTTTGACCAGTAACCAAACGAATGATAACTCGGAAACCTGTAGCACCATAGGGATTTTATATTTATGACCGGTTGTTGGTAAGACCCGTCGTAACGTGGCAGTTGTAGTTTGGACCTAAATCGCATAAAGAGCGATTTAGTCCGGTGTGCTGTTGCACTTGAGGTACTAATTGCATATCAGAAGTTTCGGTAGACTCCAACTTCTAAACAAGAATTAAATCGGTGTCGCTAAGCTCTCTTAACAAGAAAAGGCCGCATTGAAAATAGCTTTCAAGCAGGGATGCTGTTGAATATTGAGGATAATAATCTGTGTGCGACCGGCGTTGAGTTCAGTTCAGTTCATGAGATAACTTAGTGAAAACCAAATTTTAGCGATTACGCCAAATAAGTGATGAGAAAGGAAGTTGGCAACTACACAGAAAAAAAAATTGACCAATTAATTGGTTTGAGATACAATTATAAAAAAATTTTAATTCATACCATTACATACTTAATTAAGAAAAAATAAAATAAAATTCTAATAATAAAAAATAATTGTAAATTATAGATTAAATTAATTTGCAGCTGAGATTTTAATTAAAACCTTTAATTGGAGCAAAATTTAACAGCCAGAAATTCCGAATGTTAATATATTTGTGTACTGGTGATTACATGATGTAGGAACAAGCGATGACAGTTGTCATTCCTATAAGGACATGCAAAGTATTTAAAATCCGAAATAGCAACTTGTAATCTACAGTGTTATGTTATAAATCGCCACAGGTTTAAAAGCTTATCAACCTTACAAACTTGTTACTTATAATTTTTATGAGTAAAGGAGCGTTATATTAACAGTCCCCATTAGGAGCTTGAGTGGTACCAAAAACCGTTGAAGAATGTTTTTCCTGTGTTTTTCTATATTCGTTTTAAATTTTTGTTCAACTTTCAGTTACAATTGCGAACGTAAATGGTATTGTTTTACAATAAATGGCTCTAGAAAAATCCCATCATCTACTATTGATATACGCCCAAGTATTTCACGGACAATACTTAACATTAGCTTCAAAGCTAGCTAGAGTTAGAAGACAATACAGCCGTATATACTAAATCATAGAGACGTCTAAGAAAAGAAGGCGGATTCCGCTAAAACGTAGATGAAGTGTATCACAAGTCTGGAGGAAAAACCCACAGCTATTCTAACATCAAGAGTGTAAAACTCAACGTCACAATTTACATGGGAGACAAAAACAATGTTCATTAAAAGAAGACATTCAGAATCTGACGTTTTAATTACAATTAAAAATTAATTTTCATTTCTTAGGTGTAAAAAATTTTACTTAATAGAGTTCAGCCAACGTTGCACAAAAAATTTAATTCCATAGTTGCTGTTATCCTTATGAAGTTCGGCCAAATTGGTTTGTTCAAATGTTTAAAGAACCGGAGACTGGTTGTGATCACTCGCTGAATCTTATTTAGGTGCGCTATAAGTCAATTCCATAATACCACTTAGATTTAAATATAATTTAGGAGTAATGTTTTAGCCAAGACAGCTTACCTAAATTACTTTTTACTTAATTTATGTTGACTTTGTTTTTATACGGATTTTCTAAGTAAGGCACTGATCGGGACTTATACCGAAATAATTTACCTTCTAGTGTTGAAGTTGAAGAAGAATTAGTTGGTTATTTGTTTGAATAGAAGCGTGCAAACGGTATACTAGTATACTCTTATGTATTCATATATTAATTCCTTTTCTTAATTTTGCAAATTGAAATGTGTTTGTTTAAAGACTATGATGCTAAAGCTCCAAAAACTTTCGTGAATGCTTAGAAAAGCAAATTTCAGAGTTAAGTTCAAAATAAATAACTGATGATTGACTACATCCACTGGCTAGCTATTTAACTACTTCCCAGTTTAGGAATGTTATTGCGCTTAATTATAAAATTATGATCGAAGTTTAGAAAGAATGCCCTCCGGCATTATATCGACTTATGTGAAAAGTTGAAAGAAGTATATGATTAATTATGTGTGGAAAATTAAGAAACGAAATTAGTTATTTCATAACTCTATTGAATAAATTTATAATTCAAATATGCTCTAGCAAGATAACTCTAAAAACGTGCTTTAAACCGAATTTTATTTTAAAAAATATTGTTTTTTTTTGCAGTGTTAAAATTCGTTTTAGAAAATCTGGATTGGCCTACACTCAACTTTACCATACCCAAGGGAAACAGATATTTTTATGGATATATTATATAAAGAATAAAAGTTCAAAGTATATTCGTATCGAAAAATTAATTGTTTTCGGTTTGGGGTGTTAAGTAAACTACCCCTTGCCCCCTCCCGATTATGCCCAAAAACAATACAGCTCTTCACCACCATATACCAAAGGCACATACTAAAGAGTATGACTTGTACAAACTCTACAAAGATAGTGGCATAAACAACAGACATCATCGCGAAAATAGCCAGAATGGTCCTCGATTTTTTGCATGATTACTTAACTTTACTTCATACTGCGTATAGTAAAGTAAAAAGAAACCGCATTCATTAAATTTTGGGTGCAATAATTTTTGGTTCCTTTAAACTCATGCTTAACGAAATGCAATGATGTCAGTAGCAAAATTTTATAAATATACGAGGGTTAGTCCATACACATTTTCAAAATTTTAGTCATTCATTTTATCTAAGATCCATAAAGATCTAAATGTGCCGTTGGTTGAAGCAGACAGAATTAACGAATTCAGAGAAGCTCGAAACACATCTAAACCCGCTGGCCCGTAATATTCTAAACGACATTTATTCTTAGTTCAATTATGATCGAAGATTCAATAAAAAAAATTAAAAAAAAAGTTTACATTCCAATCGAAGAATTGAGACGTTTGATATTTTTGAAAAATGGATATGATTCTTGCAGTCATTAACGACTTCTGCTTGAAAGGCCGTTTCGATGACAAAAACATACAATTTTAGCTCCGAATTCACATTCCTTTAGTTCCCATATTTTGCTTCTAGGGAAATTTTTTATTTAAAGAAAAATTTATTAAAAATGTGACTTTTAAATTTTATTGCAGAAACTTATTGATTTCCCCTCGTTAAAACATACGAGTAAAAACATACAAATATTTTGATAAAATTGTCAATATAAATGCGGGCGTTTTGCTAAAAATAACATTATTTTATGGGCGAAAAACAAATAAGGGAATATTCAATTGGTCGTAGCTAAAAGCAAACAATGTTGTTGAGAGATAAAAATATGCATACATACGAATATGTGTATGTGTGTGTGCGTATATTTATAAATCTAAAGAACTGTTAAAATTTATGTAGTTTTAAGAACAATATATGGGAATGCATCCATTGTTTATAGTCTGGAACATGTCCATTATATAAGGACTTTTGTTTTTTATGAAAATGCAACACAAGTACTCATACCCATCCAGATACACATACACATGTAAGTTTGCAGTTTTATTTTTTCTATTTCGCTTAACATTTTGATTTGTCAATATTATTGCAGGCGGTTTTTGTGGTTTCAAAGCAATTAAATATGGAATTTAGTTTGTTTTTTTCCAATGTTTGTTGGTTTCCGTTGTTCGTATCATCAAATTTAAATTCAGGCAAAAAGCAGTGGAAATAATTACAAAAGAGCAAAAGCAGTTAAGTTGTTAAACCGCAAATTGATATTTAAGCAATTAAAATTGTTCAAGGATTCAGGTGCTAAAAACATACTACTTTTTGTATTTTGTAAGTTACAATGTTGCAGATATGCGTAAAACTTACAATAACAAAATTATTAGTTATAAAAGTATTTTATTACGTAAATTTGTACTTTAAGAATCCTTAAGCTTTAGGAGTATTAAGTAGTGAAATAAAGACAAGCTTTTGAATTACTTAAATAAGGAATTCATAGCAAAAACTGGATATCAGAGAATTAAAATATTTTGCATTTATGAGGACGATTTTATAATCGCTATAAATTTTTGGATAAAGCCTAGTACTCTGTACGAATTTGTGAAAAATGTTGAGCAACATTTATTATTTCACAAGGAAAATTTGACATTTAAAATTTGGTGTCTATCTCGCAATTTGGAGGAATTTTACGATTTTATTTCTTTTAAATATACCATATTGTTTTAAATATACCAAATTGTTGTAAAAAATTTTCCACAAAAACATCCACATGAAATAATAGGGGTTTTCACGATGGCTAGTGCAAGCTGTGCAAACGATGCAAACGTGACCAAAAATGCATCGTTTTTCCAACACAACAACAAAATATACATAATTGAAATTTGCTTCGTTTGCTCTAAAAAAAACCTTGAGTAAAAATATTTGTGCATATTTGCTCAGATGCAAACAAAAATAAACAACAATTTTTGAAATATTTCTAAAAAATATTAAATAAAATTGTTTGTAAAAATTGCAAATCATTTTATTTATTGTTTTCCTTTTTGTGTTTTTATTTGTATTTCAGACTTTTCTTTTGTACTTTTTGTTGAGTTGCCAGATTTTTGAAAGAAAATTAAAAAATTACACATAAATGCCATATATTTAAAGAGTACGCTCACGATCTATTTCAATATGCACTGCAAATTTACAATATTCAAATTTGCTTTATAACCATCGTGAAAACCCCTAATGCTTATTTGCTTTATTTCACAGCTTTGTTGCCAGAAACATTTCAATGTTTATCCACAGTAAAAACAGAGCACAACTTTTGCAACATTATTCATGCCTTTTTTATAAGCATTTTTTATGTATGTAGTTTGACCGAATTCCGCATGAAAAACTGAACGGAGAGAGTACCAGACTTTAAAGATTATTTTTCGGCAAAAAAAAATTTTTTTTTCTCGACATGTGTCAATTAAGCTCGATACATTTAATCCAACAACTTTCTACTTTTTTATTCCCTCCAAATAAGAAGATTCTCAAGGAGCACCAAATAAGCGTTTCTTGTAATATTTTCGCTTGACCTTAATCACTACTTAAATTTTTAAACAGAAAAAAGTAGTAAGTTGTAAAATCTGGATTGTATGCAGGATAGGGTAGAGTTCGTGGCCCAATTCATAGATGTTTGCTATAGTGACTACATACGTTTGCAGCCGCACATTGTCTTGATTGCGGCACCCATCGCGCGGTTAGCTTTTTAATATCTAAATATTCCAGAAAACTGTGATTTACTCGCTCATTCCAATATCATTTCGTGCAATTTATCGGCTGTTTTTAGCGTGTCACCTCTTTGGGGAGACTTTAACGTTTAGCGTCAACGAACGCAGCGAAACTTAATAATCCACTTTTTAACCGTTGAAATTGATGGTACCTTTCCTATGTTTGGGGATGGTTTTTACGCCATAAATAAAGTAAGCACAAACATAGAGCAGCACATGAAAATTACTTTTGACATTTTTGTTAAAATTAATAATGTTGGTTGCTTTCAATGGCTCTCAAAAAAAAAACTAATAGCCGCAGCTTGTTCAAAATGGTCCAGTAACATATAATAGTTAATGATAGCAGTGTGGCATTTATGTTTACTGTTCTGGAAATATGAAAAGTCAAATTATCCTTGCTCTTTCGTATTAAGTAGACATTGTAGTTATTATTTTATTCAACCGGTTTTCTTTTTTCGAATATTAAACAAACCGGATGTTTCGATATAATAATCTGGTTGTTTTAACTGTAAATTTGTAAACCATTTTCTTACTTTTGTTGTAAATATACCCGTAATTTAAAAATTTTGTTTTTTGGGTTTCTTTTTTATATATCTGGCAACCTTAAACGTTTAATGTTAGTGGAAAGGGTAACTATTAATTTGTGTGAGAATATTCTGAATATTAAATTAAATTTATAATCAAGCTTAAGTTCGTTTTTTTTCTCTCTAAGAAAGAATTAATTAAATTACAAGTTAAGTGATAATAATATTAAAGAAAAATTGGGAATAGAAACGAACTTAAGCTTGATTATGAATTTCATTGTATGTAATACATAAGCAGTTCAACTAATAATAATTAAAATTTTCAATATTAAATTAATTTTTATAAAATTAAATTAATTTTTCTATAGATGTTTTGATGAATGAGTGAAAAAGATAAAGTTAGTTTCCTAAAGTGCCATAAAATACTAAGTTGCAAACGATCTTCGTCGTAAGGACTTATTAATCATTATTCATTAACTGAACAACTTTTGTGAACATACAATACAATCTGATTGTGGCTAGGCACAGAAGGTATTTACTTCTTTACGTTAGTATCTGTACATTTATTGTATTTGAAGCTTGTTTGTTGTTTTTGTATTTCTTGGATTGCTTATGGTTTTGTTGTTGTTTTTTTGATTCTCAATAACTTAAGATTGTATTGGTAAGTTCAGTTTTACAGTGGCTACAATTTTCCGATAAACTGTTGGTGAAAATTTAGGATTCCCTGTGAGATATGCTGAAAAAAGTAAAAAATATGTTTTAATTTTCCTTTAAAAAAGGGCAGGAATAATTTATTTTTTCGGGATAAAATGCAAATAGTATTTAGCTGCATTATTGACAAACAAAGTTAAGCGGTATTATTGGCCGAAAACTGATTTTCAAAATCGTTCGAGGCTCATAAATAGAAATTGGTCACCAATTTCGCCAAACCGAGTATAGGGTTTTACTCCCCTTTAGAAGTAGATTCAAATCTATACTGTCAAGACCGTTCACTGTTGCACTGTGTGGATGATGTGGAATTTGCATGAATTTTAAGACACTTTTCAAAAAAATTTGTTTCAAAACGAAAAATTTTGCGCCCCAAACCAACAATGAGACCAAACTAAAACCACGTGTAATAAAAAAGTAATAAAATACTTATGAAAACCATGCAGATAGTTTTGTTTCTATCCTCAAAAAAAAAAAAAAAACAAAAAGCGTTTCACAGCGGGGTTCTTTTGGGCATAAAATAAGAAAAAGGAACAAAAAGCACTACTTCGAAGGAAAACATTTAAAACTATTGTAATGGGAAAAACTTTTTGGATTTTTAACAGTTTATGGTGGCTTTAATGTCATTGAGATCATTTTTTTAAGATCTTTTTTTTCTTCAAACTAAATTTTTTTATGCAAAAGGCGGCATGCAATATTGCAATTCTGTCAAATTCATTGAACTTGCCTCTAAAATACTTTTAATGACCGTAAACAGTCAAACAAAAAAATAAATTTTTGAGAGTCTTTGAGCCACATTATGCAAGCAGAAACAGAAAGCAAAACTTAAAAACTTTACAGAGTTTGTAGGAGGTGTTGCATTTCACAGTTGCATTTGTTATTGCCCACCACCAC
Organism: Phasia obesa; assembly: GCA_949628195.1. NCBI lineage: Eukaryota > Metazoa > Arthropoda > Insecta > Diptera > Tachinidae > Phasia > Phasia obesa. Next base: position 76,731,677 of record OX451219.1, on the reverse strand, counting down.
GTTTTTTGTTGCCTTTTATTGGTCGCTTTATTTATTTATGTTTTTCATTTAATTGTGTCAGACAATTTGACTTTGTCCAAGTGTGTTTTCGAATTAATTTTACTCCATACTCCCATGAACTCATACTCACTACTCCTGCATGTTGTTTTGTCTGATTTTTTATGTTTTGAATTTGTATCTCTAATTCAGTCTAGTCTGGTGTGGATGGAGACTGAAGTATTTAAATTTAAATTTCTATTTGCATTATTTGTCTCTTTTGTCAATTTATTGTGCATTTTATGCTGAATTACAAGCATAAATAACAGCTGAAAACGGTTACTTCTCGTGATTGTAAAGCATTTTATTATTTTACTTTGGAATATTTTATTTTTAACGTCTCGTTCTCGTTTGTAATGTGATGCATTGTGGACAAGATATTGTAAAAAGTATTATAAATTCATCAAACTTGAAGGAACTTGTAGATACCATAACAGGAGTTTATTACCAGAGATTTACAAACTAAAGCAACAAATAAACTTTCTAATACTTTTCATTTATTGTATAAAGTTGTTAAACCATTTTACCATTTTAAATTAAAATTTTTGTTTTTTTTGTTGTAATATTTCTTTATACAAGCTTCGCTCACTACGAAGATATTATATGAGAGACTTATAAAAAATGCTCACTGTAAACTTCTATCATTTTACTGATTTAATTTTTCTTTTATTAATAGACCCTTTCTACCACTAGCATTTTACTCTTGACTGTAGTGACTTCAGGCTGGCGACTAATAACTGTCAACCTTCTTTCTCATCACACAGCTCCTCGTATTTGTCTAAGGCTAAGGTTTTCACATTTAGTATGTGAATGCCAGCGGACCTAAACCTTATTTATGTTGGCCTGGCTAGCGTGCTCGGCATTATCGACAAGTATCATCTTTAATCGATTTTTTCACTAACTAACCAGTTTCAGTAGCACTACTGCCAACTTGTAGTGGAAAATACCAGAGTGTTTGGTGGGGATAGAACCTACACCGCCGCTCTGATAGACTAGGTCACCGGGGTACTCCATTTATTGACTAAAAATTTATATTTTGTATTTATTGAAAATTTCGAAATTTAAAAACTTTTAAAATAACAAATTGTAATGTAAAAAAAATTTTAATTTTGAAAATTTTAATTATTATTAGTCGAACTGTTTTATGTATTACATACAATGAAATTTATAATCAAGCTTACGTTCGTTTTTATTCTCTCTAAGAAAGAATTAATTAAATTACAATTTAGGTGATAATATTAAAGAAAAATTGGGAAAATTTAATTTTTAGACACCAGCACGAGTGGAATGCACATTTTCTAGACAGCCACGTCCGTCATCAGCACTACTTGTATCTAATCTACTTAGGGTAGTGTTTTAGTTGTAAGCATCATCTATTTAACCAACCAAACCCAGATAAAGGAATACGAGAAAACTTGTATTCAATTATCAATCGTCAGTTGGTGAGAACGAAGTCTACCACTACCTTAAGCTTCCCTCTTGTTGAATATTTTTACTTTAATATTTACCACCCATATTTTGTTGTTCCTTCAGCGAACCTTCGGTTAGCAATGAAGTTACTTTTTGTGTATTTGTTTTACTTCCAACATTCGTTTTTAGGTAACACTAATCTAGTATCAAACCAAACTTTGTTGAGTAAACAAGATTGCGCGATGCTTTGCATTCCACTCGTGCTGGTGTCTAAAAATTAAATTTTCCCAATTTTTCTTTAATATTATCACCTAATTTGTAATTTAATTAATTCTTTCTTAGAGAGAATAAAAATGAACTTAAGCTTGATTATAAATTTCGTGGTATTCAATTCAATTCAATTCATTTATTTATCCATAATATTTACATTTTCATTTAACTATAATTCATATTTAAGTGTTCAAGATTTTTCTTTTTCAGCTTAATAATAGATTTATATTTACAAAAATTTCTATATACATATATACAATATTGTTTTGAAGGAGAAAATTTGGCAAAAAACCTATTTGATTTTTATTTAAAACTACTTACACTACTTAACTAAGACTAGATAAAAACCTAAGATGATACTAGTTCATTAAGATGAACGAAATCAGAATGCAGGCATCTGATATTGAAATTTTGTGTAAGCCTATTGATCTTGTCTGGCACTAATTCCAAACCGGCAATATCATGAAGGCGGGTGGTAGAAAAAAATCTAGGTAGGTTATATATGAGTTTTAATAATTTATTTTGAGCTTTTTGCAGTTTTTTAATATGGCATGATGCGCTAGTAGACCAAACGGGGACTCCATAAAATATAACAGCGTTGAAAATGGACTTCAAAATGAGTTTTTTATTATTAATGTTAAGGCTAGAATTACGATTTAAAAAAGGGTATAGGATACGGGTTAATAAGTTAACTTTATTAATTATATAAGGTATATGCTCTTTAAACTTCATTTTCGGATCGAGCATAACACCGAGGTATTTTATCTTTTGTTCCCATAGGATAGGAATATTATTTAAAATAATATTGGTGTGTGGTATATAACATTCTTTCCGCTTACGTGTAAAATATATCGCCTGAGTTTTTTGACAGTTTAATAAAATTTTCCATTTATTGAAATAAGATAATATCTCAGATAATGCTCTATGTAGGTTAGCTATTATATCAGCAGCCATAATTTCAGAGCTTAGGATAGCTGTGTCATCAGCGAAAATTGACAAGGTGCAGTAGTATATTTGAGGAAAATCAGAGGTATATAAATTATAAAGGACAGGGGATAAACATGACCCTTGGGGACAACCAGCCGTTAAGGAATAGAGTTCAGAAACGTGTGAACCAATATGAACTTTAAAAGAACGAGAAGTGAGAAAACTGTGAATTATTTTTGTTAATGCTATTGGGAAATTTAAATTTATCATCTTAAAAACAAGACCTTCATGCCAGACTGAATCAAAGGCAGCTTTGACATCCAACAGAACCATGCCAGTGGATTTTTGATGGTTAAAGTTTTCTTTTACTAAATTTCTAATTCTTATTAGAGGATGAATTGTGTTATGTTCTCTGCGGAACCCAAATTGTTGAGGTGGAATAATATTATTAGCTTCCATGAAATTAGTCATTTTAATTTTAATGACTTTTTCCAAAATTTTACCTACACTCGACAATAAACTGATGGGACGGTATGAAGATGGACAATCATGTTGTTTGCCAGGTTTTTTGATTGGAATAACTTTAGCCTCCTTGAACTTTTGGGGAAAGTAGCTTAGCTTTAGACATGAATTAATTATGACTGTTAAAAACTTAATGCCTTTGTTAGGAAGTGCTTTAAGGCATCTGTTACTAATACCGTCGATGCCAGGTGATTTTTTATTCTTTAAAGTTTTTAGTATATCTGAAATCTGTGAACTATTTATTAAATATTCATCCAATGGATTAACTCTTAACGATCTATACGATTCCAGAGTATCAGTAACTAAAAAAGAAGTAATAGGGTCACCTAGATGAGCTGAAATGGAATAATTATACGAAAATGTCTGTGCCAAAATTTGACACTTTTCAATATTGGTGGTGTACCGATAACCGTTTTGTTGTAAGATAGGAATATTGTTATACTTTTTCCTTAAAACTTTCGTCAAATTCCAGAAGGGCGGAGCGCCTTTATCAAGGGTTGCCAATAAAGAATCCCATGATTTATTTCCAAATGAATCAATTTCCTCACGAATTTTCAGATTAAATATTTTCATCTGATAGAAGTCGTTCAGATTCCTATACCTTTGCCAATCCCGTCGGTAGCCATTTCTGCGTTTTATCATATTCTTAATATAGTAGGGCAGTGATTTTCCTCTCAATGTTGGATATATCTTAGGTACACTACATGCGATTGCATAATTTAAAACATCTTCGAAATGAATAATATTCTGATCTATGAGTTCATAATTCAAAATATTGTCAATATCAGGTAAAGTTAGATTCCTATTTAAGAATCTGGCGAATTTGTTCCATTTGGCATTGTGAAAATCGTATCTGAAAAAATTTAAGTTGTTGTAATTACTATTTAAAGAAATTTTGACGGGTAAATGGTCCGAACTCAGGTCATTTATTACTGTCGCCGGGGACATTATGAGCGGATCGTTAGTTAGAAAGAAGTCCAGAGTAGAACCTTGTCTATTAGAGCTTGAAGGTATGTGAGTATTTTCACAAGGATATAGCATATATATATTATATGATTCTAATTTTTCATATAAAATATTTCCCCAACAATTTGCCCGCATGCATCCCCAGGAACGGTGCCTACTGTTAAAATCACCACCTATCAAATACCTTTCGTTATTACAGAGTCTATGAATGTCAGATGCGAATTGCTGTTTCCTTACTCCATCTGAACCCGCTGAACCGCCAGGGTAGTAGCATGAATATATATCAATTGACCCTAAAGTGGTAAACAGTTTAATGCCAATATTTTCAATAACAGATGTATTAACAATAGGTAGTAGTTGATGGGATATATTTTTTCTTATGATTACAGCTACACCTCCCCCTCTAGCATTTATCCTATCGTTTCTATAAATTTTAAAGTCTTTGTTTCTTATAGATAGGTTTGAATTTAGACCGGTTTCGGATACTAAACATATATGGATACTATGACTAGTTAAAAATTGAAATAATTCTAAATACTTATTGCGAATGCCTCTTGCATTCCAAGTTATTATATTGATTCCATTGTTTTCCATTATGATAAGAATTTACATGCGAGGTTAGTGATGACCTCGAACTGATCCGCCTTGTTTTTACAATTTCTAAGATTTGTAATTAACTCTAATGTTAAGTTCTTAATTTCTTCAAGAGAGAATAAATCATGGGTGTTGCTATTATTATTAGCGTTGTTACTGCTTCTGTTGTTGATAATATCTCTTTGAGCATGCCAGTTACTAGTTGTAGTGGAAGCACTTTGGCGCAATGTATTAGGGAAGCTATTACTATAATTTCCAGCAGAATGAACTCCAGCATTAGCACGGATTAGTTGTCTTGGAGCGGGTTGGGTACGTTGTCTAATATTTAGATAATTTATCTTACTCGGGCATTGGTCAAATGTTGATTTGTGAGGGCCACTACAGTTTGCACACTTAGGGGTAGTTTCTTTGCAATCAGACGTTTTATGCTGTCCAGCACAGTTTGAACAGAAGGTTTTAACCTTGCAGCGGCTAGAACCATGGCCAAACATTTGGCAGTTATAACATTGAGTTATCTGTGTTTTTTTAGATTGTTGAAATTCCCATTTTACTCTCAAATAATCAATTACAGAATATTTTTGCCTTAGTTCTTTAATTGTAATTGTTTGTCTTTTAAAATAAACAACGTAAATTATATACTCCACGTTGTAAGTATTCTTCTTTATAACGATTTTAACGTCTAAACAATTAAGTCCCATATCGGTCAGTCTTTTTTTAATGATTGATGGGTCATGTTTATCAAGACCGAATAAAAGAGCTTTATACGGCTTTTCATCTTTGGTGGCATAACTGAAGAACTCGTATTTCCCAGTGAGAACATTACATATAGTTTCATAATCTGATTTAGATTTTAAAAATAATTTTAAACCAATAGAAATTTTTCTTATGGAATAATCTTCTTATTTGCTCAATTTACAAAGTTCGTGAACTTCTTCAATTTTCCATTTTAATATGGTAATAGGGGGTATATGAACCTTCACTGTTTTTTTAACTATTACTTCATTATCATCATAAACATCATCATCAATTTTATCATCTTCAATAGTTTGAAGAAGGGAAAAGTAATTGTAATTTTTTGATGCACTTGGTGCATTAATTGTTTTTGGTTTTTTACTCATAATATTAACGCTTAATGCGTTGACATTGTCACTAGCAAGTGTACGTTTGATTTTGTTTGTATAAATTAGTTTGTTTTGTTTGTTTAAATTCTTTTGTTTGTAAAAGTTATTTTTTTGTTTTTGTTTTAAATCATAAAATAAATTGTATTATTTAAGTAGCACAACACTAAAGATAAAGCTAGGCTGTCGACGAGCACAATTGAAAACACGTTTCTTCACAATAAGTGATCGATAGTGACTGACGTGGTATTAAAAAAATTTTAATTTTAAAGGTGTACATTGTTGGCAATCTTAGAAAATATCGGAGAGTTTAGGGTTTTTAGAAATGGAGCTTAACACAAGGCGTTTTCATTGTTGAATAATATAAAAAAAATAAAAAAAAATTTTGCAGCCATTTCTCGAGCAAAATTATCTTAAGCAAAGAAGCACATTTATAACTTGATAACTTCTTTAATGGTCACAATCACTGCATTGCGGGTAACGATGTCCCCGTGTGGTGTTCCAAAAAAAAAAAAAAACGAAATGCATCTAGAAGGCAGAATTAGTCTTTATTTTCAGTGACGATCGGAATCAGCTGATCTATTTGTACTAATTGGAATATGGGCATTTTCAATCTGGCGTGACGCGACATTTGTACGACAAAAAGTAAAAAAGGATAAGTAGCACTATATGCAGTAAAAAAAAATAAAACAATCGAATTACTGACGTTACGTTACTTGAATTCCCATTTGATATGTTTTGATTAAGAAATAAGAAAAATATAAAAAAATTACATATATTTGTTATACTAACACACATATTTATACAAAATAAAACTGATTTGAAATGTATTTTAGAACAACTTTTGTATGAAAAAAATGTTCTAAAATAGATTTCAAATATATTTTATTTTTTATAAATATGGGGATTAATTATTAATTATTTAAGTTTTATTAGTTAAAATATGTATTATTGAAATAATTTGAAAAAAATATTCTTTCAACTTAGAAAGAATAAAACGAACTAAAACCTTACTTCAAAAATTCATATATTTATTATATTTTAAAATTATATTTGGAATATTATATAATTTTATTTATTTCGAACTATGCGTAATTCTTTTTTTTTAATATTTTATAAATATATATATATTATATATATAATATTTTATTTTATAGTTATTTCCAAAAAATATAATAATCGGAATGGTTTATTATTGGGGAAGCATTTTCATTTTAACTTAAAACTTAATAGATTAAGCAAAAGAAAACCGGCTTATTTTACTTATACTGCTTGAGAAATTTTTTTTTTTTTGTCGAAGATTGCATCTGCAGAAAACATTTAATTATGTAAATTTAAAATAAACATATATCACCATGCAAGAAAATTACTTACAATTTGGAGTGACGTTACACACTTTTGAAAATTAATATAAAATTAACTATTCGTTTAGTAACCGAGTTTTTTATTATAATTAGTTTATTTTATTAACCTTTGTTAAAATGCAAAAAATACAGTGTCTGACGTGACGTTATCTTAGAATACCACTAGAAGCAAATCAATCTAAATTTAACCGCTAATGGGTATTAGGTTGCTCTTTTGGATTTATTTTGCGGCTGGTTGTTGTTGTAGCAAAAGTTTTGCGGTAAGAATGAAATTTCTCAATAACTCTCAGACATGTAAATTGTAAAAAGAAGATACCCTCAGAAATAAAACAAAACTGACCAAAACAAGAACTTGAACTTTGCAGCCCAATATTTCGCAAGCGCATCTCTGTAATTTAATTAATTTTGAAAGTTTCTCTTTAATAATAAAAGAAAAAAAAAAATTTTTTGGTTAACCTTTAATTTTTCGGTCAGGATGGACCTTTCTGTGGAAATGCCCATAAGTGGTTGTTTCGTTAGTTTTTCATTAGTGTTTCTGTTTCATTCCGTTGCAAACAAACCTGTTGCAATCAAAACTTAAAAAGAAAAGAACAGCTGATTGAATTTCTCTAAAAAATTTATTAAAATAACATTGTTATTTACCTTAGCTGTAAAGCAATAATATTTCTGAAAAACAACCAACAAGCAAAAAACAACAACACAAAATGTTCCATTTAGAGCAAAGTATAACTAATTATATACATAAGTATCTACAGAAAAATTAACTACAAATATTCAATAATAGAATAGATCGGCAAGGGAAAGTGAGGGCTAGTGAAGCCTATACTGGTGCTCACGCAACTCTGTTATCACGCCATGATAACAGAGTTGTCTCTGCCTAAATCAATTAAAACAAAACTGCTTTGACATCCCAGAAAAAGATATAAGTAGAGTTAATAGATTATGATTCTTTTTCTACTTTATTTTTTAATTTTGACAGCATTTCGATAATGTTTTGATGTCTCCATAGACTGACTGATGCCAGGTGTTGTTTTTTAATAAAATGACACAATTTGCTCTTAAACGTTAAAAGGTACCTACTTACAAAATTTTAGTAATACATATCCAGTGGTTTTCACGTGATCCGACCACAGAAAGACGGACAAAAATTCTAAAAATTGGTGTTTTGTGTTTTGTGTTTTATATCGATTAATGTCATCACCAGCATCAACAAATATTTCATGTGTAGAAACGGTCCTGGTACAGTTATATAAATGTAGCAAATATATATAGATGTTTCGATTGGGGAAGAATGAAATATTAAACTAATGCAAAAACTGTGTTTAATTTTTTTTAAATAATAATCTTTAAATGAAATTAATATAATAATATAATTTAAACTTCAAACTCAAGCCTACTTAAAATATTATTAATTTTGTTATAATTTTAGATGGAATCCATACGTTCTAAAAGGCGAAAAAAATGAATTTACAATTTATTCGTACTATTAAAATCTTTATACAAGTACATGAGATCATTTCGTTAGTCTTAAGTAGAAGGCCTTAAATCAAATAATTGTAACTCTAGGCGTGAAGGTAAAAACAATAGAAACTGTAATATTCAAAATGTAACTTTGTAACCTCGCGATATTTTACACTATTCCAATAAATGTTTGGAGTTGGAATTGGAATCACTGAAAACTTAATTTCGAGTTAGAACCTTTGTACTTGAGGCCATATACATATATAACTTTTATTTAATTTTTTTTTCTTACTTTTTATCTTTAGTATTAATTCCCTCTCAATATCACGTTTAGGTAATATGTATGTATATCAAACACATGTTCTTCTTTAGCTTAGTTCTTTTCAAATCGATAAGGGAATAAATTATGGCGACAGGTGGTTCGTTAAATGTCTTGCCATTTTACCACAGAGACTAGTAATAAAGTTCTTTTTTTAAAGCATTGCTGTTAAGGTTATTGTATTTAAAAAAAGCTGGGCATTTGATCAACATTTATTACATTATATAGATAAATAGTTGTTGCAATATTAATTAGTAATGCCTAAAACTTTGTATATACATATGTATATACAATATTTCATTGTTTTAATTGAATGATTATAGTTAAATAAATAAACTTAAAGAAAATCTTCAGAAATTCCAAAGCCAAAAATTGTTGAAATTATATAAGGCGAATTACACATATATAAAGTAGGTTAGTAGGTAGTGTGCAAGTCTATCAGTCTGGGGGTTGTGGGTTCGAATCCCACCAAAGACTCTGCTTGTTCCACTACACTGCGTTACTATGCTCATTAAATTAAGTTAGAATATAATTTGTAATTGTATTGTAACATTAAATAAATAAGAAATATGTAAGGTGGATGCGCCCCGATAGTAATGCAAAAGATAACAGGCATTTTGGTTTTAATTAAATGTATGGAAAACGTCAAATAAAAATATTCTTGAAATATTTTTCCAATTAATTATTTTCTTTATTTTTATAATCTGGAGCAAAAATAAATGAATTTTTGGCAGCTGTCCTATACATAACAACTTAATAGCCTATTTTCTCTCATCAATAACTAATTATACACAGTTAAAAATCAACGTCTTTCTACGTCTTCACCTTGTATCTCATTTTTTAGATCTTTTACAACTTTCGATTATTGTAGTGCCGTCACGACAAAAATGACAGTAGGTTATATTAATGAGCGACATCAGCTTCTTCCTCCAAAATGGTTTGTATAACTTGAATACAAAAAATTAATATTTGGATTTGTTTTTGTAAAGCATAAATTGCCAAGTTGTTAATGTTTGCTGTAAGTCAATTTTTCAACATTTTTAAATATGCCCCTTTTCTTTTATTTATTGATTGTTGAGTTGATGGTAGATGTATGATGTAAGATATATCACTTGTAAGCCGATGTTTCATAATTTTAACATCTTCCATACGTTTCACTAAAATGTTGATCGCTGTAAAAAGACGATAAAAAATTACCTTCGCCGTGATGCCACCTATTTAAGTAATATTGTAAAAAATTAACATTAACCTTTCTTTTACGAAAAATCAGTTGAAACAATCAATGGGAAATTTTTATGTTTGATAGTAATAAACACTGCAAGTAAATTTTTCATATGTGATTAAGTTTGATATTTAAATAAAATATGGCATTAAAATGTTATCGGTAATGTCATAATCCTTATTCTTTGCTGATTCTTGTCAAAAAAAAAAGATGGCTTCAAGAAATTCCATTTTCAAACCCCAAATTGTTTTTAAAACAAGTAAGTTCACAAACCGGATTATTGTTAATTTCGGGTTTGGTTATTCGGTCATTTAATGTGTGATATTATGTTCCTACAAACATTTTTAAAGTAAAAAAAAAGCTTAGGCTGATACTTGAATATAGTGGATTTCAAGTGGCTTTATGCACAGATTTGATAAACGTACCAACATTATTGGGCCTTACTAACAGTAAAATCAACTTGAAAACTTTATGTCTTAACCAATACAAGCATTTTAGGTCAAAATTTTATTGATAAAAACTTTCAATGAGACTTATTTATATTCTAGGTTTATGTTGCTGGAGCAGAGTTTTTAAATAAACAAAAAAAAAACTACATCCATTAGATCGTTATGCATTGTCAGATATTAACTGTCAAATAATATGGTTTTGAAATTGTTGTACAGGGATAAACCGCGTGGAATAAAAAGCAGAATTGAAACCTTTGAAGCAACTAATGTTACCTTAGCGACTAATATATCTTAATATTATTAAATACCGAAAAAGGCATAGTCTGATGCTATTAATGGGCCATACATATATGTATGTACTTATCACGATGGTCGGAACATTATTGGCAACGTTGAGAGCTTTTTTGTGCCTTATTTAAAAGAAATTATTGTTGCAGCCACTATTACAATGAATTTACGAAAAAGACATTTTTTTGTGCAAAATTAGTTAATTGGGCAAGTCCTTTACTACTTGTTAAATTATTTTTCTTGGTGATGTAAAAAGACTCCCCTCTACGTCGATAAACCCGTAATAGTGGTGGTCTTTCGTCAACTTTTAATGATTTTCAATTGCCAACTTAATATTACTTAATGCTAATGCTAATATTAACATAATGGGAACGTATTTTTATTGCTGAGCGAGTTCAATAAAGAAAAGTTGAAATTATGGTTTTGGCTGATATTTAAATGTGCTTTTAGGTCAACTCGTATTTTTTACCCGGTACCTTCTACTCAATACTTTGCCAGCACTAACCAGAGCACTTATAAGCCAATATTAAACGCGTTACTACCGGAACTGGCCGGCCTGATTTGCCGCAAAGAGTGTGTGAAAATTGGGAATTGGGCCACGTCTCCAAAAAATATTTAAAATATTAAGCCATATATAATCTTAGAAAAAAAAATCATGGAGAGCTAAAACATTTTTTGTGTTTCGTTTCAATTTTAAAAATTCCGCTTATAAAAATAATATTTTTAATGAAAATTTCTTTGAACTTGAATGAGCAGCATTACTTCTTTCAGAATCTCTTCTCAGGTAAAATTAAAGAGTTATCTTCTCCTAAAAACATCCTGCACATTACCTCAAAAAATACTGCAAAAAATTCTTTGCAACTTGCCACCACATTCATTTGGAATTCCACTACAGTCGGAAAAATATATTTTCGTACTTAAGAAACAAAAGTCAGCAGTATTTCAAACTAGAAGTGCATTAAAAAAGGGGTAAAGATTTTTCACAAAAATATCTAGAATTACACGGAAAACCTTTAATGCTGACTGTTGAAACAACTTTTTATACACGACGGTAAATACATTCTTCTACACGTGTTTAGTATCCCTTTAAACAAGAACATTTGAACATTTTACATACTCGTTTTAGTATAGCTTTTGAATTTTACATTCACATTGTTTTACATTCGAGTTAGGATTTAATTTTTTTTTACTCTTTTTATTCTCCGAGTAACTCGTTTTTGTTTTTTCCCACTTTGGGGCTTTTTAATAAAGAGCATATTTGAACATGCAATATGATTGCCATAAACAATTTTTGAATTGACAATAAACCAATAAAGATCTTTATTCGTATGTGAATAGACACAAGGTATGAGGAAGGACCAGCAAATAGAAACAACAAAGTAAACTCTTTAACAACTTCATATTCAGGTCTTAATCGGGTTAGTCGTATGTGGCATCAAGCGAATGCTGTTCGTCTATGCAATCAACATTCTAAGTTGTATTGTCTGATGTTGGAATTTAATTCTTATACTTGTATGTATATGCTGCGCTAGCATTGTAATGGGTGATTTTTTTGAGGTTGGGATTTTCATGCATTAGTATTTGACAGATCACGTGAGATTTCAGACATGGTGCCAAAGAGAAAGATGCTCAGTATGCTTTGACATTTCATCATGAATAGACTTACTAACGAGCAACGCTTGCAAATCATTGAATTTTATTACCAAAATCAGTGTTCGGTTCGAAATGTGTTTTATCGACAAATTTTGTTCAGCGATGAGGCTCATTTCTGGTTGAATGGCTACGTAAATAAGCAAAATTGCCGCATTTGGAGTGAAGAGCAACCAGAAGCCGTTCAAGAACTGCCCATGCATCCCGAAAAATGCACTGTTTGGTGTGGTTTGTACGCTGGTGGAATCATTGGACCGTATTTTTTCAAAGATGTTGTTGGACGCAACGTTACGGTGAATGGCGATCGCTATCGTTCGATGCTAACAAACTTTTTGTTGCCAAAAATGGAACAACTGAACTTGGTTGACATGTGGTTTCAACAAGATGGCGCTACATGCCACACAGCTCGCGATTCTATGGCCATTTTGAGGGAAAACTTCGGAGAACAATTCATCTCAAGAAATGGACCGGTAAGTTGGCCACCAAGATCATGCGATTTGACGCCTTTAGACTATTTTTTGTGGGGCTACGTCAAGTCTAAAGTCTACAGAAATAAGCCAGCAACTATTCCAGCTTTGGAAGACAACATTTCCGAAGAAATTCGGGCTATTCCGGCCGAAATGCTCGAAAAAGTTGCCCAAAATTGGACTTTCCGAATGGACCACCTAAGACGCAGCCGCGGTCAACATATAAATGAAATTATCTTCAAAAAGTAAATGTCATGGACCAATCTAACGTTTCAAATAAAGAACCGATGAGATTTTGCAAATTTTATGCGTTTTTTTTTTTTTTTAAAAGTTCTCAAGCTCTTAAAAAATCACTCGTTAGCTGCAGAATAAGAGTTTTGTCATTTCGTGTGCAACATCAATAAGTACCCGTTAGGGAGTTTACAAACTTACACCGTTTGTACTCGCATTGAAGTATATGTAGGTTTATTATATGTATATGTGCGCATGCAAAAAAGGGTGTAATTGGTGTGAACTTTTTTTTTAGTCTTATATATACTTTTTCTTCAAAATTTAATATTACTAAAAATCTCCACTAATTTCAAAATTTTTAAAATTTTCGAGTTTGAGAAAAACCCTTTTCTAAAACTGCTACCGGGTAGCGCTATAAATATGAACAAAAATATTTTAAGAGGGCGAGCAAAAAATTATTTTTTTATGGTCACCGACCAGAGACTGACAGAAAGTACTTATGAAATAAAAATATATTTACATATATTTTTGCAGTAAAATAAGTATGGGTGTACTCAATACTTACAACAAACTTTATTTATACACAACGAACTTAAAATTGTATAAGTAATGCATGTATGACTACAACTGGTTCTAGGTAGATAATGTGATGGGTATCTGTCATACCCATAATTATAACTACCTAATACTTACAAGTATGGAAAAGTAGTTATAATACGCTAAGTATACTTATAAGTGAAACAACTACTTTTAGGAATTGTGTGTATAAAAAGGTGTATGATGTTTGGCAACATTTTGTTTATAACCGAACATTGGTTAAGTATGGAGAACCAAAATAATTTTTATATTAGGATGAAGGAATGAATGAACTTATATTTAAAATACTATAAGTATACTTAGAGTATTTACATACTTGTACTTTTTCCCACTCTATATTTACAAGTATGGGTATAGCCAATACTTTATCCAACTTTTACTTATACTTAGGTGTATTGCGAAAAATAAATAACAAGTATGAGAACACTTGTTCTCTGCCTATACTTATTTAAGTTGAAATTGATATGAGTATGTATGTATGATATGTTGTTTGAGCTGTAGCTATACACATTTATACATGTTCGGCCTCAAATACTTAATAAGTACTAAAAATGATACTTTTGTCATTCCCTGTTACCGACGTCGTCAGCGTCCTTACAATATCTTGTTCGTTTTAGATTCGAAAGTAATCACGTTACTTTATATAGTTTTTTTTTTATTATCTTCTAGGACTTTAAGAACAAATTTATTTTTTACTCCAAGAAGATAACAAAAATGGTAACAAAAAAAAAAATAATAATTATAATAATAACAATAATAATAAGAAACAAAAAAAAAATATTTAAATAAAAACACAATTGAATATGTGAAATTTTATTAGTCGAACTATTTATTTACCATACAGATGAAATTTGAAGTCAAGCTTGAGTTCGTTCTATTCCTTCTAAGAAAGCATAAATTAAATTACAAATTAGGTGATATAATTAAAGAAAAATTGGGAAAATTTAATTTTTAGACACCAGCAGAGCAGAATGCACATTTTCTAGACAGCTACGTCCGTCATCAGCACTCTTTGTATCTATCTACTTTGGGTAGTGTTTTAGTTGTAAGCATCATCTATTTAACCAACCAAACTCAGATAAAGGAATACGAGAAAGCTGTATTCAATCGTCAATCATCAGTTGGTGAAAAACAAAGTCTACCACTATCTAAAGCTTCCCTCTTGTTGTAATATTTTTTACTTTAATATTTACCACCTTATATTTGTTGTTGCTTCAACCAACCTTCGGTTAGCAATGAAAGCTACATTTTGTTTTGATTTGTTTTCTTTCAACCTAACATTGTTGGGTAAATATGATTGCGCGGTGCTTTGCGATTTTTAATATTGAATATTTAAAATTATATTTACGAACTATTTATTTTAAACTCAGATGAAATTTGAAGTCAAGCTTAAGTTCGTTTTATTCTCTCTAAGAGAGAAAAAATTAAATTACAAATTCCCTATGAGAAAAACAAAAGTACCATTGAATCGGTAAAATTTTGAACTTTCACTACTTATTTTCTTGGAAATGAGACATTTTTGTTTTAAAGTACCCTATATTTAAATCTAGATACTAAGTTACCTACCCATTAAATTTAATTAAAATTTTTCCAGTAGTTCTGACGTGATGCGAATACTGACAGAAAGTTACGGTTTTATTATATTTATAGATTTACGACCTAGTTCAATTGAACGATTCTGACTCGTTCAGTGTTTTCTTTTTTGTCATTCCTCGTACGGTTCGTTTATTGGTTTTCATTTTCTTCAGGTACTGGACATTTTACTCTATGAAAGTTCATATAAAAAAATTATCCAACTGTTCAAAAGCCTTTTTTCTTGTTTTATGTGCCATCAACTGGTAAATCTTAAAAAGTAAATCACCTGAATTTTTATTTTAATTTTGTAAATTTAAATAATAAAGGATAAATTAGCAGTTGATATTTAATGCAATAATCCTTAACGTTTTATGTTTAAAATCTGCAATATTTCCACAATTTATCAATTGTTTTGTTAAAATTATTCAGATCAATACTTGCGAGTGAATTTTGTACATTTGTTTATAATTATTAAGTGTTGCCAGAATTAACTGTTGTGTTTAGTAAGAATTACGTTGAGTTGCTGTTTAAAATAAAGAACGGTGAACATAGCGAATGTCCTAGTTCATTAAATCGCGCTGTACGATCTGAACGATTCATGTTACTGATTTATGTAATGTTATGGTACTGTTATGGTAACATAAACTGATAAAAGCGTGATAAGTATGGGAATACACATATTTAAAAGCACATAGTTTTGAACGTAAAAATGATATTGAGGTGAATTTTTTTTTGTTTGATAGGAAATTGCATCATTTATATTCATATATATAAAAAAATTAATTATTACAACAAAATTTTAAAATTTGTTGCTGATATCTGAAAATTTCGAAAAATTATGGTAAAAACGGGCAAATTTAAGGGAAGTAAAAATTTTAAATATGCCACCTTTAAAAGTTAAGTTCAGATACTCTTCTGCTATGCTAATGTCAAATGTTGGATCAATCGACCAAGCAGTTTATAAATGACTAGGTTATTTCCAAAATATTTTGATTCTGCCCCACTGTGCAATGTTTAGTCTAACTTTAAAAATACAAGTTAATAATTTTTTCACATCTTCGCGGCACCCTTTAATTTTGAATTATTTTTCATAATAGAGTATAGTACTAAATACCCTGTGTAAATATCAAGTGTCTGCATATAACGTTAAGACGAGAAGGCCTTAAATTTGATATCTAGGGAACACAATTTTATTTTTTTTTACTAAATTTATTTTCGTTACATGTTGTTTCAGTAGATATTGTATAATATAATGTGTGTAAATTTTAAGTGTCAGCCTATAACTGTTAAAATACATATAAGGACTTTATGTGAATATATTAAGAGTCTACCTATTCCAATTTAAAAAATAAGGCAATTTACGTGAAAAACATGTCATTGTCAGAACACCCTTTTATTTTTAGTAATTATCATAGCGACTGTGACAACATATCTTTTGCACAAATTTCAATAGTCTACCTACTACGGTTAAAAAAATAAGGCTAAATACGTGCAAATCACGGCACTGTCGGAATACCACTTTTTGTTATAAAGGCCATATTAATACACCGTATATCTTTCTATTATAGTTAAAAATTAGGCCATATAAATGCAAAAACCCTTTAATATTTGCCACTTGTTATAGAGACCGTAATAATATGCCATCTGTGATTTTATCAAGAGTCTATCTATTATGGTTAAAAAATTATCACATCACTGTCGGAGCACCCTTTACTTTTTACCATTTGTTATAGTGGCTATAGAAATAGACCTCCTGTAAAAATTGCAAAAGTCTGCCTATTATCGTTCAAAAGGGCCATATACGTGCAAATCGTCACTATCGGAACACCCTTTAATTTTTAGGTTTAATTTTGTATACTTGTTTATAGAGCGAACATAGTTTTAATTACTGTCTCCAAATTTTAAAATCAAGAAATAAAGACATAAACGTAAATAACACGTCTCTTTCGGAACACCCTAAAAGTTTTAGTATTTGTAACTATAGCGGTCACAGTTATACACCTTCTGCCGAAATTTCAAAAGTCTACATATTATGGTTCAAACCATTGGAACACCCTTTAATTTTTATTTTTATTTTTTATAATTGCTTATACAGCGAACTAAGTTTTAATTATCTTTTGTAAATTTTAAGTGCATGCTCCCTACAATTCAATATATAACACATATACGTCAATAATACGTCTCTATCGGAACATTCTCTAAATTTTTAGTATTTGTTGCTATAGCGGCAACAGTTATACATCTTCTGTTGTAATTTCAAGAGACTACCTATTACGGTTGCGGAGATAAAAGGCGCTGACAGATGGACAGACATTGTAGTAGAAACAATTGGGTTAAATGTTTACCCTTTGGGTACAAAACTCCAATAACTATATCAATCAGATATAGTGTTGGATACATATTTACCTTAATTACTTCGAAAAAAACTTTGAATGCAAGTGTATACATCATGATTTGACCAAAATATTACTTGACATAAATACATGATTTGGCTTTACCTGAGAAGGCCATCAAAAGCTTATTTTAATAATCTTTTTATATTTTTTTAAAATACAAAAATCAAAATTATGTTTTTGTAAGGACCTATTAGATTGACTTCCCCAAAATATAAATAAAGACTTTTAAGCAACAACTAACAGGGATATTGGCTGAAGCCGTTACAGTTGGTTATTGTTAATCAACTGCATACGAATAAGGCAATCATTCCCTTTTATTAAAAAAAAATAATTGCAGCGCTACAATTGTATTAGACAAAGGGCCATATTCATAAAAAATATTGTAGGTTTATGAAAGGTTTAATAAACAAACTTTGTATGAAAATTTGTTTTATAAGTATTTTATAAATCAAAAATTATTTTTATGAATTTGGCCCAAATTATTTTTTACCTCGTTTTCAAATGTTTTACCACAAAATATTTTTTTTAAGTTTGTGGAAACTGAAAAATATGCAATATAAAAGCAAAACAAAAAATTATGAAAAATATGTGTTTCAACATCTTGATAATAGATAAAATAACTGCCAATATTGTTATTACACAAACACACAGGCACATACATACTTACATACACACTGTTTTGACCAATTAATATTTAGATGGCTGGTTGGGGTTAGTAGTGTATTCGTGCAACGCAAAGGAATGAAAAACAGCAACAAGACCATTAACAAATGTAAAGCAACTCCAACTTACCATGTTCCGTGTTTTCTACTCTTAAGTTTTAAATATACAACAATATATTCGTTTGATTGTTTCATAAGATCAACAGCAGCACAGCAGACGGTGTGTGCTCCAGAGTGTATCTATAAAATCATTATGGAACAGATGGAAAAAAGAGTCATAGAAATTGTGAAGGAATGCGCGCGTAAACTTGAACAGAAGTGTAAATATGATGTCGAGTTTTTCTTTAAAGTATTGGAGTATATTTGTATTAATGCGACTGTGTCTAACCCAATATCAGTTGCGCAGTTGTTAACGACTTTGTAACGGCACAAAGGGAAATTAAATATTACTCTATGTTAGTTGAGATATAAATATTCACCAACACACTTATAGCTTGTTAAATTATGTCTACACACGTAAGTATGTTCGTTTATGTGCATATAGGGCATTCCATAAGAAGCGTTTAAATTTAAAAAAGGAATATTTTTCTAACACGATCAAATAATTGTTTCCATGATATTTTGTTTAAAACTTTTTTAAACTGATATCTGCTGATAGTTAATTATCTGCAAAGTGAAGGAATTTAGTTCCGCACGAAAATATAAAAGTGAAAATAAAGCCAAGTGCCTAAAGTGCCAAAAATTTCGGGATCAAAGAGAGAACCAAGTAGGAAACAAGTTAATGGTTGGTACCATACAATTATAGTGATAGGTGTTACACACCAGGCTAGAACTTGGTTCTCATTTTGATCTCAGTTCTTTAAGGATCAAATTTTTTTTAAAAGAAATTTGGCATAATTTTCACATTTATGTTTTTGTGCGGATCTCACTTCTTTTAATTTTTTTAAGGCCGAAGTACATAGAATCCGTTATAAGTTGTCTTTTTTAACTGTTACCTATCAGCTGAAATACATGTTTTCAACTTACTTATCATTTGTGAAGAACAAATGTATAGAAGCTTTTCAAGCGTTTCCTTGCCAGACTTAATATCTGCCAACAAAGTATTCATTGTTTTCCGTCGTTATGTTAACGACAGTTGAAGAAGGCATCGTATAACGTATGACGGATTCTATGTGTTACTTTAGTCTCACGCCTTGTTAAAATCATTAAGTTGGCAATACAGTTAGGAAGTACTTCCACCAAAAATGCTTAATTCCACACTAGATTACAATTTTTAAAATTTTTTTTCTAGGGGGACAGACCTAAAATAAGGGGCTCGTGCGCAACTCTTAAAACTAATTTCTCGTTTTTAGATTTTCCCGATTACCTACACAACAAGAGCTGCTTATATACAAAATGTTAGCCAAATTTTACACCATAATATCTCAGGAAGCCTTAACTGTAAATATTCAAACTTAACCTATAATGCTACCAGTATCAGTAGGCCGGAAATTGGTATGCTGCAATACTGCGCGTATAGATATTTTTAAATCTAAATGAACAACAAAATTTAAATTTGAACGAATAACAGAATACGTGAATGAAAAGGTCTAAGTAACCTTATAAATGATAAACAAGCAGAAGTTATTCAAAAAACCTAAACACTTGGAAAAGTTAAAGTACACAGTTAAAAAAGGGAAAAACACGTAGATTCACTAGATGTTTTATGTTCATTTCTTTTAAAGGTTCTTTGTACGTGCACTGTCTATTTGTACTAAAATCCTATTTTTACAATCTAAGAACTTAGGAATAGAAATGAAGTTTTGGAGAGGACAACTGTCAGTGAATGGATGTAGCAATCTAAATAATGCATTACATTCTGCTTGCACCTAATTTTTCTTTATCTCTTTATAATAATGAACTTAAGCCTGACAAATCATTATTTCAATTTATGAAAAAGTTTAAATAAAAATAAAATTATATACAATTATTTTTTAATACAATTGAGGGTGCCTCGGTAGGGTAGCAGGCAGTAAACTAGTCGATCAGTCTGAGGGTTGTGGGTTCGATTCCCACCGGTAAATTAAGTTAGAATATAATTTGTAACGAGAAAACTTGCATTCAATTATCAATCGTCAGTTGGTGAGAACGAATATTTTTACTTTCTTATTTACCAACTTATAATTGTTGTTGCTTCAGCCAACCTTTTGTTTATTTGTTTTCTTCCAACATTCGTATTTTAGTTAATGCCTATTTGGTATGAAACAAAACTTTGTTGGGTGAACATGATTACGCGGTGCTCTTCGATTTTTAATTTTGAAAATTTTATTAGTCGAACTATTGTTAAAACTTAGTGAATTACACTTCTGATCTCTAAATAAAATATATTTACATCTACCTAAAATTTGATGACAACTTCTGTTACGAATGCTGCCATGGAAACACTCATACAAGAAAAACACTTTATTATCACATCCAACTAAAATTCACAATGTGTACATAATTTGCATAAGAAAAAAAAAAGAAAAAAGAAAATATGTGTCGCTACAATATCAATTTAAACAATTTGCTTGGAAATTGAATCTTTACACCTCAGAATGGCTAAAGAAGTAAATTGCTAATAAAAAGAAAACTAAACTACATTGATCATACACGAGTACAATGATTTTTTAGTGCCCACACAAAAAACTGGAAAACAGCAAATATAAAGAAACTGAGACTCAAAACATAAGAATATTTTATTAGTTGGTTGTTTGCTATCAAAGACGTGGGGATGTGTAAAATGTCCACAAAATGTTGCACCAACAAATATTCTTACACACCATAGAGTTAAGCATGTGTTCACTCAAGTGTGGTTTTACTGCAGAACAAGTGTTTCAGTTTATTTTCTTTTTTCCTCCTTTGACTTTTTGTTGTTTTGTATATATTTCTGGCGATGTTTATTCATCTGATGATCTCCATTATAATTTAACAGTTTAAGACGAAAATAACTTTTATTTTTGTCTTTAAGTGTTTAAAAGCGTCATTTGTGATTGTGCGTGTAAATTTGCTTCTAATTTGCTTCTAAAAACAGTTTTTTTAGAAAACAATAGTTTATCTCAAAGTTAAGCATATAACTATTTTACCAAGTACTAGGCAAGGTGTGACAATAAGCCAGTTATTTGAGACAATGAAATCTTTCTATAAATTAATTTGGTAAAACGTAACTAACAATTATTTTGTTCGCATATGGAATGAGTATATAAATTTAAAAGCAAAATAAATTAATGAATGAATATTTTAGCACAAATATTTACAACCGACATCCGTAATACAAACCAGCAATAAATACTGATTTGCCACATGCAGAAGTCGAATTATTTTGATAATTTTTCACAATTTTTAAGTAGCAAAAAATGAGTTTGGAAAAATAAATATCAAGAATTCATTTTTCAATGAAAATGCATGCAATTATATTTGTTTTATTCAGAAATGTAGCAGAAACAATGTAGAAATCCCAAAATTCAAATATTTATAACAACACTGTAAAAAAAATATGATGTTTTTAGCCAAAATATGTACTTAAAAAAAAAAATAGTCAGCTTCGATGGACCCGATAAAATAGGCAAAATATATGTATATACTTAAGTTTAAGAATATATTGAGGGTGAGGGTCTATTCATCTAATTGAAAAATATATAAGTGTCTTGTATTCGAAATTAATTAAAAAAATTTTATTTCACTTTAAGTTTTTTTTTTTTAATTTTTTGTAAAAATATATTTTTTTAGGCCTTATCTGAATTGAATCAAATTTGGTCAAATCATTAAAAATATCACATCCAATTACTATAAAAAAATTTCATACAGTTAGCAATTTTTCTAACTTTTATGACACTTATAAATTTCAGGATATATGGGAAGGACACGAATCCTTGCTTCGAATTTTTTTAAATTTGAAATTTTTGTTACGCTTTGCCAACCTAAATATATGTGCCAAATTTCAGCTCTTTATAATAACTTTTTCTATTTATGGTCACTCGTTATATGAAGTCACGACACTGTGCGTCCCACTTAGTATCATTTGTATGACATTTATTTGGGCAACATTTGAACTGGTTTCTTTGAAATCTATATAAGTCCATTTTTTCCTATATTGAGATATTTAAGTGTTTTGCTTTGAACCAATTTAAAAATATTGGCGAACTTTAATCAATTCGAGTGATGTTTTTAAAACTATACACCTTTTAAGTTTTACTATGAAATAATAATTACTAAAATTATTTGAATAAAATAAACGTTGTTTATAGCTCCACATGAACTTACACCACTTCCAAAAATAACATATTACAATAAATAAAAACAGGAGCAAATTTAAGTCCATATTTTATTGACACAAGTTTTACTGAAGTAAATTTTTATGTTAAAACTAATAGTTAAAATGATAGCTAAATAAACGAATAATCAAGTTTATTAAGAGTTTATTTCAGTTATATTAAAAATGTACAAATGAAAATTACTTCTTTAAGATCTTTGAATAAAGATATTTTAAACTTAATTTTATAAAAAAATTTGTGAGGGTTATTCCTTTTGAACCTCATCCAACATATTTTAAGACAGTTAACAATTTTTTTCGTATCAAATAGAAAAAAGATTGATATTGCCTCTTCTATAGATTTAGTTGAGATATAGTCTTCTCTTTTCATTTTCATTTTTTCTGCAAACCTTTATTGCGTAATAATAGTCTTGGGCAGTGTATAATTAGTCCTTTTTCTTCAATGATGTTTCCACAATAACAAAATCTCAGTATTATAGTGAAAAAAGGGCTAACGAACAGCGTGCACTGAAGTAGCAATCAACACTAATTATAATTCCAATAAGATAGTTATTTTAAATTATAAAATCTAGGAATGGACTTAAACTTTCAAAAAGAGAGTTTTTTGTCAAAAAACGCTTAAAGTTTTTGGTTATTTTATGTCAAAATAAAGCTCTATTGAAATTGTGATTTTAACTATGGAGAGAATGTGACTTAATAAAATTACCGTTAACTTAGTTTTTATAAAAGTGGACTTCACCACTTTCAAAAAACAGATTATTTATTGCTTACTATTATGAGCTTTTATATGGCAAGAAAGGAGTGTACTGCTTGCAAAAACTCGTTTTTTTACACACGAACGACAGTAGTGGGACACCATTTTGCATTGAACTGTGTACCATTTCGCATTGATTTTCATTCTGATGAAGATGGCAGCTAGTAGCAGGCTGTAAATGTTAATGCCCTAAAGACAATATATTATCCTTGATTAAATTAATTTCCATATCATATTTATACCTTTTT
Source organism: Phasia obesa (assembly GCA_949628195.1). Taxonomy (NCBI): domain Eukaryota; kingdom Metazoa; phylum Arthropoda; class Insecta; order Diptera; family Tachinidae; genus Phasia; species Phasia obesa. Next base: position 76,707,860 of record OX451219.1, on the reverse strand, counting down.
GATTTAAATAACAAGTACAAAATCTCTGTCCACACATTTCACGACCTACTTGTTTTGTTCATTTATTCTATTCAAGATGTAGAAAGTTGGCAATGAAAACAATCTTATCACTCCCGATTTTATTATACCTTTTTTTTATTTATATTGACTTCCTGACTCCAAATATAATTAGAAAAAAAATCTCAATAGTTTTTTTTTTTGCTATACAGTTATCAAAATAGAAAAAATTATTATTCTATTACAATACATTTCTCATTGTGTTTTGTAGAATTTTATTACTTATATAGTATTTTTGGGTTCTCTAAAATTAGGAAAAAGGTTTCCTGATGATCTGGCCTAAGCTACGTAAAATGTTATGGATAATTAGCATAATATTAAATAATAAGAGAAATATCGCTTTTTAGCATATGCGCTCGAGGATTAAATATATTCTAATTCCACTTCTATATTAAATGAGAAAAGGTGGAAATTAGTAGCCTTCGAAATACGTCACATTTAATACTTTTCGTCTTATTTTGAAAATATAAGATCACTGGAGATGTTGAGAGTTAGAAGCCGTCAACTTCAATATTTTATTATGAAATAAACTAACTTACTACTTTGTACCTAGTCGAATTTAATTAAAATAGTCGAATTTTAAAAAAATAACTAATTTTAACTAAATATTTATTTTTACGCTTAAACAACAGTCACCACGGGCTATAAGGAATATTTTAAAATAAACGGATACTTTGTCAAGAAAAACTGCCGCATTTGGGGTACTAAAAATTAACATATTATTCGAAATAAACTTTGTACTCATAACAAGACACTATCTTGTGTAGTTTTCGGGCTGGTCCTCAGACCGTACTTCTTCGAAAATGATGCCAGTAACGCTGGACGTAACGGTGGATGTTATCGTGAATTAGATGACCGGCATGAAACACAGTGCATGAAACAATAACCTTTTTTGGGAACGAAGTTCCCAGGATGCATTATGCCACGAAACAATAAAGTCAGGGAATTAATTCAAGTTAAACGTAAAAATAATGTTTTTCATTTTGTTATTTTAAGATAAATTTTCTCTTCTTTTAAGAAGAGTGAAATGTTCAAACTCTTTTAAATAAATTTTTTATTTTTTACATAATAATGTTTAAATTTGCTTACATAATCTTTTGTAATCTACATTTTAAGTGTTTCTTTTCATACTTTTTTCTCTTTCAAGTCAGGTTTCTATTAAGATTTTGCTATTTCTGCTGTTAATGATGATACCACGGTTTATGTGCAGTCTTAAAGTACTTTAGGTTTAAATACTAACTATTAGCGAGCAGTGTTGCCAAAATAGATTAATAAAATATTATATATAAAAAGAAAAGTATTACTAAGTTTCTCGATAGCTTTTTTTTATTTACACATAAAATGTATAACAAATATTTTAAACAAAATTTAAGACGACTTTTTTTTAAACCTTACTTTAATTTTAATTTAAACCTTAAGTTAATTTTCGCTTGGATTTGAATCTGTATTTTCTTTTTAGGAAAACTTAAAATGATATTTTTTCGAAATAAAACTACTCTGGCTGCTATTATTGCTTAAATTTAAATTGTTTACTTTTTAAACTAAATTTGTTATTGAAAAACAAGTTTGAACGCAGTTTTTGTATCCAGAGATATATAGTACACTGAACCAAATATCGTAGGTAATATTAACGAAATAAAATAGTAGAACCTTAACTACAAAAATAGTTTAACCAACCTAATTTTTTTCTCAAACCCATATACGATTTATTCATATAAACTAATTATATTTAAAATAACAGCATTTCTTTTGTTAAAAATAAATTTCAATAAAACTTGAAAATAACTAATAAAATTCTGTTAATTTAACAAAAATTTTGTTAAAACAGTAGTAAAATATTAAAGAAAAACAACCCAATAAATTAGTTGAAATTACACCCCCAAAAGAAGTTAATGTGTTTAATTTAGCCGTTGATTTGAAATAATTTGAGTTTATTGTACTAAGTTATTTTTATTTTATTTTTGAAGCAAACTCAAAATACATAAACGAAACAAGAGCTGTGAAAGAGAAAAAATTTTAAATTTAACTGCAGAAAAATTATTTGACTTAACATATAAAAAAGCAAATTTTTCATTTTATATTTTTTATTTTAATAGTTCGTGACAATAAATAAAATATGTTTGTGGTTAATTTCGGCGCGTTGTTTAAATTAAAAACCTATTGAATAAATATCTCGAGCAAAAATTGGAACTATTAGCGGTTTTGTGGATATTAAAATACAATCAAATGCACCCAACGTGAAAGCCTCATTCGTTTATTCCTCTTCAAAGAGCAATAAAACTAATAAGGGATTAATGCTATGCAATTTTATTTTTAGATTATTTTTATCTAATAAAGATTTTCTAAATTTAAAGAATAAAAACATTAACTAACAATTTTAGTTAATTTAGCTATACCTTTTTGTCATATTTACACCCTATTAAACAACGAAAATAAATAATCATATTGAAGAAATTTCTTCAATATAAGGAATTTATTAAATAATTTATTTTTACAAAAATAGTGTGTAGAGTTGACTAAAAGTTTGTTAGTTGTATAATAATCTACTTTTCTTCAATTCTACACCCCATTTTACTGTATAGATCCATATGTTTAGATACGACCTATCCAGTAAGTTCATGCGATTTCATTTTGAAAAGAACAACTCCAATCGCCCAGAGAATAAATAAGTGGTGGAATATCGTTTTTTCCTTACCATAACTTGAAAAATAAGGCAATATTTCTTGTAGAGATGTCCTAACACTGCTAGTAGCCTAAAGAAATCTTTTCCGTTCCTTTTCACTAGTTGTCATTTTCCTAGTGTCCTTACAAATGTCCTGTTTACATCTTGTTACTTAAGTTTTCTAAAGATATTATCCAAGAATTCTGATCAGTATAAGGATAGCCACCGGACTATCAACAAAAATACTAACTGCCACTATATTTCTCGTATTACATAAATCTCAATATGTTACATTGTTACATGTAGACCTAAACTATTCTCATCATCAATCAACAGAGAAATTTGTCTGCCGCCTAGTACTGAAAGTTCATGGGAATATTAAGAGTAGGTGACCCCATTATATTGATTATTCTTAAAAATTATGTTAAAGTTAATCCCAATTGAAGACACTATGTTAAAGTCATAAAATAAAAATAGCCCCTTTGAAGATTATTTTTAATAACTTTTTTCATTTTCTAAATTATTGAAGTGTAAAAATTTATTAAAAAATTCTGAGAAATAAAAAAAATAATTTTTAATTTTTGAACATTTTAATTATTATTAGTCGAACTGTTTATGTATTACATAGAATGAAATTTATAATCAAGCTTAAGTTCGTTTTTATTCTCTCTACGAAAGAATTAATTAAATTACAAATTAGGTGATAATATTGAAGAAAAATTGGGAAAATTAAATTTTTAGACACCAGCAACGAGCGGAATGCACATTTTCTAGACAGCCACGTCCGTCATCAGCACTACTTGTATCTAATCTAAAAACGAACTTAAGCTTGATTATAAATTTCATTCTACAAAAATAATTTTTAGGTAAAAAATAAATGGATTTTGATAGAAATAAATAAATATAAAATTCAGAACAGAAAGTGTTTAAATGGTAACACTTCCTTTTAAGTGGATACAAAAAACTTCTCTTTCTTTCTTGGGCTGTATATTTGAAGTACGAGTATATTGCACGTACGGTATATGTCAACATAACTCGTTGACAATTTGACATTTTACTTGAAATTTTTAAAACGATTCTTTTATTATTTATATGAATACATTTATGTTGTATTGCATAAACACTTTGTAGTTTGTGCTTGAAGAGAAGTAAAAAACATAATATCACACTTAAACATCATATGGAATATGGACGAAGAGTAAAGAGAAACAAGCAACATTTAACGTGCTCAAATTTGGTACAATCGACACACAAGTGGTACACTGGTACACTTCATGCTTTTTTGGTACAATTTCATATAAAATTTATTCCATAAATTTGTTTTATTTAATAAATATATTTTTAATTTCTCCTTTAATAAACATTCTAAATTCACCACGTCTAGAACTAACTTAATTGCAACATTCTTAATTTATGTTTTTATTGTTTACTTTCATAACCCATGTATGTAATATACATAAGTGATAGGTATTTTAGTTGCAAGGCCTAAAGGTCAACTACAGCGTTTGAACTTTTCCCATCGCCTCAATCAGTATCCGGTAGTAATCGGCTGATATATTTTTACTTCTTTCGTAACGTCATTTTTAGTAATTAGATGAATTTTCAATTATTATCCGAATTGATATTGCAGGGTTTATAAAATAAGTAAGCATTTTTGCAAAATATTTGATTGTCGAAAAACCAATGCACCCACAAATAGTGCCTGTTTGGTGCGGTTTATGGGCTGGCGTCATCATCGTGCAGTATTTTTTCCAAAATAAGGCGGGTCAGGCAGTTACTGTGAATGGTGTTCGCTATCTTAAGATGATAACGAACTTTTTATGGTCCGAATTCAGTCGTAAAGTAGCTTTGAATTAAGGAACACGTTCGCGCGTCATTGTCATTATCGTTTAAGGTCAATCAGGCCGTCCTTATTGCTTGGTCTTCAAGTGGTTTGCGTCTTTCTCTCGCACTGGGTGATTGGCTTTCACGGTTAGCTGTACTATGTTACAGTTAATTGGTGTTTGCATTAATCACCCACGTGCAATCGTTCTGGTTATTGTGTATAACCGCTGTTTTGATATTTAACTACATAATGAAAATTAATAAACGAAAAGAAAATTATACATAATAAATCAATAAAAAAATTAAACTAAAGAAAACTAAAATAAAAAAAAAAGAATAAAAAACAACTTATTGGATCAGCCTACATACATACATTGAAAATACCCAACAAAGCAATAACCACAAGATTTTAAAGCACAATTTGACGAGAGGATAAAAATTAAAAAAAAAAAATGGATGAAACAACCTGGTGAATACCAAATTAAAACTGAAAATTTACTTAACATTAAGTAACAAGAAGAAATTAAACAATTGGATGATAGAACCTGGTGGACGACCAATTAAAACTCACAAGTGAGGATTGTAACCTCATCTTTTTTGACGAGGTGTAGTACCAATTAAAATACTAAGATTGATACTGGTGGAGACCAATAATACTCTAGAAATGGACACTGGCGAGCCTACTTCCTGTGCAAAGGTACAGGTCGGCTGGATTTTCCGCAAAAAACTCCTACTTGTTGATAGGCCCTGGCAATATAACACACAAGTGTTGGCCATTTTAAACCAATACCCCAAAATAAAAAAAATGGTCCGAATTGGAAGATATGGATGTGGACGATATGGGGTTTCAACAGGACATTACCACTTGCCACACGGCTAACGACACAATGGCTCTTTTGCGCGATAAATTCAATGGCTATGTTATCTCACGTGGTTGCGATGTAAATTGGTCGCCAATTTATATTATTACATAATAAAAAATAATAACTGTGTCAGGTTTTTGCTTCTTTTGGTAAAAAAAAGAGTTTAAAATAATAAAAATAGAAATGTTACAATTCAGTTAAAAATATATTTTTTTATTTACTTGTTTCAGTACTTGTTTCTGTAAAGCGTACATATCTGATGTTTACAAACGGCTCATTTTGTAGTGAAACGTTTAACGTTAAAAAATTTTGTATAAAACTCAAGCATTTGTAAACGTTAAGCTTTAAGTTAAGATTTTTAAAATTTAAATTTTTTGCAAAGCTCGTGGATGATTTATGTCAAAAAATATTTGTTAACAAAAAATAATATTTCCGTTTGCTTGATTCGCACTATGTCTACCGCTAGCTCCTTCGAATATCAATTTGAAATAAAATTAAGTTCACCGGAAATGTATTTTATAGCAAATTTGTCAGCTTTATTTCTTTTTTCACACAAATTTTGTTTCAAAATGCCTACTTATATTAAAATAAGATCAACTTCAGTAAAGCATTTATGTATGATTTTAACCAATAATGATCATTGGCATAACCGTTATGAAAAGTCATGGTTATCTATATGTATATGTAACATAATTAAAAATTCAATTTTGAAACAAAGTTTTTGATAGTTTGATTGTTAAGGCATCATCTTGTAAAATGAAAAATAATTGGTATGGAAAATTTCTATAAAATGCCGTTTTTTTTATTACAGGCTCTTCTGGAATGAGGGTATTAACCAGAAAAATTTCAACAGCAAATTGAAATTATTGGAGCCAGTGGTTCTCAGTCATTATTCCGAACATGACCCAAACATTATTGTAGTGAAACGGAAATTGTTCGATACAAATTTAAGCAGAAATGGTGAAATGACCGGAACATAAGCCCAGATTCCTATAAAATAATAGAGAGTGGCTTAATGAAACCATATCGCTTCCAAAAGCAGGTATGTAAAACTCATATGTTATTGTGTTTTTACTTAAAGCGTATTGTGACCCTAACTATAGTAATGATTCACCTTTTGTATATTGTTACAGGAATAAGCCAATAGGTCAACTCTCCGAAGAAGCGGCCGAAGCTCGTAATTGTTCTAGAAAATTTTTAAGAATAGAATGCAACCAAGATGTACTAAACAGGTTGCTTTTGACGTCAGACCCTTTTTCTGACAGGAATGAGGGAGTCGAAATCGAAAAAGAAGAAACCCCCTTTGATTGAAGTCTTAAATTTATTTGACGAAAACGACATTTGTAATGTTAATATTAAAACTGAAGACGATACTGTGGAAAATGACGAATAAATACGATTTATAATTATGTTTTTGCCCTTTTCTACACTGAAATACCCTAACCTAACTTTAAATCCAATAAAATTCTAATAGAAAATTATAAATGAAGAAAAAATATTTTTGAGCGACTTTTAGGGCCAAATACATGTCTGTGCGCCGTGTACAAAAGCTAGTTATAAAGTTGAAATGAAGAGTTCTTTTAAATTAAAAAATTCCTACAATTAAAAAATTCCTACAATTAAAAAATTCCTACAATTTAAATATACAGTATTTTTTATTTTACATGAACTGTTGACGAACAAAATTATATTAGCAGTTGTTTGCCTCTTTAAAATTATTATTTTAAACTTAAAAACTGTAATATTTATGAAACCAATAACAAGTCATTTAGAAAGCTAAACAAGTAAAAAATCTATACTTGGTCGAATTTTGCATACTCTTCACTATAGGAGAAAAAATAAATTTGTGAAAAACAAATCTGTAATTAATACTCGGGATTTTGGAAGAAAGAAAATTAGTCCATAGTGTTCCGTTAAAATACAATTGTTTGAAATTGGTTGTTCTTGTCGAAAACTCTTGAAATGCAATCTGTAAGACATGTCATATTTTATGACGTCGAATTAGTGCTGGCGAAGTATTGAATCTAGGATACCGAGTATGGAGTATTTGATCCTTTTTTGTGGGTCAAAAGTAGTTACTCAATATTTTTTAGAAAAAAATTTAATAAAATATTTAACGAATATTTAATAAAATATTTAAACTCTGATAAAAATTATTAATTAGTATTGAGTAGCCAATTGATAATTATTGAGAAGTATTCAGTAATTAAAAGTGGCAGAAATTGCCAGCTCTACATCAAATCCTTATACAATCCAATTTGAAGTTACAAATGGAATAAGAAACTAATGGTTAACCTTTTTACATGTGGTGAAGGGTAACTGCAAAACAGGTGGCTTTAAAAATATAAGAAACCAACAGGAATAAAAATAGCGCAAAAACACTAATACACATACGCAGTCCCTAACTGAAGTGTAATTCTTATGGTAATGACCACTCAAGACGGCAGACGACAAATTAAATTTAACACAAATATAAATACCAGTACAAATACCCTCATGAAAACATTTAACTTAATGTCTGCATTTTCAAAAGAATATGTTCGCTCTTGTATTCAAAGCAAAATGTGCACACCAAGACGTTCTTCACTTATGCAAGCGTAGAGACACTATAAAATATTGTTTTTTCTGCCTGCAAAAAAGAAGAAATAAAACTCCCCTAAAATCATTAAGTTTCAGTCAGGAATAATAGACTGAACAAAAAAAAAAAATATATTAAAAAACATGAATTTGTATTCCAAGAAAAAATAATGCGTACCTCTGTGGTTGCAACAGGTCTTTTCATCAGTTCCTTTTAGTTAAACGCAAAGTGCATTATGAAAATTCCACCACTAATAAGTTGTCATACATTTACGTTGTATTAGCAGCCATCAATATTTGTTGTAAAATACCAACATGAATGCATGAATGAATGTGTTGCAGTGTGTACAAACAAAAATATATGGCCATGATTATGCAAAATATGGTACTTACACTGTGCGTTAAATTAATAAGTACTAACATATTTAATGCCTAAACTTTTTAAGATGCCTACTGCTAAACCTAAACAAGAGCGTAAGGCGTAAATTAAGTGTCGAAAATTCTCATGTACGTACAAAATGTATGAAGCAAACCTAAATAGCGGCGTAAACGCAATTGGCAATTGGAAACTCCAATTTTGACACAGCATTAGATAGTGAAGTTGGGTGCAAAAAAAATGTTATTGTTTTTTTTTTTTTGGTGTAAGTGTGGTGTCATTTTAGCTATTTTCTGCTTCATCTAGCGATTTAATCTTTATTTTCGCGCCTTAATTTATTAGATTTTATTAAATAAATTATGTTAACATTACTGTTTATTACAAAAAGTTGCGTTCTTATTTAGGTTTGTTCAAAGCTAGACGCTAGACGTCGTTATGCCTTACGCTTTTGTTTAGGTAAGTCAGTTAGTTGTACAACATTTGGTTTGGAGGCGCTGTATAATGTTTGATAGTTTATGGTACAGATCATAAACTTCTGAAAAATAAAGTAAAACAAGATGCCTTAAACAAGATGACTATAATAAATTCATATAAAAAATAAGTTACAGAAATGACGTACTGGCGTACACTGTCATTGTTATCTGTATTCAACTGACTCGCGGTGTTTATAGCTTTTATTTATTTTTTCATATTCACTCATAACTGCCTCTTTATTTAAAATCATGTAAAATTTGTTTTACTTCTTTTATTTGTTAAGAAGTTAAAAGCCCTCCGGCGGTTATCATTCAAAGATTCTCTTTCTCCTTGGGCACAGTCAGTCAGTCACTCAGTCATATTTAAAAGTGCATTCAAATTCAAAACTGTCAAAATGAAAATGTATGCCTGGACATGTACGAGTATGAACACACATAAATATGTATGTATGCAGAAAGCATTTGTGCATTAAACCTAAACCTAGTAAAGGTTTTGATTATGATCTTTAAAGAAGGAAAATAAATATTCTTTAAAAAATACTTTTTCATATTTTACAAAATCATGGTTTCAAATATGTATGTGCTATAGGGTGTTTTTTATAGAGGTATAGAACTTTAAGTTGGCATTACTTTTCAACCGATTTAACCGCTGTCATCATGAATAGACTCACGCCTGAACAACGCTTGCAAATAGTGCAATTTTTTTCGAAAATAACGGTTCTGTGCAGAAAACGTATCGCACACTACGTCCATCGTCGACAAAATCGTCCATCAACAAACAAAACTGACGTATTTGGAGTGAAGTGTATGTCGAAACACCGTTACATCCAGAAAAACTGACTGTTTGGTGCGCTTTATGGGCTGGTGGAATCATTGGTCCGTACTTTTTCAAAAACCATGGTGGCCCGAACGTTACAGTCAATGGTGATCGGTATAGAGCCATGACTACAACTTTTTCATTCCTGAATGAATAACCATGATGTCCAGGAGATGTGGTTTCAACAAGACGGCGCAACATGTCACACAGCTCGTGCCACAATAGATTTATTGAAAGACACGTTTGGGGACTACATCCGCGCCAGCCTTGGCGGTCATATGCCAGAAATCATATTTAAGATGTAATGCCACAAGATTATCTTTCGGATAAATAAAATTCATGTCAATCGAATAATCCATCGTTGTTTTATTGCAACTTAAAGTTCTATACCTCTATAAAAAACACCCTCTACTTGGAAGTTATAATGTCAGACATGTTTATCTGTTTCTACATACCTGTGCGTATTATTTTTTCTCTCTAATAACCATTGATCTTCAAGGCCTTTGCTAATATTTATATACAATACATAAGTTATTTGCTTCCTTAATTTTATTTATGTGGTTCTTAAGTCATGCAAAGACATGCCATCATTTCTTTTATTATTTATGGTACTGGTGTTAATAAACTTGTAGGCTTTTAGTTTCCTTATTCCTTTTAGTTTTAAAAATTCAACAAAATATTTTTTATATGTATGTTCATGCACGATGTTGGAGTTGAAAGTTGCAAATGTTTCAGATGTTTGAAATACATGTTGGGTATATGTTTTAACAGTCAAGTACAATTTGGAATTAGGTTTTGGGAAACCCAAGGGAGAATTGATGATATCATTTCCCGGGAAAAAAAATCGGCTAATTTCCCGATGAACTGGAAATTTATAGTTGTGAAATTGCTTCTGTACCCAAAAAATTTGATAACTCAGCAAAACTGTTCAACAATTCACTACATCTACATACAGTGCCGGTCAAAAAAATAGCACCAACGACAAATTCCAATGTAAAAATAAATGGCAGTTGAATCGAGAATTGTATTATTTGGAATCAAGGGATCATGTTCCTACGTAAGAGGAACGCAGAATTGAACCCAAAATTTACAACTACAACCATAAAAAACGTGGATCTAGCATAATGCTATGGGGTAGTTTTTCTTACTATGGGTCAACACCGCAATAAGAACATTTGTGTTTTTATCCTCGGGAAAGTAATGCTCGGGGAAGTAATGCTCCCTTATGTTTCTGAATAAAAGCCATTGGTGTGGGTCTTCCAGCAAGATAATGACCCGAAGCATACAAACAAGCTTGCGAGAAAGTGGTTTCGGGACGATAAAGTCAATGTGATGGAACGGCCGCTTAGAACCCAGACCAATTAAGAATTTATAGACAGATATAAAGAACAGTGTCTCAAATGCAACCAACTAACAACGAAGCGCTTTGGACAGCTGTCCAGTAAATCTGTAATAAAATTCCCAAGGAAAGATGCCAAAATCTTGTAAATTCGATGCTAATACATTGTACAGACGTTATTATAAATAAAGAACATGCACAATGGTATTAATTAAAATATACAAATCATGCTCAACGTAATAAATGCATCATTTATAATTCTATTTAATTTGTTCTTAATTTAGTTTTTAATATTAGTACAAATTGAAGTGAACTGCTATTTTTTGACTGATTGTTTTTCAAGTATCTAATGATTCGCTTAAGTTGAGGAAAGTATCTCGGTTACATAAACGCTTATTTCGACAAAATTTTGGCTTGAATATCTTTAGACAGCTATGAAGAAGATGTGATTAAAACTGATATTAATCAATCATTTTTGAGGCAACTCCAAAGTAGAGATGATCGTAAATAATATTTGATTCCAACTGATATCTGCAGGAATGCAACTTTGATTGCAAAAAAACTAGCATGCTTTATTATTTTATAATACGAATATATTACTCATACGTGAACACTTCTCTAGTCTATGACTGCAACTTAAGCGTATTTTAGTTACATGCTTAGCGATTTCACGGACTTTTTCTATACCCAAGAAACGGAAAATAATTACATTCCCGGGATTTTCCGGGGAAAAACGGTTCATAAATTATAAATTATACTGAAATTATATGTACAAATTCATAATTTTATTAAAACATAAATAAAAAAACAATTTATGTAATTAAATAAACTTAAAACTAAAAATAGAAGTATACTATAAAACATAAGAACAAATAAATTTTTTTTCATAATAAACATAATAAAAGATGAAAATGTTATACCAGGCCCGTTCTAAAAATTTATTTTTATTAAAGTGGCTTCAAATTAAATACAAGGTGTTTTACATACATGCAATTTTTAAATCACATTTTTTTTATTTATTGAGTCTTCAATATGCGATTCATCCTTTTGGTGTTGGGATGAGTTTTTAAATTGGTTAGATAAGTGAACGTGATTTAAAGTCACTTGCTTATTTTTACGACATCTAAATGAACCATTTAAAGATTTCTTTTTAAATTTTTGTATTAAAAGTTTTTTTATACAGCAAAATATATGAAAATTTTAAATCTTAAAGGATGCTTGTTTTGTAGAATTATTCGATTTTTCTAATTTTTTATGATTTTTACCTATTGAATTTTACCTATTTGATTTTTACCTGTTGAAGTGGTAAACAAGCAACACCTAAAGCGTGTGTCGTTGTTGCGCTAGCAGAATTTTTTTCCCTATACTCACGAATATAGGAAATCAGAAAAGCACACTGTTCTGAACAATCAGAAGAATAAGTGTTTTGATATTACATCGAAGCTTGCCAAATTAATGAAATGTTGTGTCCCCTTAAAAATCCTTAAAAAAAGGGATTTTATAGAATTTTTTTTAAATCCAGTCGAGCCAACTTTTAATTATAAACTTTTAATATTAAAAAACCCTTAAAATCTCTTAAACCTTAAGTGTAACAAAGTTAACCCAGTGTTTTCACAAATTACAAAAAAAAAAAAAAAAAAATTAGGTGATTTACGGAACAAACTGAAATCACACGGGTATTTTCAAAACGGTTTGTGCTTTAAAATCTTATAATTTACAGAACAGGCTTGTATATACATACATATGTACTAGAAAAGTATTTAATCAATTAATTTTTTCTACAAGATACTACTACTTTCGAACTGTGAATGTGTTCAGCTTAAAACAAAATAGACTTTGAGCGGTCCCCTCTATTTCATCAAACAAACTACAAAATTAATAAAATAAACACTAATATTACAGCAGACCCCGCTTCTGCCAGTAGATGTGCGTTAAAATTGTAATATAGGAAACGTTTCTATAATTCTTTTTATTCTTTTGCAAGTATATTTTACTTGCAATTGAGCTTTATTTTTTGCTAGAGTTGGTTAACAAAGACTTACTTACGACTGCGCGTTGTAAAGTGATGCTCTGGCATATCGTTTGCATTGTGGAAAAATAATAAAGAAAAAATTCACCGCCAAATATTGTGTAATAAATAAACGCATGTAAAATGGAAAGTTAAATTTATGACTCTGTCAGAAATGATATTGTAATTGTAACAATAAATAAAAAGAGGCGAAAAAGTGGTAAAATTCGAAAGACTTGAAAACTTGTTGCGTTTCTTAAGATGTTTATTACACCATGTTCAATTCAAATTTAAATATGTGATTTAAATATTTATCAGAGTACTGTTGTACTCTTGAGATCCGAAACTGAAATATTTCTTATCATTTTGAGAAGTTTTTATAACTCTCCCTTTATAAATTATTGTAACTAACTATTAAAACATTACCATATACTTGCTTAAACAATTTTTGCAATCTTATGTTGTATGTAAAAACTGAATTGTTTTCCGAAAGAAATGATTTTCTCAAGATGTTTTAAAGACATAAATTATAAAATACATGTTTAATTAGAATTACAGAATTATTTTATTTTAATTTAAACTACAAATTTAAAGTAAGAAATAGGGACAGAAATAGGACCGATCTATTGTTATTTTTAATGTTCACTGTATGGGTACTGTGACCATAATTCTTACATTAATATACAGAGCAATAAAATATTAAATAAACACCAGCCAGTAAGGGCTTAGCTGTTTCACACAGGACAAATTTTCTTGCAGCATATGCAGACTCATTGTAATTTTTATCTATCTAACAATAACCAGTTCTGCTGCAAGAATAGAGCAAGTTTTCTTGAAGCAGAACTGGTAATTGTTAGATATGTAAATTACCTGTTGTGTTCAATAACCTGTTTTAGTATACTAGTTTTACCATTTCTTTGAAAAAACTAAAAAAGAGTTACAGTATAAGAAAACAATCATTAATATTTCATTACAAGTTCACCATATTTTGCTGGAAAACAATTTTATAGGTAAATGTACACCCCTGTTCTGTAATTTGAATCCGAAAAATGTTATGTTTCTAAAATGTTCTCTTGTATCGGTTGTAAAGTATCACTATCTACTCGACATCGAATGTTACTCAATATTGATGCTTGCTCGTATGTTTCTCAGAATTACAGAAAAAGACAAATGTGTGACTTCGGAAATAACCTCTCACCTTTGTGATAAAACACTTTTTCGATTTCACTAGAAAACTTTAAAATTAAGTTTTAAATCTTTCCAGAAAATATTTTTCAATAATAATTTTTTTAAATACAAGTTTTATTTTTTAATAATTTTTTTTTTTATATCGCTCTTAGGCCACTTATTGTTCTATGAAATTTTAAGAATGATTAAGTATTAAAAATAAAAGCATAAACAAAATGGTTTTTCTTTTAAATATTTACTTTATATAGGCTAGCTAGCCACGTTCTCTATTCCAAGCCACATAGTGTGTTACTCCAATTCCGATATACACACACAAATTTTAGAGATGTACACTAAACTGGAATGTTGGTATATGGCAGAAAATTAATGTTTGTATTACTCGTTCAAATAGTGATATTTGTCTTTTTATGTGCGAAGCTATTCTACAAAATTTTATTGTGATTGAACCACATCTTAAGGTGCCTTTAAAGCTTATATAGTTATATTTTTTATATTACTGGTGGTTTTTTATATTTATTATTATTTTAATTTCATTAAAACTAATCCATTTCATAAAAAGTAATTCAAAACATAAAAATTTGCTATCCATCGTCATTTTATAACCGTTTTTCTTTGACTAAAACCTATTTAATGTACTTAGCATGGTCCTTTTATTTATATAATACAGTTTTTGCATATCCAAAAAAATTGAAATTTGCTAAATTTCAATAAATTTGGATCTGCGACACCTCTTACTCTACTCCAATCGTCTTTAAACTTTACAATTGAATTAACAATAGCAAATGGCAACTTTTCATCACTTAAATAGTTGAATATATTTAATATTGAAATTGAAATAAAAATTTTTTCGTTCCACTCTAATATACACCTGCCGATAGTGTCTAAGTATCTTTGTTTTGACGCCTCTGTGCTTGTTACCAAAATTCAGTAAAATAATATTAAAATAAGAATAGAACATAATAAAATGAAAACAGCTGTTATGAGTTTTTCACATTGTTTACATCGGATGCCAACTGAGCTTTTTCAGCTATATTTAGCTGGTTTGAAATTAGCCTTTGAAAAGTTTTCATCACTTAGAAAAATGCATGCCTAACGTAATCAGGTGCGATGGATTTATAAAAAAGTTGAAAAAATAAAGAGTGCCATACGACTGTCGCAAAGTAGCTCTAGGTTGAAGAACATCGTTCGAGCGTCATTGCTTAAAGTCAATCTGGCCGTCCTTTTTTTGGCCTTTAAGTGGTTTGCGTCTCACTCACACTGGCTGATTGGCTTCCTCGAATAGCTGTACTGCGGTGCTGTTATTGGTGGTTGCTTTAATCAGCCACGTGTAATCTTTTTGGTTATCGTATATAACCTAGAAGTTTTGTGAAATAAATCGGACATTGGTGGAGTTCCATTTTTGAAACTCAATTTTTTACTGGAGGAGTTAATGGTTCTCCTCAACTTTTTAATAGTGGAGCTCCCCTAACTCATTTTAAATATTACCTCCTATACAAATTTTACTTCCTATACAAAGGTATAGGTCGCGCTACATATTTTGTAGGCGCTTTGGTTTTATAAAATTTATATTACGTTCTCTGTAACAATTTATGGTTGCGATAAAGAAATTTTAGTTGGCTGTAACATTACATTGGTTTACGATAAAAAAGTTTTGGTTACGATTTTATTATTAAATGGTTACTACAGCAAAAAAATCCAATATGGTTGGTTTTTATTTTACAAATTTTGTTAAACGAAAGTTGTGGTTTGAGGTTACCAAAAATTTTTTTTATTTATTAAAATTTTTTATTCATCAGTTAAGACAGCTTTTTTGTTCTTAAATAATAAAAATAAAATGTAAAAATTTATTTTTGGAAAATTGTGCATATGTATATGTATGTACAGACATACATATTTATATTATTAATTTTTACAACATAAAGTAAGTAATATATTTTGCTAATTTATGTATATACATGACGATTTTATTGATAAATTATAAATTTAAATTATAAAATATTGATTGTCGTGATCAACGTTGGGCTGATAAAGGCCTTACTATCTCGATTCAGATATTGGATACTTTTCTCCCGTATAAGATATCTCATTTCCAAGAGAAAAAACTGAAAACTTGACAGCACCTTTTATTTTTGTCAGCGGGAAATATCTACCTACATAACTCTACAATAATTTTAGAATATTATATACATTTTAGAATTTTATATAAGCCTATGTTCCTGAGTAATTACCCAGGGATGTGTACCTTTATAAAAAGTAAATACATAAACCATATCTGAAGCACTATTAAAGTAAGACTCTTACTTTAATATTGTGAATTACTTTAAAAGCAAAATCGAACAATATATTGTAAGGACGCCGAAGTGGCGGGCACAGCTATTTCAAAATAAAATTACTATATAATAGCATTTTTAAATGCGGAAACTATTTTAAAATTCTGGGAAATTGTTATAAAAACTATAAATTCCCAAAGAGCAGCACTAATAATTCAATAATAAAATCCTTTGTAATCAACTTTAAACATTTTCAGTAGCGTCGCTGTCAAAAATAGTTAAAAAAAATAATTTTGAGAATTTTATCACCACACGTTATTTGTAGATTGCTAGAGAAATAGTGTACTTTTCACACATACTGATGCAAATTAAAAATTTCAACATAAAGCAAAAATTGTAATTTATGTCCATAAAACTGATTAGACACAACGACACATAGAGCAAAACGTACAAAATAAAAGGTTTCCGATTACACATTACATCCAGCTTAAGTAAGCTATACTTTCAAATGTTTGTTGCTTTCCGCACATTAACAACAAATCAAAAGCACATTTACGGACCAGGCTTTTTGTTTGCTACCTTTTGATATTCAACGCCACTTCAAGTATGTATTGGCAAATAATATTTATTCTGAATTGTTAAATGCGAAAGAAAACGTATTTTTGCTGATGCTGTTTGTGCAATGTATTTATGTATGTTATCTAGAAAACTGCAGTCTGGTCATGTCCATGTGTGACGGACCGGTAATGTGAGAAATTTATTGGTTTCAGCTAAATTTATACCTACTGTTTTCTGTTTTCTTCTTTCAGAATATCTCTATTCCTTCTACTCTCCAACAGTAGATATTGATGTTGTTGACTTACCTAAAAGTAGAAAATAATAAAAGAAAACAATTAACATATGCAAAATATTTTTTACAAAAAATATATTTTTTCTATTTAATTATACGCAATACAAAACAAGATAAGCAATTGCTAATTAATTTGAAATATAATTGAAGACATATGTTTATAGCCGTTAAATGCCTTCGTCAGTTTAAGAAATACATATATTTTTTATCTTTAATCCAAAATCATATCCCGCATTAGAAAACCAGAATTAAAATGTTTTTTAAATTTAAAAACCTCTAACATGAAAATATTTTAAATGGCAAGACTTAAAGCCGCAGCTGTAGCAAATACATATGAATGTGAGTCAGCCGCACATTCAAAGTCAAAGCCGCAGCCTTAGTTGAGAAATAAAGTAGTTGCAACAGCAACAAGATCGGCAAAAATTATACTTTAATATTGTTATCGTGATGATGATCAGCATCACGGTTGCTGGTGGTAATAGAAAAAAATTTATACCACAATGAAAAAAAAACACATAAATTCCTACATTATTTTGCAGTTTTTTTTTAAATATTTTTATTTATTTAAACATTCGTTCAGTTGAAGAAAGAAATAAAAAACTAAATATTCACACATTAAAAGAACGTCAAAAGGCGTTAAGTGAACAAGATTTTCACATGTTCTGCTTAATGCAACTTTATGTCGTTGTTGCATAGTTTTTGGTTGCATTTAAGCTTGATTTATTACTCGCTATTAAATTGACTTTATTTTAATGCAAACACACTCACACACACACACTTCCCAAACATGGTTCTGAAAATCATTTTTTGTTATCGCTAAATTGTTGTAATAGAAAGTTGTGACTAACGTAATAAGCATAAAAGGATAAAATACGTTTTTCTAGTTTATACAAGAAAATATATTGCTATGATCTTGGAAATATTCGGTCTTACATAAAAAAGTTATTAATTAAAAATAAATATGAATCAATTTATAAACGAGTATTTAATAATGACTAGATTTAAAATACGAGTTTTTAAGTAGTTTAATGAATTGCTGAATGCATAAATGGAAATTTGGTTTTGCACACTTCTGGTGTCTTCATAAACGTAAATTTTTTTTAAATTAATTTATTCTAAAAGTTGATTTTTTAAGAGCTTTCGGATATAATTAAAAAAAAAACACAGAGAAATATTTGAAATCTTTATTTGTGTCGATAGAACGATCTACATATATAATTCAAGGCTTAAGAATGATTTAAATGTTCATGGTCATGTTATGTTAACTGCGGCTATGGCTCAAATGGTTTATACACTGGGTCCAACTTTGGCATACTCTCTCCAACATATAGGCCGGTATCTCAAGAATAAATGCTCTAATATTGGCTTCCAGTGTGTCAACCGTTGCTGACTTGTCCCATGAGTCTGAACGCATCCCCACAAAAATAGTCTAAAGGCGTTTAATCGCACGATCTAGGCGGCCAAATGACCGGCCCCAAATGTGATGCGTGGTGTGTGGCATGTGGCACACACATATCAGCAGGGACTGTACATAACAGTCATAAAAAAAATTAAACTCAAAAACTCTTTATGTTAGAATCAACGGAGACCTATACTGTCATATATTAATAGATTTGTCTTGACGAGCTTTTTCAGAATATATGGTGATCTTAGTTATATAGTTAAAATAGTTAAGAGATTTTTTAATAAAAAAATAAAAGTTCGAATAAAACTCTTAAAAATACAGTTTTATTTTTCCCTTTAAAATAAAACTAGTTTGTTTATTTCCTTCTATTTTACAGTCTCGTTTTTATTCGGTATATGTGATACAAAAAATGTGGTAATAATCGATACCTTCCCGTAAGAATGTATTAAGCGACACTTTTTTCGAAAATGACTTTTTGATGTGGAACTATACTAGAAGTTAAGCGCCACATTTTGGACTGGGTTTCGCTGCCCTATCATGGATGCAAAGGAAACTAGAGAGAAAATAAAATTGTATCAACCGTTAAGTTTTCTCATTGGAATAATATAACTCCATAAAGTTTTCTATTCTGAAAATCGCATACATATTATATTCCTTTCAATTAAATACACAAATAAATAACTAAATGAGACGTTGTTTTTGTTTCGTGAACAATTTTAGAAATGTCGCTTATTTCTTTCTGTGGACAGATTTGAAAGATGGCCGCTTAGTACCAATTTCAGGACATATATTGCTCCTTCCTCGCATCCTTAGGCTGCAGGAACAAACTTTTTTTGATTGTATTGTTTACTAACTTACATAAAATTAAAATAAAATGATATTTTCTGAAGAAAAAGTAAAACTCCTACAAATGTTTTATTTATAACGAAAAAACAAAATTCCCTTTTTACAACTTTAATTCAAGCTTTTGTTTTAGCAGCTCTCGCCATTCACAGAAACGTCGTCTTTGAGAACACCGGCCCATTAAACCGCATTGGCAGTTTTAACCAAATACCGCAATATTTGACACAAGATTCCGAATAGCCGCCTCAGAAGGTCGCCCAAACTGACTATAAAATGGAAGAAGTGCGCGGTGCACTTTCTTAACCGAGCATAATAAAATTAAATAATCTGCAATCGTTGTTCATTTGTAAGTCGAATCTTGATTAAATTATAGACCAAACCCCCGTAAACCCCCGTCTTCATTTGCTATCAACATGTCGTTCGGCTGCGAACCCGATTTTGTGCAGTATGTCTAAGTTTGTTCCAGGATTCTCCTAGGGTGTTCATTTCGAGTTCTGTGGAGCGTCGCCATATAGTGCGTGGTTTGCCAGCATGCCGGTCTGACTGTTAACATTTGTTTAGCCACGTTGTCATCATTTCCACGTAGAGTATGCCCAATTCACTGCCACTTACGTCTACGTATTTCTGTTTCAAGAGCTGCTTGGTATGCTTTCGATAGAAGATCTGCATTTGAGATGGTGCGGGGCCAGAAAAAGCGACGTATTATTCTGAGGCAGCGGTTGACAAAAGTCTGGAGTCGGTGGGTACTACTGCTTCTAACTTTCCAAGATGTACACCCATACAGAAGTAGAGACTTTACGTTAGCTTCGCAAATAATTTTGTTAGGGCTAGTATACCAAAGGACGATCTTGCCTTATTGATTCTTTTTCAATATCTATATCCTAATATCCAGCTACGTCGAGCTCAGCTCCCAAATATTAGAAATTTGAAACATTACTGTAGCTTTGGTCACCCAAATATGAAGGGTCAGAAGCATCGCCTCCTGTATGCAAAATTTTGGTTTTACTGGGGATTATTAATTTCACTGTTTTATTAGATTTAAAAGACAATACCAAAGTGAAGCTACATTACTGAAGTGTTCTATTATTTCGAGGTGTTTTCACTAGTTTTGCCAGAATACGTTAAATTGTACAGAATCACTGTAACAAGGCTGATTAAATGTCTTAATCATTGATCTTACCTTAAAACGAGTAAATACAATGTAAAAATATTTCTTTATATGTTGGGTGGTGTTCTCCTATTATAAAAGAAAACAATTCCAGACGAACGTGAAGTCTTTATTTAAGCATACATTTAGTATAAAAAACTGATTCAATAAAAGAAGTAAAATCACATCTACTGAGTTAAATTATACACGGAAGTTTTTTACTGCTTTAATTAAAACAGAAAAGTGATGATTCCGCTTCACTGAAATAACTGTTAATAATAAATGGAAATAACTTAAGAGCTTCTGACTTCAATCAACTTGCAACAAAGTGAAAAACAAAGAAAATCAACAACAACATCAAAAAAGCAAAATTCTACAAATAGTCAAAAGCAAATAGAACCAAGTTATGTAACAAGTCTTAGGAAATAAATGTTCTCTTGCTGCAACTTGCTGCATCAATTCCTGCTCCACCCTATTCCACCGTCATCTGTGCAGCACTTGACCATTTAAGGAAAAATCTTGTAAAACAAGAGGATTATTGTTGTCTGCTGACTAAAAACGTTAACTAAAATTATTTTATTTATTTAATAACTCTATTTGCTCGCGCTGGAGTTCAGAGAAGATGAGTTTGATTAAAATGAAGTCGAGTGCATTTGACTTGTACAATTCTGGTTTAATTAGTTTATATTTTTTGTTTCTTTTTTACACGTTTTGTTATACAGAAATATCACGTTTGGAAAAATTTTAATTCAATTTTAAATAAGGCGGAATTTTCCATTCGTTTAATTTGATAAAGTCAAAGACCAGAAAAACGATTTTTCACCAGATTTATTTGCAGTTTGCAGAATTTGTGAATTGTGGAAATTTCTTTCGTGTGCTGTAATGATTAGCTTTTTTCAATTAATATTTTATTTCAATGCTATAAGGAATTCCAATTCTGAAATCAAAAATCTTCTATGTAAAAAAAGAAAATGAAGAAGAGAGTGGTAGCACTGTCTGCCGAAAGTTAATAACTGAGAACTGTCTCTTATTTGAAAGATAATCGAGTAAGAAGGCAGTTTTAAATGTGATGAACACGGTAGAAGAATAAAAACTGACGATTTCTGGGAACGCGGCTAAAAAATAAAGATTTGGTGTTCGGTGATAATTTGAGTATATAATGCCTTTCAAAATAACCCAGCGACAAATCATAATGTAACAGAAGAGCCTGGTGATAGTACATTATTTAACTCACATGTTATTACTGTAACTACACACGTTCTCGAAAAGAGTATTAAATAAATATCACCGCTTATTATTCGAATCCTACAGAACATGATATTCCTAAATCATAATATTTCCAAACCGAAAAAAATATTAGACAATGAAATTTGTTTGAGGAAGTGCTTTAGAAAAGAGCCGTTTCACAATTATCATTAAGACTTCCTTTCCCGAATGGAGAAATACGTATTTCTATCAGTTTATCAAACTATAGTCTAGGTGTGATGTATTGACTATTTCAATATTTTCCAATGATACTACTATTCTGAAATAATGATGATACTGCTACTTAGAAATTAAATGGTATTACGTAAAGCAACTTCTTTTAGTTTCCATAAACTTATGGATAATGCTATTTTGACAGTCTAGCTAGCAACTAGAAATAAATGTAAACAATTAAAAAAATTTTAATAAATGTGCAAGAAAAATTAATTTAAAGTAAATAAATCCACAAATATATGGTTGCCCATTTGGCAACTGGAAATTAACAACTTTAGTTGACAGTTGCCACACGTAATTGGATTATTCGGCAACTGACGCAACTGAAGTTGGGTTGCAATCCATAATCGACCTTTAAGTTTATAAAGCTTTTTTGGCATTTCCTTTGATATAAACAGTTTTGTTATTTAAATATACATTAAAATATTTATTTAAACAGCTTTTTATACCCTTCACCACAGGTGGAAAGGGTATATATAAGTTTGTCATTCCGTGTGTAATTTCTACAATATTCATTTCCGACCCCATAAAGTATATATATTCTGGATCCTTATACATAGCGAAGTTAATTAAGCGATGTCCGTCTGTCCGTGTTCGGGTTGAAGTTCATTTGCCAAGGCACCAGAAGAGATACAAAAAATTTAAGCACACCAATCTGTCAGGCATAGTTTTGGTATTGCATTTCAGAAACATCGGATCATTACTTTGGAGGCTGCGGGCAAAAAACCACGCCCTCCTATATTTTTTCACGTTTTTTTTTTTTTAATTTTTTTCGGCTTTATTGATTCTCTTTTGCCTTATTTTTGTCAAATAAATATTAGACTGCGAAAGATAGATCGCAAGGGGTGCACACAGATCTCCGGGGATCAATAACCCCCTGCGAGGGTCGATTTTTGTTTGTTTTTAGATTGGTTTTTCTGCTTTGATTTGTATTAGAGACCTTTATAGAAAGCAATACATATAGAACTAGCTAATGGACCCACAGGGTACCCACAGGGTACCCACTGGTAAATAGGAGCAGTTAAAAGGCACATGGGGGGTCAATATGAGGAAATTTTTTTTGTAAGGATTTCTTTTTGCTTCAGTCTGACCATTCTAACTCAATATAGTTTGCATAAAGATCCTAAATTTAACAAAAATATTTCAATAAAATTTTAAAAAAAATTTTTTTAAATTTTTAAAAATTTATAAAAAAATTTACAAAACATTTTCAAAAAGATATTTTACAAAAAAATATTCGAAGAAAAAAAAAATTTTACAAATTTTCAAATAAAAAAATTTTACAAAAAAATTAAAAAAAAATATTTTTACAAAAAGTTTTAGAAAAATTTAAATAAAACTTTCAATATTTATTTCAATATTTCCTAAAAATATTCATTTTAAAGCTTTCCAAAGCCTAATCAATCCCCGCCTCCCAAGAATATTATTAAAAAAATATTTTTGTAATTTGTTACTCTATAGTATTTTATTTATCGGAAAATAATTAATTTATTCATAGGAATAACTTATTTATGATTGTAACGATAAATTTTATTTAAAATTATAACAATTAATTTATTTAAAACAACTTCTCCTTTCCACTAAGGTGATGATGAGTGCCATGGTTCTTGAAAGACCTCTTCCGAATCTGAATCCTCTTCAGCGTTAAGTACAGTTATTTCTGCTGCTAATTCAGGATTGGAAAAAATCTTCTGCTAGTGTTACCATCGTTGGTGTTTCCAAATCCAGCTTTCGGTACACCCACTACTAGCCCTAATTCACTTCTAAATTTTTCTTGGAATTTTTTTCCTCGCGTTACCAATGGCTTTGTCCGCATTAGATTTTATTTTCCATTTTTTCACTGACAGTTTATATGACAGGTGTATTATGCTCTCAAATAGGCGAATTCTGGCGTGTAAAGTAAATAGTCCGAAAGAAAGGGCATCTACGTCTATATCTCTTTTGATATTTAAATTGTTCTTTGTATAGGTAATAACAGTGTTAGATGTAATGATTTAAATAAAAAACATCTACCTTCAGTTAAAAACCAAAACATTTTATGAATATACAAGGGTTTCTTACTTCTTACATAAAGAGGTAAAATTTTCAAAAAATCGCAAAAAGAAGAGATCGTAAATTTTGTAGTGATATATAACATTTTTAGGATCGCGATGAAGATCACTCTTAAAAAGCTTTTCACTTTTTTTTGACCAAAAATTTTACAAAAAAAAAAACCTTTTTTTAAATTTGAACGATATTTTTTATCATTAAAAATTAAAAAAAAAAAAAAATAACATAAGTAGCTACTAATAAGCCCTTTCAGAGAAAAAAAAAATCAATACAAAATCTTTATCCGTTTAGCCACCAAAAAATATATTGCAAACCTCTCAAAATCGTTTAAAGTTAATGAAAACGTATGCGATTTACTTAACTTTCCTGAATTTAAGATTGTCCCAAAACAACAAATCTCAAGCAAATGCCTTGAAAATTTACTATACGATGCAGAATTTAGTTGTCTGTCGAGCTGCGTACTTAAATTTTTACATTTCTCAAAATTAATTTTTGGCCTAATGTCCGGCCAGATTGGCAAAATACCCCTCTGTGCGTCGTCGCTGTCTTCTATTCCTTTAAAGCTAGAATAATAGGTTTTTTCTGATACGACTTATTTGAATTTATGTATGTAAAGGGTCAACAACATAGATAATGCTGTACATGTCTATATTAATAAAATCACCGTGGTGAAGGGTATAGAAGATTCGGCACGGTCGAATATAGCACTTTTACTTGTTTTTAATTTCTTATACATACATAAATAATAATTTTATTAACGTTTTCAATGAACGAATATTATAAACTGAAAAACTATTTTACAAGGCACATTAATCAGGTAGTCTCACTACGGAGGGGAAATATTAAGCCTAACGTTTTCAATTATATTATATGGATTTTGACAGTTAAACTTAAAATATTTCCCCTTATATGGAAGTTTAACTGTCAAACTTGATGTAAAAAGAAATTTAAAAATTTTTGCTTTAATATTTCCCCTCCGTAGTGAGGCCACCTGATAAATGTACCTTGTAATTTTAAAATTTTACAAAATATTGAAATTTAAAAGTAAAGGTGTATTTTACTTTTAATGTTTTAACAAACATAGTCTCTGTCAATATCAATTACGTAGCCTAATGAAATCAATGAGAAATCCCTTTTTATACAATTCAGAAGAAAACCTAAGGAATCAAAAAGTTTTTCTCTATGGATTGTTTGTTTGGTGCCAAAAATGGTTAACAAAATTATCAATAACAAGTTTTTTTTGATTTAATGGCGGTTTCTTCTTGATAAAATTAAAAAGATTTACCAAATGAAAATAACAAAGAATGTCTTCTTTCTGTTGGGAAACCCATTAGCTAAAAAACATTTTATACAGAAAAGTTTTTTTGATTCTATTAGGCAGTTTTGGCTCTGAGCACTGAGTAAATATTTCTTAAAGCTTGTAATGGAGAACCACATACAAAATAATTGTAATTGTAATTTTTTGTAACTATTTTAAACTATTCTCTTGCAAGTAACAGTGACCCTTTATAATTTTGTGTATGCCACTATTTTTTGGAGTACCGTTTGACATATCAAAATTTAGCATGTGCCTTTGGTATATGGAGATGAAGAGCTGTATAGTTTTTGGGCATAATCCGGAGTGGGCAAGGGGTATTTTCCTTACCCCGAAATTTAGTGAACGCTTTAAAGGTCAACCGTATGAGATAATAAAACGAGATTTACCATGTGCCTTTGGTATATGGAGTTGTGTAAATTTTGGTCATAATCGGGAAGAGGCTAGGAAGGGGTAGTTTACTTAACATCCTAAACCGAAAATAATTAATTTTTCGATTCGAATATATTTTGAACTTTTTTTCTTTATGTTTTCTTTATGTAATATAACCATAAAAATATCTGTTTCCACTGGGTATGGTAAAGTTGAGTGTAGGCCACTCTAGTTTTATTTTTAAACACAATACTATATGCGAAGCTTCTTGCTTATCTGCTGAAAAAACCCAGTCTTCGGTAGGTATCGAAACCGCAATCTCCAGACTGATAGACTAGCACAATGTCTATCGAGGCACTTCTAAACTCAATTATGATGTCACTCCTACAAAAACGTCAAAATTTATAGTGACGAATGTATTAAATGGTTCCCAATTTTACTTACTACATAAAGAACTTAAAACATGAATTATCGTTTGTTTGTTTGTTTGTTTATAAAAATCATTATGTATTTTTTTTATTGCCAATCAGGCTTACGGCAAGATTGCTTCACCTATCAGCATTTTTTTCATATTTATTTATTGTATCTTCAATAAACTTGAACTAACAATAATTACTCATATCTTAAGTCTAAAATAAAAATAAATATACTTGTTAAGTCAGGTGTGCTAAACAAAAAATTGTATGTTTCAAGGTTACTGCTATCATTTGCGGGTCATCCTCTGATGTTCGGACGAGAGAAGCAATGTCTCTCCTTCTTAAGCGAATGTAACCAGGTTTATTTAGTAAGTTTCGGTTCAGCGGATTTGGGTATATATAAAGCTTCTTCAAATACGTTACTGCATATTTAGCTATTTCTGCTTTAACTAATGGCACGTTTAGACTTTTGTGGATGTTCGAGTTTTTTATATACCAAGGAGCAGATGTCATTATGCGTAGAAAATTATTGATAATTTTATTAGCAGTTATAATAAATAAAATATTGGTACCAAATTATATTATGCAAAACTATAAGAATAAAAAATGAAAAAAATCTATTAAAACAAACCCCCTTTCTTTTTTTACTCCTCTCTGTATTTTATGTTGGACTGAAGGAAAATTTTTGAGTTTTATATTTCTCCTTTACAATTCTTTGTTAAGAAACCATAAACACGCTTATTAATTAAATTATGAAATTATTTATAAAAAGTTGAAGAAATATTTGAAAGTAACTACTACATCTTTTTTAATTCTTCTTATGAAAATTCATTCGTTCCTTGTTATTTTTCTGCTTTTTTTTAATATTTTAGGAATTTTGCCCTAAGCGCAGTTAGAAAACATTATTGTTTGCATATACATGTTTCCACACAAGTATGTGATTATTAACAATTATGTCTTCGTTTTGTTATAATATTTCCAGCTCCCTTATAATTTTTAAAATTCATATGCTGCATAATATTTATACGATAATATTCGCAGCCAGCATTTGAGCGTGTGTGAATATTTTTGTTTCGAATATAATTTTTTTTATTGCGTTTTTGTCATAATAACTGCTTTTTTATACACCAAGGGGCATCTTGAAAATAAAAAATAATTATATGCTTATGTGATTTATAACAAATCTATTTTTAATACTCGCAGCTTCTGCAATAATCATAAATAAGAATTCCTTCCATCAAAATATATATTTGATACAATAAAGACAAGAAGAAAAACATGATTGATTTCCCTCAATATAAACGTAAATGTCTAAATAGTTAGAAGCAAACAAATATGACTTACTAATTGTCAGAAATATAAAGGAATAATATAATTTTTTACATAAAAGACCAAATTTTCCCTTTTAATTTTAAAGTCAAGTAACAAGTTTACGTTCAGAAAAATTTCATTGAGCAGCAAATATAAATTAACTTTTTATTTCTTCTTTTTGAAACTAGTTGTCCTATTCGAAATGTTACTAAGCATGTGTTTATTGAAAAATAATTCAGAATATAATATTTTAACCGTCGTAATTACTTTAGAAAAACTTAATTTTGAAATTGATAGCTATTTTTTGCATCACTATGAAAATGAATGCTGTAGCAATCACGTCCACGAATGTGTACATTTATGTTTATACTAGCTGTGCCCGCCACGTCGTGGGCGTCCCGATAATATTTTGCTCGATTTAGCTTTGAAAGTATTCTACACCTATTGTAAGACTTACTGATACAGAGTAGCACCTATAAGAGGAAAATGCAACTAAACTAAGAAGAAAGTAACAATAACAGAATTTTATAGCCACACTCAAGTCGTAGTACTCTTACCAAATTTTAAAAATTATTGTTAAATAATATAATTACCTAAGTATGTACATATTTCACAAGATAATCAAATTATACAACACTTACGCGATTTAAAACAACTACAAATTTTATTCAATTGGCTATTTGGCATATGCTTTTGGCGCCATCTGGGTTTAAATATCAAAATTAAAGGTGCCTTGCCGTACTCAGTAGTTAAAACGATCTGTGTTTTAAAATATACAACTTTCAAAAATTAAACGTGCCGTGCTACACTCAGTAGTACTTAGTTCATCCTTGATATGCTACATATCAGTTTATGTATTTTTTTACTTTATAAAAAATAAAGTAATCATATCCGGTTAGTTCAACTGCGTACTTTCACTGCTTTTTCTCCACTTTCTTCCAAGAGAAAGATATTTTTGCGGAAAAAAAAATACTTAGGTACCTCCTCACAAAATTTTGTAAAAATCCATCCAGTACTTTTTACGTGATGCGAACGTAAATAAAAAGCAGACAGACAGACAGACAGACAGACAGACAGGCGGAAATGAGTTACTACTTGATTATGTGTATTGATTTTTATCTATTAAATAACGGAGAAGCTGAAAATGAATTTTCACAAACATTTTTTAAAGATTTTAAAACTTCTTCGATACACAAACATATATTAGCTTCAATAATTAAGTCCTTAAAAGCTCTGCTCAGTTGATAGCACTTATTATAAGGCAGTTTGTTTTAAACTTTTTCATAATTGTCTTGTTGTTCTTATATTTCCATTTTATGTGGAAATTAAAACTGTTGCGTGTTCTTTACAACTTGCGTGTGTTGCTTTATTTATTTTGTATTGAGTTGTATATCTTTCTTTAAGAAAAAAAAAAAACATAAACATGCCGGTGGTCCAATTATTTAATTGCATTAAAAATAAATTATATATTTACAAAAAATTAATCTTTATATTGACAAAAATGTCAAAGAAAGTCTAAGAAGGAAGTAACCATCGAGCAGTAAATTGGTGGTTTAAAAATGTTATTCAATACTTTAAAATCAGCATTATGCTAAAAGGTTTTTATTAAGTCATTTTGAAAAAAGATACATACACAGATGGACTTTTTACAAAATAACTTAAGTCGATTTAGATATATTTGGTAGATTTTAATATATTTCACGACGATTGGAAACGGTATATCAAAGCTTCTCATTTCATATGTAATTTCTACATTATTGATTTCATAAAATATATATATTCCAGATCTTTTTACATAGAAAGTAAATTATTAAATTTAAAAGGTCATTTCCAAAGCTACCAGATATTTTATAAAAAATCTAAGTAAAAAAATCTGTCAGATATTGTTTCAAGAATTTTGTTTGTTATAAATCAGAAAAGTCGGTTCCATATGTTAGAGTAATGGTGAAAAAAGTTGGTTTTTTTTTGTGAGTTATTATTGTTGTTTTTTGTGTTATTATTGGTTATTGGTTTCAACCAATTTTTTGGCGAAAAATGGTTGGTGTTGGTTTTTGTGTGTTATTATTGTTGTTTTTTGTGTTATTATGGGTTATTGGTTTCAACCAATTTTTTGGCGAAAAATCATCAAAAGAGTTTTTTATAATCATAAAAATCTGTTCGTACAAGAATTTTTATTTTAGCGCTAGTTTGAACTCTGACTACTACATGGAACTATATGGGACTTAAAAATATACATACATATATTTTTTCCAATTTGGGTGATTAATATTTAATTGATTTTTAGTTGTATTAACAACAAATCTTAAATTCACTTAAAATTAACAAAAATGCCAATTTCATTGTATGTAATACATAAACAGTTCGACTAATAATAATAAAAATTTTCAAAATTAAAAAGCACCGCGCAATCTTGTTTACTCACCAAAGTTTGGTTTGATACTAGATTAGTGTTAACTAAAAACGAATGTTGGAAGTAAAACAAATAAACAAAAAGTAACTTTCATTGCTAACCGAAGGTTGGCTGAAGGAAACAACAAAATATAAGGTGGTAAATATTAAAGTAAAAATATTCAACAAGAGGGAAGCTTAAGGTGGTAGACTTCGTTCTCACCAACTGACGATTGATAATTGAATACAAGTTTTCTCGTATTCCTTTATCTGGGTT
The DNA here is from genome assembly GCA_949628195.1 of Phasia obesa. Classification (NCBI taxonomy): domain Eukaryota; kingdom Metazoa; phylum Arthropoda; class Insecta; order Diptera; family Tachinidae; genus Phasia; species Phasia obesa. Next base: position 76,677,554 of record OX451219.1, on the reverse strand, counting down.
TAGTTGGTTAAATAGATGATGCTTACAACTAAAACACATCCCTAAGTAGATTAGATACAAGTAGTGCTGATGACGGACGTGGCTGTCTAGAGAATGTGCATTCCACTCGTGCTGATGTCTAAAAAATTAAATTTTCCCAATTTTTCTTTAATTATATCACCTAATTTGTAATTTAATTAATTCTTTCTTAGAGAGCATAAAAACGAACTTAAGCTTGATTATAAACTTCATTGTATGTAACAAGAATGTTTAATTTTATTGAGTTATAATATAAAAACACTAAAATTATTATTAAAGTTATTTATTTATTTAAATAAATTGTTATTAAAAACTAAGATTATATTTTAATATAAAATTAAATATATAAAAATTCAAATATTTTTGTTTAATTTCAGTTTTTTATGTAAAAGAAATTGAAACAATAATTTTAGTTTTTTTACATTTTAATTGTGCAAAAGAAAATTAAATTGTAAGATAATTTTAGTGTATATAAGAATCGGGACGGCCGCAATAGTGTCAAATTAACGTGAATATAGTTTGCATATGATTTTTGGCTTTTTTAACTGACCAATTAAGATGAACCATTTCGAGCTAATATACTATCTGTGAAATGCTGGATAAAATTCTAAAATGTATATAAAATTTAAAAAAAATATTGAAAAGCTCTGTAAAAGACAGTCAAGACCTGCATTACTCATTATTGCTCTTGGAAATAGGATATTTTTGCGGAAAAAATATCCTATATTTGAATCAGGATACTAAGATACCTCTCTACAAAATTTAGTTAAAATCCATGCAGTAGTTTTTACGTGATGCGAATACAAAAAAAGACATACAGGGAATGATTTCCTGTGTTATTACACATAATAATATAATATGTATAGATATGATGCCAGTTTCTCATTTATTTTGGTTGATCTTATAAACGAATTATCTAGTTAAAAATGGAAGCTTGATTTTGATTACACAACAATTTTTTTAGGAAAATATTTTTATAGTTACCCATAGACTATATTTCCTTTATACTCTTGGTGAGCAACAAAATTGATTGAATATCATTTTACTTTTTATGTGCAAACAGAGAGAGCAATTATGATAATCAATCCTGTTAGTGATCTACATAAGAGAATTGAGTTACAGGTGTATATATTGAAAAAAAATATTTTTTTTTTCAAGCTATACCACAAAAGAGACGTAAAATAGAAAAAAATAATAATATTATTTTTTATTATTTTGTAAATTAGTTAAAAGTTATTTTATTAGACACTAACAGCATGAAACACATTTTCCTTACACTATTACTAAGCAAGTATCATCGTTAAACATCAGTTCTCAAGTAATTAAAGAGGAATATCTGAAATTGAATGCTTCCTTATCAAATTTCTTCGTAATGGATTAAGTAGATTCTATTTAGTATTCTATTTTAGTATTAGACGGAAAGATGAGATGTTACGCCGTATCGTAAAATTTTTATATTTAATTATAAAAACAAGTATATTTTAAAATTATTTAGAAGAAAGAGTTTTCCCTGAGGATCATTTTATCAATAAATCTATGAATACCTGCAATAAAAATCTAATAATTTTTATTCAAAATTGCAACCCCTACGGAATAGTTAGCAGAAAATTTATTGTTTTTTTGTTAAAAAAAGTGTTTGATGGCAATTACAAAAATATTTAAAAAGAGGCTTCGTAAGGTGACAATAATTTCCGATATCGTAATATAAGACATCTGGAAGTCTTTTAAAAACTTGAATTTTTGACAGAAAATTTCAACATATTCATACATATATAGCTTGGCAACAAAATTTAAGAGAGAGATTTAACCATACCATGGGTGCTACATATAAGAAGGCTTTAACTTCATTATTATGTTCAATTAATTTTTTTTTAAACTGTTACTATAAAAAACTACGTAAAGCGAGATGAATGCGTGTTAATTGGAAATGAGCGAGATTTTCGTAATAGATAAAACGTTAACAGTTTGTCAAAGAAAACCACATGGGTCTCAATTTACATTTCTGTTTATGCACATGAATAATTAATATAAGTTTTAGTTATTATATTAAAAAACACCTACACCTGCTCATTATTACTTACCTCTTTCAAAATTAATTGTTCAATGCACAGTGGGTTAATAAATAAATAATTGTAATATTCTTATTTTATAGGAGTTAAAAATATATAGAAAAAAATAAAAAAATCAGGTATTAAGAACTCAAAGCTTAGTATACATTTTACATTAAAAATTATCTTTTTCATATTCAAATTGTTCATTAGTATAAAATTACGATGCAAATTTGGCGAATACTAGAACAAGGAAATCAAAAACAATTAAAAGAAAATAATTAGCACAAAAAAAATTAAATTTAACTATAAATTTAAAATTCACTATAAAATCGAATTAAAATACAGTGAACGGCCTATATAAGCAACATTCTTTATAGGCAACCTCTATACAAGCAACTTTTTTAGGTCAACTGTTCTGTATAAGCAACTTATATTTTTAAAGCTAAATATTTGAGTAAAGTTTAGACTAATAACCTCGAATTGTACAAATTTGAGTGTTGAAAGATGAAGTAAATTGTTTTATTTACATCAGTTTAATTGTTATGACCATAATAACAATTAAACTGAAATTAAATAAAATTGTAAAAATTTCTGTTATTGGAATATGTTTGTATTTTGTGCTGCCAGTATCAAAATGAATTTCTGTTAAATAGAATAGTTACTTGAATTCTGATAGTTTCTGTTAATTAATAAATTAATTAATTAATATTTTTTTTTAATTTCATTAGAAAATTTGAATCAGAAAAAATATGAACAATTTCGTTAAATTCGTTAAATCGAAGCTATCGATTTTAAAGGACATTAAAGATTATAAGAAAACAAAGGAACAAGAATAAAAGTAATCAAAATTTCAAAAAAAAAATCTCATAAAAAGTCGATATTCTAAAAAAATCGAAATTTTAGCAAGAAATTTTAATTTCATAATTATAAAAACATTGAAACTTCAGCAAAAATATATCACAGAATGCAGCAAAAACAATCACCACAAAAATTTAAAAAAAACAAATTTTAAAATCCAGATTTATAAAATCATAAATTGTAATCGCACAAAAAATAAAGAAATTATCAATGAACTACAAAAACAAATTGATCTATTTATTGTGTTAATATTAATGTTAACATTAAGATTTAAACAACAAACAATAGTGGAGTATAAGATAAAGTAAAAAGTACATATAATGCGGCACCTCTTAAGATACTACTTCTAATTATTTAGCGTTAGTAAAGAACGCCACTGATTTTATATTTTAAATGTACCATGTGTCAATATTGTAAGCATGGTTCGCAGAAAAAATTGTAAATCAGTAAAAAAAATTTACATTTTTTAACAAAATGTGAACGTGGTATCTTTCTTTGCAAATATAAAACCGACAATTATACACTTTTTACTGTTGTAGTTTTACCATGTCTTATTGTTTAAAATTGATAGATAAGTGACAGCAATATGATATGACCACACGGAAAAATGAAATAAAACTACACAAAAAACAAAAAAAAAAAAAAAAAACAAAACTCCAAGACATATAATATCAATTTGTATGTTAGACATGTTATGTTATCTTTGACGTTTTTAATTCTTTTTTTAAAAAGTACTTAGCTTAAGTCTTTTGTTACGAATAAGTGCCAAGTAGTGTGTGTTGCTTAAGTCTTTCAATACTATAAATATCTATATGTCTATATGTTGCATGGATGTGTGTATGTATGCATGAAAATAAAATAAATATACATATTTTAACCAGATTGTACAGCGTATTGTTTGGTAACATAATCAGCTTCTTTTTAGTAAAAATATCAATTTCCAGATAAAATGTTTAAAAACTCCTGTTTTCTTCATTTTTTGTTATAAGAAACTAAAAAATTCAAAACAATATTATGAATCATTTTGTTTTTTTGGAAAAGGAGTCCATGAATCTATTAAATAAATTTCTTTGGCATTACAAAAATGTTGTCGTTCCTTGCATATTATCTACTGTATGCAAATTGACTATTGTAATTTTGCAATGTTACAAATACCGACATCATAAGTCATCCAAGAATAACACGAAACGTGCCCTTATATTGGAAAAGTACATATATTTGAATGTTGCTTTATGTTTTAATCATAATATTTTGATATTATAAGACATGGAATTGCTTAAATATTTGCACTGCGCTTTATTTTATGTTTTTGTTTTTGCATTTTTGTAAGAAAAACTTTTGTAAATAAAAATTTTATCTATGGAAAAAGAGCCATTAATATCGTTATTTCTGGTTGGTTGTTATTTGTACTGAAATTAAAAAAATATATGTGGTTATTTGTAAATGGCCCTACACAGGAGCTATGGCGAATTGTGAATTGGTCCACGCAGTAGTCCCACACTTGATAATTTAAACAATGCCCATCATACACAATTTAAACAATGCCCATCATACCCTCATTAAGCTTTCTACGTTGTCGATTGAATTTTTTCTAATACCGTACTTGTAGACACAGCACTAACGTTACAATAACGTATACAATTTTTTCTCTAACGCGCCATGCTTTAGTTATTGAAAAGTGGTTTAGCATCCCTATAAAAGATTTTGCTTCAAAACAAACATAACAATTTTTGAATTTATTGAAACAATAAAATCAAAAAAATCACATGTAAAGGGTGTTTCCATTTGATCTACTTCATAACAGTTGCAAATACTTCCCAAATATCAAAGCAAAATTAAATTTATTTTTTAAATACTTTTGCAAACATATACAACTGGATGTTTCAAAATATGTTTACATATTCAGTCTTCTGAAATCACAAGTTGATACTGAATTTCAAAGTGTATCAATGTGTAACATTACAAGAAGACCTATCTATCAGCCTGATGGTTATCGTTTCCCGCCATAAAATGTTCTGTTTCTCTAGTTACCATGTTCAGTTAATTAAGTTAGAATATAATTTCTATTAGTATTGTAAAATGTAATAAATAAAAATACACAAATCACTATATATGCCATGTAGGCTATAAGCTCGACTATGAATGTGAAGCATATTCTATGCTATGAATATGATTCATATTCGATGTAATCGTCTACAAAAATGAGACCAGAAATTTAACAAGAATGTTTTTATTTAATTGCAGATGGTCAAATGGATAGACTGGTAGTGCTATTACGATTTCGCCAATTATTGTTGATCCAAATATTTGGTTCATTTTGTTTTGAGCACCAAGAAAGTTCCAAAACTCATAATTCATACCGTCTTCCTATGGTGCAGCAAAGTTTTTACAAAAGCAATTAAATAAAATGAATACTTCACAAATCTCGTCATTTTAAATACCTTTTCAATGTTTATTTGGCTTTTTTAGTACTGTACACAAGAGTTAGACGAGGTAATGTACAACAAAAATTGACCTCATTGGGCATAGCTTAGAAAAATAATAATACAAACCTAAGAATCTTTTTTATAAAAAGACTAAACATTAACGTTAAATATACATATGTACGAGTACTACCTGTTGGATTTATTTGTTTAACAAAGCGGTACCAAGCTATCCAACAAAGCCAAGTAACTTAAGCTTAGCAACTAATTACGACCTTATTCCCTACTTCTGCTTTTAATGATCACCGTTGGAGGTGAGTGGTTTTAAAAGAGGAAAAAGTGGAAGAAGAAAAAGACAATACAACATTAATCTAACTGAAGCATACACACTATAAAATAACTCATAACAATGCTGATGGTTAAGTTTACGATCGTAGTAAAACTCAGTTAAGGAATTTTGTTTTGTGAAAAGTAAATTTTTGAACTAAAAAGAACAAAAACAAAAACAATTTTCGTTGTGTTTTGTTGTGCTAGACACATTTAGAAAACCACAATTACTAATAAGAGATGATGAACTTATTTTAAAGGTGAAGTCTACGTTGAGAAGCCTTCATCACATATTTAACCATAATTTGTAGAAACGTAAAAAATCATACAAAAACCTAAACAACAACTAAAAGTTTACGTTAAAAATGTAAAATACATATTATATTTTTTGTATTGTTAAAGCAAAAAATAAACCATTAGGTAACCGCAAGTTTTTGTTTCGTTTTTTCTTTTATAACCTCTTTTTGCCAATATCTTCATTTCCATGTAGAAAAACATGTTGTTCTTTCACATTAAAATTGAAATTGAATCTGATTTTTTATAGATTTTTTTGCGTAATTTTTGCTTGAACAAAATGTTTAACTTAAAGTATTGAGAAAAAACGTTGTGAAATTGTTTACCGAAAGTTACGCATGCTCAGTGAAATGTAATGACATCAGTGTCCACATCCTGTAAGTTGTTCTTTGTTATAATTTTTTTATTTTTTACTTTTTTACACCATACAACATGTTTACATTTTTTTCTTTGTTGTGTAAATGCATTCAGGCATTCAAGTGTACAATTACATACATATTGTATTTCAACTGTATTTCATTTAATTGAAAGGAGCTTTTTGGGTTTGGAAAGCATTTTAAAAGACATTCCCCTACATTGACAATAAGTTGTCGTATAAACTTTAAAGTTGTATTTTTTACAAAGGTTTTAATGTGTAAGCCGTAAGGTTTATAAAGACCTTCCACTGAACCCAATTCGAATGCCACAAAACCTAGCTAGACCTAGTGTATTAGTAAATAAATTTGTAAACTCATTGTTGTAAAAAATGTAGATTTTCTATAAATAATGGCTTTTAGAAGTTAGAAATAACATTTCTCTTGTTTTTAAATATGAATTTGATATCAGCGCCTCGGGTTTATAACTTTTGTGAGAAATTTCTCACTTCAAATTATTACATCCATCTCGTTTTACACAGGTTGAGCTAGAGCTAATAACGAATTTTTCCTTTACTTTATGTTCCAAAGTTTAGGATTAGCTATAGGATAACCTGGAAAAACAGAATGGCTATTATATTTGCATGGTACAGGAGGCAGAGTGTTAAATTCGATACTGTTTGAAAGTATAATTTAAACAGAAATTTCAATCAACATTAAACGCTGTAATTTATATCTAGTATTTTTCTGAACATAAAATTGTTAAAGAAAATACTGGAGGTAACTTATGTGTAAAAATAGTGTTGATCCCTACTCATGGATGGGTTCTTAATGAAAAACCTGTTCTACGCAAATTGCGTGGGTTTCGGGAACAAGGTCCCTAATTTCATGTCTTTCAAATGTTGAGGCAAACTGTTGTATTCCAAACAACTGATATAACAACTGATATATTCAATTCCTTGTTTGGTCGTTTCCAGACGACATAGAACAACTCTTAGATTTAAATTGTTACGTGTGTAGAAGTTTGTAGGGTTTATAGAAAAACGATTTGTGTGGTGTCCAATTCCATGTACGACTTTAAATTAGTAATTGGAATTAAAAAACTCCATAAACTGGTAACACATTTTTCACATCTTATAGAGCTATAAAGTAGGATAGAACCGGGGAAGACTTAGTATAGCCGTCAGTGATTTATTTTGAATAATTAAAAGAGATTTTAGAACAAAATTTCTTTTAAATCTATGTATATATAAATGTTAGGTAGTTTGGATCAAGTTTATATTTAAGCTTAAATAAAATTCCAAGTGCTAGGTAGATTTTGGAACGAATATATCAAATATGATTTTACCATATTAAATTACTTTGAAACAAAAACTTCCAAGTTTTTAATAGAATCTACTGCTATAATTTCTTTTTCATCCATAAATAAAGCATCTTCGTCAATATTCTGATTTGGCTGAGGATTGAATCGAACAAATCTTGTTCTAGATGGATTTAGAACCAATATATTTATTCTTGAAAACTCCATAATAAGAACTGCATCTCGTTCAGCATTAATTTTCAATATAAGATTCTATTTAAATGGATAGAGTAAACATCGTCTGCATACATAAAAATGTTCCTATTTAATCCTAGGTTGTTAATATCATTAAGATAAATATTAAGTTAAAATATTTAATAAGGGTCCCAACACACCTCCTTTAAGTACTCCAGACTCAACGTTGCTAATTGCGCACCCAAAAATTTTAGTTTTTCTACCAATATTGAGTGATTAACAAGATCAAAAGCTTTAGAAAAGTCGTAAAATAGAGTTCCAAATACACTAAAACCTCAGTCCAAGCTTGACTACATTTACTACCGCTTCATCTGTACCACAACCTTTGCAAAAATCAGACTAATTTGGATGTAATAATTTCTCATCAAAAATGTTGATAATTAATTATACAACATCGAATATTTTGTCTAGAACAGATAACACAGCAACGGACCTAAATGTATAATCTTTGTCATTATGAATATGTTTAGGGATCCCAATAATCTAATGAATTTTGAGTGCTTCCGAGTATACTGTTCGGTCAACTAATCAATTAAACATTTTTGCTAAAAAGGTATAATTTCTCTGCATTCAAAAACACACGTGTTATCAAATTGTAAACTTCATTCTGTAGTGCTGTTTATACAAAATTGTTTACGAATCTACCTTAGTGAACGGAAAGCGTTATAGTGATAATCAGCGTTTGCCCTATTTAAGTCTTTTGTGAAGTTTATAAAAAATGGTTAAAAATTTTAGCTTTTGCACTGTCACATTCAATTACTTGACCTTTGTCAATCTTTATCATTATTCCAGAATTCAAGTTTCTTCCAAGAGTCTGATTTAAAAACTGCCAACACTTTCTAGGATTCTCTGGGAGTTTTGCTTAGGTTTTCTTTATAATAATTATTCATACAGTCTTTAACTGCTGTTTTTATTACTTTGCTGATTTTTTATAGGTTTCAATATCACTATCATTTCGCATTTTTTTTTTCCTTTTTTTAAAGTTTTCTTTTGTACTCTGTAAGTGATAACACATTTTATTACCAGTCTCAAGTTTTTCTCAGATCTGGTTATATTTTTTGAATTATTAACAGCGTATTGCAAGCTTATTTTTGTTTGTCTTATTATCACTAGTTAATAACGAAGGCGAGCATGGACGAGTACGATAAGCAGGTATTAACATAAACATCATTTAAATACAAATTATCTTTAGTTTTCAGGGTTTCGTACAGAAGGGGTAAAAACGTAACCCTATGGTTTTCGCCACAATGTCTGTCCGTCTGGCCGTCTGGCCGTCTGTCTTCTGGCCGTCTGTCTTCTGTCCGTCTGTCAGAACCTTTTACTAAAACTTAATGGGTGATTTTTTTGAGGTTAGGATTTTCATGCATTAGTATTTGACAGATCACGTGAGATTTCAGACATGGTGCCAAAGAGAAAGATGCTCAGTATGCTTTGACATTTCATCATGAATAGACTTACTAACGAGCAACGCTTGGAAATCATTGAATTTTATTACCAAAATCAGTGTTCGGTTCGAAATGTGTTTCGCGCTTTACGACCGATTTATGGTCTACATAATCGACCAAGTGAGCAAACAATTAATGCGATTGTGACCAAGTTTCGCACTCAGTTTACTTTATTGGACATTAAACCAACCACACGAATGCGTACAGTGCGTACAGAAGAGAATATTGCGTCTGTTTCTGAGAGTGTTGCTGAAGACCGTGAAATGTCGATTCGTCGCCGTTCGCAGCAATTGGGTTTGTGTTATTCGACCACATTTAAGGTTTTACGCAAAGATCTTGGTGTAAAACCGTATAAAATACAGCTCGTGCAAGAACTGAAGCCGAACGATCTGCCACAACGTCGAATTTTCAGTGAATGGGCCCTAGGAAAGTTGGCAGAAAATCCGCTTTTTTATCGACAAATTTTGTTCAGCGATGAGGCTCATTTCTGGTTGAATGGCTACGTAAATAAGCAAAATTGCCGCATTTGGAGTGAAGAGCAACCAGAAGCCGTTCAAGAACTGCCCATGCATCCCGAAAAATGCACTGTTTGGTGTGGTTTGTACGCTGGTGGAATCATTGGACCGTATTTTTTCAAAGATGCTGTTGGACGCAACGTTACGGTGAATGGCGATCGCTATCGTTCGATGCTAACAAACTTTTTGTTGCCAAAAATGGAACAACTGAACTTGGTTGACATGTGGTTTCAACAAGATGGCGCTACATGCCACACAGCTCGCGATTCTATGGCCATTTTGAGGGAAAACTTCGGAGAACAATTCATCTCAAGAAATGGACCGGTAAGTTGGCCACCAAGATCATGCGATTTGACGCCTTTAGACTATTTTTTGTGGGGCTACGTCAAGTCTAAAGTCTACAGAAATAAGCCAGCAACTATTCCAGCTTTGGAAGACAACATTTCCGAAGAAATTCGGGCTATTCCGGCCGAAATGCTCGAAAAAGTTGCCCAAAATTGTACTTTCCGAATGGACCACCTAAGACGCAGCCGCGGTCAACATTTAAATGAAATTATCTTCAAAAAGTAAATGTCATGGACCAATCTAACGTTTCAAATAAAGAACCGATGAGATTTTGCAAATTTTATGCGTTTTTTAAAAAAAAAAATTCTCAAGCTCTTAAAAAATCACTCTTTATATGTTGTTTCGATAGAGAGCTGTTATTCACGAAAATGTGTTTATTTCTTGAACTGTAGGAGGTATAGACTGAAGATTTACAAACAGTAATTAAAACTTAGTTCGCTATATAAACAACTATAAAAAAATAAACCTAAAAATTAAAGGGTGTTCCGATAAAGGTGTGATTTGCCTGTATAAGACCTAAGTTTTGAACCATAGTAGGTAGACGCTTGAATTTTTACAGAAGGTGTATAACAGTGGCCGCTAAAGCAACAAATATTAAAACTTATAGGGTGTTCCGATAGAGGTGTTATTCACGAATATGTGTTTATTTCTTGAACTGTGGAAGGAATATAATTAAAATTGACACAGTTATTAAAACTTAGTTCGCTATATAAACAAGTCTAAAAAATAAACCTAAAATTAAAGGGTGTTCCGATAGTGGTGTGATTTGCATGTATAAGGCCTAAATTTTGAATCATACTAGGTGGACTCTTGAAATTCACACAGAAGTTGTATAACTGTGGCCACTATAGGAACAAATATTAAAACTTATAGGGTGTTTCGATAGAGAGGTGTTATTCACGAATATGTGTTTATTTCTTGAACTGTAGGCGGCATACACTAGAAATTTACAAACAGTAATTAAAACTTAGTTCGCTTTATAAACAAGTCTAAAAAATTGACCTAAAAATTATAGACTGTTGAAATTTTCACAAATTGTGTATTACTATGACCCCTATAAAAACAGTAAAAATTAAAGGTTTTCCGACAGTGACGTGATTTGCATGTATAACGCCTTATTTTTTGAACCGTAATAGGTAGACTCTTATAATTTGCACAGAAGATGCGATGTGTTGCCACGGCCGCTATGACGATTACTAAAAATTAAGGGGTGTTCCGACAGTGACATGTTTTTCACGTATAGTGACTTATTTTTTTAATCGTAAAAGATGGTCTCTTGATATATTCATAGAAATAGAAATACCATGGCCGCTATAAAAAAAAAACAAAATTAAAGGGTGTTCCGACAGAGAGACATGGCTTGTACGTAAATAGATTTATTTTTTCAAACGTAATAGATAGATTCTTGAAATGTTTACAGTAGATGTTTGTTTTCGGTCGCTACAACAATTACTAATGACTAAAGGGTGGTGCATCAGTGACATGTTTTTCACGTATATTACATTATTTTTTGAACCGCAATAGGTAGGTGCCTGATATTTTTATAGAAAATTACTGAATATGACTTTAACTTTAAAATTAAAGGTTGCCCCATAAGACATAAAAAAATAACAACTTCAATTTTTATAGTTGTACTAAACATAGTACGGAACCCTACATGTGTGAGTCTAACTCTTACTTGACTGATTTTTTTTTTTTTTTTTGTTTTTATTAATTTCACTATTATTGCGTACATTTATATTATTTAAATTAGAGACACACCTACGTGGGTCCCTCTTGCTATTATGTGTTATAACTTTATTGCTAAAACAATAATGCCGTTGTAAAACACAGAAAAATAACACAACTATGTTGTGTTGTTATTATGTTTCTTTTTTTGTCTTATTTAAAATGTTCACACTTTATGCATATGTTTTTGCTTAATGTTGATTGCGAGCTTAAAAAATCATGCCCACATTTTTTTCAATGAATAAACTAAAACTTAAATTGCAAAGTTTTATCACTTTTTACAGCATTGCCAAATTGAACAAAATGATCAGAATGTAAGTGTAAAATCAACTCTAAAACAACCAACTTAACTTTTAATTGAATTGAGTGCAAATGAGTTCAAGCCGCTTATGATAATAAAAATCTAAACTGCCAACAGTACTCTAACTGTTGGCTCTTCCTCTAGCAACTCCTAAACCATTTGAGCTGCAGTGAAATCATCGAAATATGTTTTCAAGAGAATATGTTTAAAATTAGCAACAGTTTTGACATTTTTCTTCGGCATCTCAAAGAAACTATTAACTGTTCAACACATTCATAATTTGTTTTTGACTTTGGCATCAACAGCACCATAAGGTTGCTCTCATCAAAAAAGTGCAACTTGTGCACGTTGCAGGAATAAACAAATTTGATATGTATACCTTTATAGTGTTCTTTTCTAAACAAGAACGAAGGAAATATATATACAAGAACAAAAAGTAATTAAAAAATTGTTTCTGTAAAAGTATTACGTCCTAGTAAAATAACAGCAAACATCTTGTTGAATATACTTAATTATGTCTACGCTAAAGTTACTTACTCGTTATTTGTTTCCGTAGTTGCTGCATTATTTTCTAGGGTTCCACATTCCTTCGATCTAACACTTTCCAGATCCTCATCTTCTTCTTTAAAACTAAAGCTAATATTATGAGGATCCGTTATAGATTTAAGGCTGCGCGGTAGACTACGATTTCGTAGATTTAAATTTAAAAACTCCAAATCACTATCACTCAGTGACAGTTCAGTTTGTGCAAAAATCTTCTGGTCAGCATTACGTTTTGGTGGCAGGGCAGGCTTATCATCTTCCAAACCATCCAATGTTATAGAATTCAGCTCAGATTCTTGTTCGTCTTCATTGTGGAGATTAAAATATTTCGAAACGTTGTCCAGAGCAGAGGGTGGAGTGTATGGGGGTCTCTTGCCGCTAATTAAATCGTCCAAATGATCTTCATCGATACCTATGCCCAGTAAAAAGGGATCATCGAGAACAGTTTGTTTGGCATTTTGTTTAGTGGGTTCGTCAAACAATTGACAAGGACTGCCTTTTAGCTGTTGATGTAAAATTTGTTGCGGTCTTGGTTGTTGTTGTTGTTTTTTGTTAAGCACATGATGATTAAGGCTTAAATTTTTTAAAGTTTCTAAAGTGTCGCGCAAGTGTTTGGTGGGTTTCTTATTAGTTGCTGTCGTTGAACATGTATCATTTATATCGCCACCGCCCTTTCGATGTCCTCTTAAGGAACGTAAAAGACGTTTACTTTTTCGTAAGGTACTAGTGGCATCTCCTCCACCTGAGCAATTGATTGTATCACATTTTAAGGGAAATAAAGCCACTGGCGCTTGTTGTTGTTGTTGCTGATGCTGCTGTTGCTCTTTGGTTGTTGTTGTTAAATTAATATTGTTTGTTATCTGCGTTGTAGATGTGTGCTTATCGTGTGCTCTATCTTCAGCATCTTCGTCTAATTGTGTTTCGATAAAATCTATGGCAACCGTATCATACTCTGTCGTCTGCTCCTCCGGACTCCTGTTATTGTCATTTTCATTACTTAAGTCACTCGTTAGGTCTGTTGATTTTGTTGTTGCTGTTTTTGTTGCAGTCGATAATGCCAATCTTTGGGCAGCAGCTTTGCTATAAACTTGTCGATAATATTTCTGTTGATCACCGTACAAGAAACAAACACGCCACCATTGTTTGCATGCCAGCAAATTGGCGGTACGTGGTAATACGGGATCAATTGATGGTGACATGTTTTCCATGTTGAACTAGTTGTTCTTCTTATTGTTGTTGTTACTGCAGATATTGATATTGTGTTATGAAAATTTTCCCTTTTTTCAAACAGGCTGTGTAACAATCAATGCCTTTAAGGATTTTTATTTTTTTTTTTAATTTAAACAAAAAAGTTGCTGCTCATGTAGCTATTAATTCCAGCATTTTATGAATACTTGTACTTAAGTAATTATTTTTTTGTAATACATAATTTCTTTCATTTTCTGTTGCTAATTTAAGCACATTTGTTGTTAAAGATTTTTTTCTATAAATTTACTGTCATGGATACAAAATTCTTGTCTATAATTAAATTTAGTATTAAGCGGACTTGTAGCAATTTATCTTCCGATCAGTTTCATTTTGCCTGTATTTGAACCAAGTTTAGCATAGTCTTTGTCATCATCATGATTATTTTTATCATTATGATCATCATATGTGGTCTCTAAGGAAATAGAAAAACAAATTGATAGATAAATTTTTAAATTGACCAACATATAATGTTGTTCCATTGTCACGTTGTTTACCTGAGACGCTTGTTGTTGATACATAATTTTTTTAACTCTACTATTTGTTTTTGGGTTTAGAATTATTTATTGCACGAATTATTCAACATTATTTAGTTTGCAGATTAATAAAGTTATAATACCATAATCTTTTGATTATAAACAAAGAACAAATGCTTTTGCTACTAATCGGGCAACTTTAAAAATATTAATGCTAATAAAAGTATTTTATATTTCGCTGTTGTTGCATTTTCAAGTTGTAAAATTTGTATGAAATACATTTATAACTTTTGGGTTGTCATATACAAATCATATAAATGTCGAACGGTTCTTGAACTAGAGTGTCGGAACTCCATAATTAGATTATTTATTATGGCGTATGTAACAATTAAGATCTGCCATATAAAACGATACTGAAAATGAGCAAAGGTTAGCCATTTAAAATTTTTTTTTCTATTCCAAAATCATTAATTTTATAGTCGGATTACCCGGGGATGTTGGAGCAGCAATTCCTCTAAGTTTTGACTTCCTAAATATTATAACGATGTAGTTATCCCGTGCAGCAATAAAACTAGTTTTCTTTATCTTTAGTGACATTTTGCATTTCGTGTCACAGCTATTTGAAGAGCTGTTTAAAACTAACTACTATTTCGAAACAAATTTGTAAAGGAACAGTTCAAATTATTAATGCTGTCGTGTTATGCTGCTATACAATTTTACTGTGCTGCAGAATCAAATACTAACATTTTTTGTATGTTTTTCGAAGTGAAGTTATAATGTCTTTGGGTTAATTGCAAATTAAGTGAACATTTTCCACCCGCCCGCTTTTTCAAGTTTGTTTTGAGGCTAAAATAAAATAAAAAAAAAACAGTAAACAAAGAATAGAAGAGTAGTCATTGAAGAATTTGTTTCAAGAAAAACATATCCAAGAATAACAGTTATCCACAATTATTGAGGACAGTATTTTGTTGCTCCCCAAACTCATCTCTAGCTATTTTTTTAGTAACAAATAAAAAAACAATTGAAAACAATCTGTTTTTAAAATGTCGTAATTATTTCTCAAACTATGTTCCGTTTTTATTCCAGAAACATTTTGAACTAGAATAGCATTTTATCTTCGAAAATTTAACTGAAGGTCATTAAGCTAAAAACTCGCTTGGATTAAAAAATAAGAAATTTAAAGAATTAAAAAGACATAAAATGAAAGTGTTCTTTTATGTCTGTTTTCAATACGTAATAGATACTAAGTGTAAAAATATCGCACGTCACTCAAAATTTTTGAAATTAAACTAGAAACAAAATAAATTGAATTTAAGGCCATTCAAGGCACATTAATCAGCTATACTCACAACGGAGGGGAAATATTAAGGCGAAAATTTAAAATTTAATTTAAAAATTTTAAAAAGTTAAACTTACAATTTTTCTCCTTAAATGGAAGTTGAACTATCAAACTCAATATAAACAAGTAAAAGTGGTATATTCGGCCATGCCGAATCTTCTATACCCTTCGGTGATTTTATTTATACAGACATGTACAGCATTATCCATATTGTTGACTCTTTACATAAACTAAAATAAGTCATATGAGAAAAAACTGATTATTCATACTTTAAAGAAATAGAAGACAGTGGCGACTCAGCTAAATGAAAACAAATTGCGTTAGCTACAATTGTCGCTGTGTTGTCAGCTACATAATGATATTGAAGACGACAGCTACATCGTAAACTCTGACATTGTTGTAGAAATATTTATTTTGCTTTTATAAAATTAAATAACTTTTTTAAAAAGTTATAAATATTTCCTTCAAAACTTTTTGTTTGTATATGAATTTGTAATTTGCAATCTTGTGAAATTTTTTTTGTTGAATAAAATAGAACTTAGCCTAAGTTTACGACAGCCACAACGGCGGTCGTGTAGCCATGTAGCTATCTATACTGGCTTTAAAAAAATAGTTTACCCTTAAACGTGTGTATTTTATTTTTGACAGCTTGTAGTCGGTATCCTGATGTTGACTATGTGTTAAATGCATCTAAAATTTAAAACAGAGATCTCATCTATTTAAAAATCAAACGCATTTAAAAAAAATATGTTACACTGTATACATACATACATATATTCCTAATATTAAAATATATAATGTTACAGTCATGATTTTCATTTTTACAGATATATTGAAATTTTTTCTTTAATTTTTCAACAATTGTTTGTAAAACTTTTTTGTAAAAATATATTTTTGAAAATTTTTTGTAAAATTTTATACGAAAATTTGTTGGAAAATTATTTAAAAAAATTTTTCGAAAAATTTTCTGTGAAAATATCGTTTTGAAAACGGTTTGTAAAGTTTTTTGTAAATGTTTCACTGTTAAAAAAAATTCAATCAAATTTAAAAAAAAAAAATAAATTAAAAAAAAAATTAAAAAATTTTTTTTAATTAAATTTTTTTTTTTTTAAATTTGATTGAATTTTTTTTAACAGTGGGTACCCTGTGGGTCAATTGGCTACCTATATGTGGATTGCTTTCTATAAGGGTCTCTAATAAAAATCAGAGCAGAACACCCTACCAACCTAAAAACAAACAAAAATCCCCGTCGCAAGGTTATTGATCCCCCGAGATCTGTATGCACTCCTTGCGATATACCTGTCACGGTCTAATATTTATTTGACAAAAAAAAGTTAAAAGAGAATCCTTAAAGCCGAAAAATATAAAAAAAAACGTGAAAAGAATATAGGTGGGCGTGGTTTTTGGTCCGCAGTCTTCAAAGTAATGATCCGATGTTGCTGAATTGCAATACGAAAATTTTCGAAATTATGCCTCACAGATTGGTGTGCTTAAATTTTGTGTATCTGTTCTGGTGCCTTGGCAAATGACATTTCAACCCGAACACGGACAGACGGACATCGCTTAATCAACTTCTCTATGTATAAGGATCCAGAATATATATACTTTATGGGGTCGGAAATGAATATTGTAGAAATTACACACGGAATGACAAACTTATATATAGCCTTTCCACCTGTGGTGAAGGGTATATAAAAATATAAAAATTTCGGCCTTAATATTTCCCCTGTTGAGGTAGATGGTCGTCGGGGCATCATAATGCGAAAACCGGGGATTTACATTTCGACATTTACATAATATTTTTTAAGAGATCATTCCTCAAATTTCGGATACGAGGAACAATTTAACTACCAACAATGGGTACGCGAATTTATAGTAACAACTCCATCCATTTATGTTTAATAACAAATTCATTTGACTATCATTCAATAGTTTGATAAATAAAGTTAATATAATGTGAAATTTAAATTATTAGGGGTTTTAATGATGGGTAGTGCAAACTGTGCAAACGATGCAAACGTGGGCAAAAATGCATCGTTTTTATCATCACAACAACAAACAACAACAACATACTTGAACATACTTGAAATTTTTCTTTTGTACTTTTTGATGTTTCCATATTAAGAAAATTAAATGCTTTGCACAAAAATGCAAATATATTTAAAAAGTTCGCTCACGGTCTACTTCAATATGCACTGCAAATTTACAATATTCAAATTTGCACTATAACCATTGTGAAAACCCTTATTAAATTAAAATATTTTATTTACTTTTGCTTTTTTAATATCAAAAAATTACTTAATTTTTAAATATAAATTCTCGGATTTGTCATTTTTGTTTTATATTTATATAATTCATCATATTTTTATAAAGGTCTAAGATATTAGAACGATAATTGAATTATCTTACTTTATTTTATTTTTAAGAGGATTCATTTTAAAAATCAATTAAGTAAAAATTCTCTATTTTAAAGGCAAAACTCTAAACTCCTTTGTACAATTTTCGCAATAGCATCTTTACACAGGGTTTGATTTCGATTCAGTAACTTTCCTAGCAGAAACTAGTAACGAGAGAGTAAAACAGAAATTTACATCATTACTCTCCTAAATATTAAAAAGTAAATGAACGCTTTACTAGCAGGTGGCATAAGGAAGGACTTAAAACTTATACCAATTTAACCATCAAATAGTACCATTGTAATTGTACTTAAAGGGCAAACATAAAGTAATCTACCGTTGTTAGCGAGAAATGTCGATTTAAAGAAGTTCAAACTGATAATAGTAATCTCGAGGAAACTATAGAAATAAATCAAACAACAAAAATAAAAACACAATAATTTAAATAAAATTATTGTTTTAAAATATTGGCTTTAGATGGCAATAGTTTTGGTTAGTCAGTGCTAATAAACATTCTTATTTCAAAGAAATTTCTAAGATCTCTTTCTAGAACATTTTAGGTAACGCTTAGGTAGCCGCAAAAGTGAAAAATTTCCCGAAAATTTTTTAATTTCATTTGTTTTTTCTTTACTTCAACATTGAGATACTATAAAGCCTTCTCCCGTAAGTGAGTTGTTTATTGAGATCTTAGGTTCATTTTTGTAGTTGATTGTTTCCTTTAATTTTGAACGGTTTGCTATCTATGGACCTGAACAGGGGAAAAAAGATAAAAAAATTGAATTTTTTAAACTTTTTTGCGATTTTGACCTTGAAGATGAAGTTTTTTTGATTTTATATGTTAACAATTTTTGTTCTTTATGACAAGAGCTACAACTTTGCCTCAGAGAGTATATAAAAATTCCAAACGGTTTGCAAAATATGAGCTTGAGTAAATGATCATTCTTTAAGGGCCCATAAAAAAAAACCTGGAGGACTTTGGGCAAAACTGGGAGACAGGGGTCTTTTTTTTTTGTCTTTTATCACGTAGTGGTGTCAGTATATGGTTATTTTGCCATGACTTAAAAAATTACACAGTGTGAAATTCTTGCTGGTAAAAATTTGAATAGCAAAAACTTGCAAGTATTTTTATTCTCTCATATTTTTATTCTCTTGTTTTATTCTCTCGTTGCTAGTTTTTCGAGCTAATGAACATTTTTCTAGTAACAATTAGTACTAACTTTCAGTTACCGAACAGAGCAATAATTTTCGATAAATATAAATATAATTCATAATTTAAAAAACATCCTTTGATATCTAAATTGTTTTCTACCTGTTTTTAAACTTATGAAATTGTGATCGCTTTTGGTACCCTTTTCGGTAATTCTTAAAATCAAACTCTTTATTTTCCTTTAAAATTAGTTTTTTTACATTTTTGTTTAACTATCTTATAATTTTATTACTGTTTAGTTTAGATAAAGGAAAACACATTCAGCCATGTCACAGAGCTAAATTCCGTTCGGAAGTGGAATTGATTCTGTACTTTGCTTCTCCTGAAAACGTAAAGCGAAAAAAATTTTCGGAATGAAACCACTTACAATTTGCCGCTTTAACTATTCAGGACATCGTTTTATTAAAATTCTGCTACATATTTTATCAATTTACGCTGTGATTAAAGATATTTCAGGCATTTTTGTTACATTTTTCTGACAAATATTTTTTTGCCTTTCAAAAAATTTCTTTTTCTTGTGGAAAATTTTAAAACCTGTTTCTTCAGCTTAAATAAATTAAAATTCTATTGTAGAAAAGAGCTTTAGTTGTTCCTACATAAGAATCATATAAAAACTTTCTTATATAAATCATAAATTAAACAATTTCAAATTCTTCTTTTGTTTCATTAAGTAGAAAAGTAAACAAATAATTTTATTACAGTTACTGTCCAACTGCGATGCCCAACAAACAATGAGTCAATTTAGATATTTTATGACAATATAAAACAATCAGCTTTTGAAATAAAAATGGAATGACACAAACACCGAAAATAAAAAAACATTTTATGGGGCGATTTAAAAATTTAAATTTAATTTAATGAAGATTTTATTACAAATATTTATTAAAATAACACGATTTTTCTATGAGTTAATTCTATAAAAATAAATTTATATCGATTTGTTGGCTCTTAAAATATCACGAAAAATAAAAAAGACCTAAATGATGAAATACAAAAACTTTAAATTTCATTCAATGAAAAGTGATAAGAACCAATTAATCCCTCTATTCATGGTCTTATACCTACAAGTGGTATCAAAACGGTAAATATACAAATTTACAACGGCTTAAATAACACAGAAATAAACTGGAAATTGACAAAATGTTAAGGAAAAACCAAAAGCCTACATTGTTGTTAAAAAATACTTTCAATGCAACACAATGACTTGATGTATAAAAGTTTCATGCCGCTTTTATTTTATTAAAAAAACACAATAGAATGTACATAAGTATATACGAAAACAACTTATGATGCTACACAACTGCATTAATCTGTTTTCTTTATAAGTCAGAGAAGCTGATTAAGATTATAAGGTTTTTGATTTCGTTACTGTTTTTTTAAGAAGCCAAATCACAACAAGAACACCAACAAAATTGAACTTGAAATCATTACCAATTCAATCAACACAGAAATCAATTTCACTTTACTTAGACTCATACACACACTCACACAAATTTAGGAGGAAACACACAAAAAGCAATAAACTTAAAAAACAAATAATAATCGATGGTCGAGGTAGAAGGATGGTTTAAAAGAATATGCGTAAGACTCAGGGGACTGATCGTCGCGTTTATTTCTAAACCACGTAAGCGCCAAGAAATCGTTTTTCAGAAAACGAAAAAAAATTAATAACTTCTCTAATACAGGCTTCAAAACAATTTTTTGCAAAACATGGCTGTGCAAGTCTCTGAAGGATATAGAAACTTTTTAATAAAAAAATTTGTTACTTGCAGTTAACTGTAGCCAAATCTTTCGCTTACGTGGTTTTGGCGCAAACAGCCAGTTGCAAATTTCTATGTGTAAATTAACGTTTATTTTTATATTTATTAAAAAAAAACTTTTAACTACCAAAAATGCTTCAATTGGTCTGAAACTTTCCGGATTTTTTTAATCTCAAATACAATAAATTTTGTGGTTGAGACTTTAAAATTTCCAACTTGACCATTATATTTTGCATGCAAATGTCATTTGTATGGTGCTTACGAGGTTTTGAAAATGCATTTTTTTATTTTTCATATAAACTTAAGATGAGAATGTAGTCTGGTGGCAACTGTTATTTTCTACCATAAAAACCTAAAAAATCAATTTCGAAAAAATGCCGCTTACGTGGTTTAAGAAGAAAAGCGACGTGATGATGATGATGCGAGCACTGATTACGTAGATTAAAATTATATTTGTTTTAATGGCTGTGTAGTAGGGTGGAACGAAAAAAAATTTTTTTCAATTTCAATATTTCATAGTGATGAAAAGTTGCAATTTACTATTGGTAAGTCGATTGTAACGTTTGAACAAGATTGGAGTAGGGTAAGAGGTGCGTAACTTAGCAAATTTCAATACATTTGGATCTGTATCTAAGTACGTTAAATAAGTTATAGTCAAAGAGAAATCATTAAAATATCATATCTAAATTAAAAAAAGAAAATATTTTTCATGTTTTTATATCCCACTTAACCATGCACAGCAAAAGGTTTTTTTCTGCATTATTTTAGGAGTAGTTCTAATAAAATTAAAAAAATAAACGTAAAAATCCATCAATAAAATAAAAAATCTTATAGAGTTAAGATTTAAATACAAAAAATTATGTTCAAGATTCTGCGGCACCTCAACTTTGTAGAAAAACTTCTCATATAAAAAGAGAAATTTTAATCACTTTTTAAACGGGTAATATAAAAAATTCTTTTTTGTCCAAACCAGCGTTCCAGCCTTTCTGTTTAGGGTTTGAACTGTGGATGCGAAACAGTATTTTCAACTGAAGCTTAGCTTTAACGGATAAGATTCGTTTTTGAGTACAAACTGCTGCTATTGAATAAGATCGATAACCTCACATGTAATAGATGTGATATTTTTAAACCAATTGTATTATTGCAGTGTTTGATAAATGTTAGTAAGAAAAGGAAGACGTAGTTACCATCTTCTAAAATTCCAGAGATGCTCATCGCTCGGAATAACAAATGTCATAGGGAGTATTAACCATTCAAAATTCTGCAGCAGTAATGGCGGCAAGGAGTTTTCTATGACTAAAAGAGTCAGGATTGTCACGATAATATTTAAAAGACCACAAGTAGAACTGGAATAAAATATATTTTAAGGGAATTAGGTCCCTTAAAATGCGCCTACAGACTACAAGGCCACTGCAATTGATTTTTTCAGAATAGCAATAATGTAATTTGGGAAATTTGGGCGAAATTCGATGAAGGGTAGGCACGGTAGATAGTTGCTACTTATTGGGTGCAGTTCTACGGAGGTCGGGAAAGTCTTCAGATTAATGTAGTGCATTTTAGACCAAGATTCTAGTCACCATATACATATGTCGACAGTCAAACAATACGTAAGAATTCAAAGTATCAACTCAAAGCTGTTAGAAAATAAAAATGATTTTTGATGCAAATATAATTTAAGGTTATAACCTTAACATATATGCTGTGTTCCACGCTATTATGATTAGTTTTTGCAATGAAAAGAATTACTATTTTATGTAGGTAATTCACTAAACTTGTTCTAGCTACAATTGATCAGTTTTGGTGAGGCACCTGACCTGTACTTGACATTACATGTAATGTGTAATAAAAAATTTTCAATTAAAAATTGCAAGTAGGTGTAATTGACTTTAGTCCTTAATATAAATTACAATTACGTGTAATGTGTAATTGAGAATGTGCAATTACGCATTACCTGAAAATTTAATTGTAATTGAATCTCGCCCACCATGTTTAGTTTTTTGATATTTGAGTTAATTTCGCAAACAGCTGATCTTGTTTAGTTACATTTGTGTAATTTTATTCTTTTGCAAAAACCGTTTGTGCAATACTTTCGGATTAATTTAAAAAAATTTGCAAATATTAAAAATCACTATAACAAAATTTGGGTATAATTATTTGTATATTTCCATTATTTTATTTGACTTTTAAATATTTCAAGGTTGCAAATGCGTTCATGGTTGCAAATAAAGTAGCTTTTTGAGCAAAAACAGCGGTCTTTTTTTTTTTTAAGAGAAGTAACACTCAGGCAATTAATGCCTATATTAAATGTGTTACTTGTTAGTGTGATAGTAAAGCTTTGCATCTGGCAACACTGCAATTGCACGTTATGATTATTTATTCGAATTAGTTTGAAGCTAGCATAGCCAATTTATAATTATTTTACTTCGCCGACCATTTAGTGCTATGTGGTAATACCGGCGAAGGAGGGCGCTGTGATATGCATTATTATTGAGAAAATTTAATACATATCAGAAAAATTGATGTTGCCTCGGCTGAGTATTGAACTCGTGCCATTGCTCGGCGAAATTAAGTAGAATGAGTTAATTTGACCAATAGTAAAATGTACTCGAAATTATGTAATTTAAAGTTGATTTCGGTTGGAAGCACAAAATGATTTAATTTCGTTGCAGCCTCAATGGTTATAGCCCATTAATAAAATTTATTTGATAAAGTAAGCAGCATTAATAACTATTTCAAAATGTTCAATTGTTGATTTTTTGGGCAATTTATATTAATATGACAATATTCACAGAGTAATTCTCTTTTTACTCTCAATAGTCCGGGCTGATTTGTTATGCACTTGGAACAGACCTTGTATGTGTTATGTTCGAAAGCTATCAAGATTTCGAATACAGAAAATGAAATTAAACAAAAATATGCAAAATCAAATAAATTGTTGATCACATATATTTTACAAGGAAACTAATTGCTATCTTCACATCATTTTCGTTATACTTTATTTCAGAATCACTAACAGATAGTGAGACAGTAGCTACGAAGTAATAAATACCCGTAGAAAATGGTATTTCATTTGCATTGCAAAAAAGATTGAATTGCAAAAAAGATATTTGCTGGTTAATTATAATAAAAGATGATCTCTCAATTATGAGTTTGACCACATGACAACATTATTTAACGATTAAGCAACGAGACTCTCAACAAAATAACAAAAAAGAAAAAGGAAATAACATCAATCAGAAACACACATATTATTATCTCATTTTGATTTCAATGATATTGAAATACATTTATAATATAAACGTGCCTTAGGATCTTTTAACCATGCGCTAGAACCAGGATGACTACAGCAAAGCCCAAGTCAATGAAAAGATAAAAAAAATAAACCAATAATAAAACAACTAAACCAAAACCTCAAAACATTATATTTAAATAAATTTAAGTCAAGATTCTGACGTAAACTACATGTTGGAGCAATACCAACTTCAACATGCTAATCATAAAAAAAAGAATCGCCTAATAATCGACTGGAAAACTGAAAGAATCACCCTACTTTGTGAGCATATTTAGGTAAGATATTTTTAAGAAAGATGGAAGTTTCATTTGTCGAAATTAAAAACAGTGTTCACCTATGGACTAGTTCATACCGCTTCTAATAAGAACTGTTTTAATTTAAAGCATATAAAACATAAAGGAACATTTATTTACATTTATACTTTAAACACATAGACCACAGCGGCTAAACCGTTACACTACTACAATTGCCGTTGGCTACAATCGTCGCCGTATGGGCAGCTACATAATTATACGACGACAGCTACATCGTTAACTCTGATATTGTTTTAGAAATACATATGTTTGAATGAATATAAAATATATACATACTTACAGATGTATATACAGGAGTTTAAATAGACTTGTAAATTTAAATTTTGTGTTATTCTCTCCTGTTGAATAATTTAAAATTGTCGCATACAAAAATAGAAATTAAAAAATAGAAATCAATACTTTGGTTTTGACAGCTTGTAGTCAGAAGTCTGCTGTCTTCTATTTGTTTAACGCAATAAGCTACGGACACAGTTTATTTCGGATTCACTTACTTTACATGTGTGTGAGTTTGAAAATCTGTGGTAATGTACTTTGTTGTAACACTCAGGCAATTAATGCCTATATTAACTGTTTCACGTACTTTGGAAAGGGATAGTAGTAGATAAGAAAGACAGATGGTTAATATTGATGCGGACTACATGTGGTTTCCAAAAGAAGCTCCTCGAAGGACAGCACCGATCTCAGCCTAGAACCGAAGTTATAGAGACAGCATTGGTACCAGAGTTGAGTCTTCGGTCTGACTGCTACTACTACTGTCAGATGAGTTCCAAAACGCAGATAATAATGGGCCACAATGAAGTATAAAAGCATAACATCTTTATTTTTTCAAGCATGTATTTGTTAATTGATTTACTTCGACGACAATTAAGAGCTTTAGAGTTATACCTGGGAGTAAAATTTGCCACTTAAAAATCGCAGTACAGCGATAGTTTCTTAAAGGCTACTCTAAATTTTTATATGGCTTTTAAAGAGGTGCAGTTAAGTAAAATTAAGTTAAGGATTTAAATTTTATAATCCTTAAAAAAGGGATCTCGGGCTTTTAAACCAATACGATTTTTTTATTAAAATCTTATTTATTTTTAAATTATAAATAATTTTTTTTATTGCGTTTAAGCTAATATGACTTGGAAGTATATAATATTCACTTTGTTTAGTTTACTCAACGTTTCGTAGATTATTTGTCTACTTTACTTCTATTTTAGTTCAAGGTGTACATTTTTGAATTATTAAATTACAAATACGATATTAATTTGCTAATTAAACTCATAATTTAATATTAGTATTTAAGATACGGCAACTCTGTAGGCAAAAAGCTACGATGTGCAGAAATTTAATTTGTGAAGAAGTGACATTGCATACGAAAAATATCTCTTAATCTACAATGCCAGCTTTCAGTACAATGATACCAATATAATACTGATGCTCGAATAAAAGCAATTGTGGCACCAATACCGATAACCTTGTGAATTTAAATCATTATAAAAAATTACATACCCCTATGCTTCAGTGGGAGTTAGAGGAATAAATAAAAAAAAACATACCAAGAGATTGTTGGTAATAAAAATCAATATTTACAAAACACTAGATAACGAGTGATTTTTTAAGAGCTTGAGAACTTTTTTTTTAAAAAAAACGCATAAAATTTGCAAAATCTCATCGGTTCTTTATTTGAAACGTTAGATTGGTCCATGACATTTACTTTTTGAAGATAATTTCATTTAAATGTTGACCGCGGCTGCGTCTTAGGTGGTCCATTCGGAAAGTCCAATTTTGGGCAACTTTTTCGAGCATTTCGGCCGGAATAGCCCGAATTACTTCGGAAATGTTGTCTTCCAAAGCTGGAATAGTTGCTGGCTTATTTCTGTAGACTTTAGACTTGACGTAGCCCCACAAAAAATAGTCTAAAGGCGTCAAATCGCATGATCTTGGTGGCCAACTTACCGGTCCATTTCTTGAGATGAATTGTTCTCCGAAGTTTTCCCTCAAAATGGCCATAGAATCGCGAGCTGTGTGGCATGTAGCGCCATCTTGTTGAAACCACATGTCAACCAAGTTCAGTTGTTCCATTTTTGGCAACAAAAAGTTTGTTAGCATCGAACGATAGCGATCGCCATTCACCGTAACGTTGCGTCCAACAGCATCTTTGAAAAAATACGGTTCAATGATTCCACCAGCGTACAAACCACACCAAACAGTGCATTTTTCGGGATGCATGGGCAGTTCTTGAACGGCTTCTGGTTGCTCTTCACTCCAAATGCGGCAATTTTGCTTATTTACGTAGCCATTCAACCAGAAATGATCCTCATCGCTGAACAAAATTTGTCACATTTGAACATTTCGAACCGAACACTGATTTTGGTAATAAAATTCAATGATTTGCAAGCGTTGCTCGTTAGTAAGTCTATTCATGATGAAATGTCAAAGCATACTGAGCATCTTTCTCTTTGGCACCATGTCTGAAATCTCACGTGATCTGTCAAATACTAATGCATGAAAATCCTAACCTCAAAAAAATCACCCATTATAACCTGTGTGTTTTGCTGCCCACAGTGCTAAAAAGTAAAATATACATTTGCAAGTGAAAATACATTCACGGTATTATCTGAGTAGCCTATGTAAAATGTAGAGGGTCTCACTATTGAAGTTCACTAGACAGAGGATAATTAACAATTACTTTATATTGGGATTACTTGTCCCCACGTCTTATACCATCAGGCTTTAACTCGAAAACACACGTAATTCTCAGCATAAACAATTTCAAGACGCCATGGCGCCATCTTATTTAGTTCCATACGCAAATGATAATAATTTTTCACTTTGTGTACCATGCCCAATTTTCCAATGGAGCCAGTTTTTTGCTCTAATACAAGCGTGTTACTCGTACAAAACTACATCTACCGTTTAAAGATTTCTAGGTACAAGAAAATGAAGAGCCATTTATTTTAAATAAGTATTATGCCCACTATTAATAAGGTCATTATTCGTACAAAATTTAAACACTTTGCCTACTATGGCTCCCGAGTTGCACGCTGATATGTTTCTCTTTGTATGGAAAGTGTCACGCCTACTTGAACTAAGCAATAGCTAAGTTTTCACTGCCTCGTTCACAATTTTACACGATGTTGTAGCAAAGATCCTAATGTCTGTAGCGTTAAAATTAGTAAGATATCATTGTATCGACACAAAAAAAATTATTGCCGATACCAATATATCAACTAAACTAAGAAATTGTAATATTAAAAAGATGTTGAGGGGGTAGGTTGCATAATACTTACTGTTCGGTCAAACAGTTAAATTATTTAAAGTAAAGAAATGTATTTTTTGCCAGTTTCGAGAATTTAAGAAAAACGCTTTTAGGTTGTCTATTCCATATTAGGCAAAACTCAAACAACAAAACTAGCAACAACAACAACAGAGCAACGTCCAAGAGCATTAAATTCGGAAGTAATCGATCGATTTTAAATCGTGAGCTTTTGATGTTTTTCCATTTTTACAGCCAATTTAAGTCAATTGAAGTCTTTTTTCATTGCTTTTAATTTATTTTCGGTTTAAAAGTAGTAAAAATGAAATATTGGGCAAGTTCCTTTGCAAAATGATTTTGCTTCGTCGTCTGCTACGATTTATGTTTCTTAGATTGCATTCTGTCTGCAACCAACAACAGTTTATTGGCATTGGAAATAAGCAACTCAAATAAAAAAATTAAAAACTAAAACTGAATTATAAACGAACAATGGTAAAGTCAATTTTGATTAAGTCACGGCCGGTAATGGATTTTAAAATACAAATTATAATTTGTGTTTCTTTTGTAGATTATTTTTAAGACCTTTTTTCTACAAGTTGTAGTTTGAAGAAATTTAATTAAAATTTTTTCTACAGATAAGGTACGAGTACTTATTAGAATTTATTTTACATTTTGTTGTTGGCATTGTTAGTTTTGCGTCTTCTCTTGGTTAATTTACGAAACGAAAACAATAGCAGCCACATCTATAAGCTTTAAGAAGCATTTAAAGCAGTTTTAGCACAACTTCATAAATCAACACTAATTGTTCTTTAACACGAGCATTTGAGGTTTCTTTACACCTTCTGGTTAGCAGAACCAAAACATTGCGTATGAGATGCTAAGTCAATAACTAATTGTACATATGTGTATATGTGTTTGTATGTGCAAGTGAGCAGAAACAGTGTAAAATGAAACTAAATGGTTTGAAAGTATTTTCAAAACTAAGTTTCTGTTGGTTAGTGTAATTAATAGTAATTTAAAATAACTGGGTAAATTGTTCCAAGCTGCCCACTCAAAAGCACAAAAAGCTAAAGTTGAAGTTAAAATTTGCTTAATATTTTTTATGGGCTACTGTTAGCTCAAGTACGAGTAATTGTTAGTCGTTGCTGTTAGTAAAAGGTGTGCCACTTTCACAAACTTTTTGTGTTATTTTTGCTTATAATAGAATAAAAAGTATAGTTGTTTGTGAAATTCAGAAGAAACAAAAAAAAAAAAAAAGAAACAATATGAATTGTTATAATACAGTATCTAGTAAAATCTTTTGAATAATCAACATTGTTCGTTCTGAAGTATTGGTGTTAATAATAGAGACTGTAAGAATTACCACTTAAATTTTATGTTAGATAATTGCTTATCGAATACTTCTTAAATTAAAAATGTTTTATTTTTATTATGCCGTTCGAGAAAAAAAACTTATGAAATTATATACTCGTATGTTTAAATTATCTATTATCATACGTTAATCTTATGTCAGAGAAAATTAATATTTTAATATTACGTGTAATATATTTAAATTGAGCAAGCAAACTTGATACGAGACGTCAATTAAATGATGACAAAAAAATCTTTGAGTAGTGTTCAGAATTAATATTACATCATTTCAAATAAGAAATTGGCAAGGGTTGTCGCTACAATATCGTGCTGCATATTGTATCATCTGGAACTGCAAATTCAAATTCTTTTTCAATAAAAATATTTTTCAAAATCACTACTTTGTTCGGTTAAACCAATAACTTTGTATAACCCTGGAGAAAATAGTCCATAAGCGTTAAATCGCAAGGTCATGAAGGGCACTTGCTTCAATTATTTCGAGAAAAAACTCGTTGGCTAAATATTTTCCCTTGTAAGTAGATTGCTTGTCACGCTGCAGCGTGAAGAAATGGCAAGCTTCGATGTTCCCAACTTTGAGGCCACATAGCGCCACCACTGGAAGGTGTACGGTACCCGCCTTTAAAACTTAAGTGCATATACTTCTCTGTTATGCTCATGTCACTGCCCCACTGTGCGCTGTATGACACGTTGGAAAAACCTATTTTGATATTGGAGCCAAAAGTATTGAGGTATCGCCAACAGTCCCCTGTGTATTGGAATAGCAAAGCAGGTTGCTCCAATATATTTCTTTAACGGTTGCCTCCTTTCCATTCAGCTTAAGCAGTAAAAATGTGTAACAGTAAAGTGTCGAGCAAATAGAAATGTAGCAAAAATGGACATAAAATATACGAATATTAAAAGTTAGGAAAGTGAAATTCGATTTATTTTTATTTGTCTGCTAAAAATTTTAATATCCCGTCAATTTTTACCATTTTATTAATTTATGCCCCACCAAAAATCCAGAGTCTTTAGTAGGAATCTAACCCACAACTCCGGACTGATAGACTGCCTACTACATACTAGCCCATCTGGGTATACCTCCCACCATTTAAAACATTCTAAAAGATCATAATTTCTTCTCCATCTTTGTGACTTAATATGATAAATGATGCTTCAATTGTCAAACCGATTAACTCCATGTTCATTTTTAGTTGAATTAGTTTATATTGTTTGAGATTATTCTTTAACTTTTGAATCAAATCTTATGAATCGCTTCCATTTTTTTAACGCTTTATATGAAAATAACCTGTTACTTTAACATTGTGTGGCCCCTATGACTATTGACATTATATAGATTATTTTTCACAGTATTTTGACATAACCTTAAATAAGTTGATCAGTGTCAGTTACAAAAATATTAGCTTTTGTTATTGGTCCCAAAAAGGGGTCATAAAATTTAAACGAAATATTCACAATTTTATTCTTTATTCTAAAGTATAAATATGTTGTTTTTTCTTAACGCTTAAAATAGTTAATTGATACCTCTTCTTTTTATACAGATACACCTAATATATCTGTAGCTTTAAAAGTATTTAAATAAAATTAAATAACTTATTATACTCGTAGCCTTATCAAAGAAGAAATCTTTTAAAACAATTCTTAATGTTAATTACTCTGTAGTATTTCCTCTAATTTCAATTTATGTTGCACAGTCTTAAGCATAATCTTAACTGCGGCATTAATCTACTGCAAATTTATTTATATGATGACATTTATAGCGCAAAATTATTGCGTTCTATTTTTATTAAATCAATACTTCGAAATGAAATCGATATCTTGTCAATAATAATTTGTTTTACTTATTATAATCGATGTATGTTTATTAATCTTAATATTTCATGCTCAAAAGCAAACAGTCAAACAAATTACACGTACCGTATTATATAAGTATATATGAATAGTATATATACTAGATCTTAAAATATGAAATTTATTTGAATAAATGTATAGAAATTTCTATTCAACACACAAGAGCAACCAGCCAAGCAACCAGTGTCTATTAAATTGTCAAACACTTTATGAACTGAAAAGTTGTTTTTTTTCGTATCAAACAGAATTAAAAAAATACTTTAAACAGTGTAAAACACAAAGAAAATATATAGAAAAGGAGAATCAAATCAAGTTGTTTAATTTATAGAATTTTTGAAGTCGTTGGTGCTTCTTGTTTCTGTCCATGTTGCTCCGTAGAGTTCGATTGAGTTGGTTTGGTCTGAAAACATTAAGTTTTCTGACAATATTATTTGTTTAATATGAATTTACATGAAAGGAATGTAGCCAGACAGTTGTCTTTCCCATATACCACAGAGTAAAATGACAATGTCATTATTAATCGAGAAGTGGCAGAGTAGCAGGTTGTAGCTTTTTGTTTTTTGGGTCAGCTGGTGATAAACAAAATAATTAATGACTATCGATATGAACCTCAATGTCATAGTAGGAATAAAACAAAATAAAATCAAATAAATTAAGACTTTATTTAGAATGATAGAATTGGATTTTTGTTCACTTGTTGTACATTTAAAGTAATAGAATCAAGTCCTAACATAAGTTGCATTAAGTAACTGGTAGCATGAGCATTTATACTAAATATCCATGTTTTGTGAAATGTGGTTATCAGCATAAAAAAATAAACAATTTTTGGGGAAAACATCGCTTTAGGAATCACCGATTTAATAACTTTTTTAGGCATTCCGGAAAGTAAGTTTTCGGAAGGTCAGAAAAAAGATGTTTTTGTTACACAAACAATTTATTTATTGGAGTGTTGGCAGGATTTAAATCGTTATTTAGCGTAGATATTTCTGCCTTTGACACTACACTTCAACATAATTTTGAAGAAGGACCATTTTAATTTCAAAAAAGCAAATTTCTCCATTTATTTTTCTTTTATCTTTATTTATCAATTATTTCATGTACATTAGTAGCGGATTTCAATGACATTGCTTTCTTCGAAGCGGAATAGCCTGATGGAGTCTATTATGGGAGCAGAAGTTCATTTGGATTGAGACCGCAAAGCTTTCAATAAATTTTCAATCAAACTAAACATTTACATTCGATTGTGAAGAATCTCAACACCCTTCTGCAAACATATTTGTCGTACCTTAATTTTAGCTATGGTTCAGTGATGTCACTCCTCGATGCGCATCACCACTCCCATCCACAAAAAATATAATAAACACTATGGCCAAACTTTAACTCGAAAACCTTTGCTATTCTTACGACAAAACTGTTTCAGTTGATATGCAAGTATGACGCCCACTGTTCCCATCCAATCTGTTTTTTTTTTTTTTTTGCTAGACTATGAGTATAAACACGATAATAATATTTTACTTTTTATGGATGGTACCACTCCCACCTAATCTTAATACAGTCTGTATTTTGTTAAATTATCCAAATTTTGAAAATACTTGTGCAAAGACTATACATAGTTATCTAGATTATCTAGATACACAATTGTGGCATCACTGCTTCACATACAATTATAAATATTTTGAATACTTTTTACTTAACTCTGATTTTTAATTTAACGTTTCTTTGAATGTACTGAAATTGACATCTCTGTAAACAACATGTTTTGTTTTGTTTTTATAAAATATATGAATAAAAGTTAGTTCTAAAACAACCACGAACTTGTGCATACCATAAATGGTGACCCCGACGTGATTTGAAAGAAAACCGATTTTAAGAAAAAAGTTTGTAAATATAGACAGTTTTTAAAGTTTATTACATAAATACAGTATGGCCGACGGTGCAGATGCAGCGGTAGATGTAAACGCCAATCAGCAACAAAATGATGGAAACAACTCCCACCAAGTTGCAAGAGTTTCTGTGCGTGTTCCTCCATTTTGGCACGCTAAACCAGCTCTATGGATTGCACAAATAGAATCCCAATTTGCTGCTGCAGGAATAACAAACGACCGAACAAAGTACCACACTGTTGTGGCAGCTATCGAAAGCAACGTATTAGCACAAATAAGTGACATAGTACTCAATCCACCTGCAGACCATATGTACGACGCTCTTAAATCACAACTTTTGGTACGATACGCTGATTCCGAGCAAACACGAATAAAAAAGCTTTTACAGGAATTGGAACTCGGGGATATGCGCCCATCTCAATTACTACGTGAGATGCGTGATCTTGCAGGTAACGAAATGAACGACAATATGCTAAAATCTGTATGGATGAGTCGTCTGCCACCAAACGTGCGTTCCATAATTTCTATAAGCAGCGACTCGTCTGATAAATTAGCTCTACTCGCTGACAAGATATTTGAAGTAAGCGACATTCCACATATTAACGCTGTTTCATCGCCACAGAACGGAGCACCGATACAAACGTCACTTGAAAAACAAATCAGTTTACTTGTGAAAGAAGTAGCTGAATTGAAAACAAAATTAAATCAACGTTCGCGTAGTAGATCCCGATCTCATGGCCGATCCGATGCCGAGGAATTGTGCTGGTACCATCGTAAGTTTGGCGATAAAGCAAAAAAGTGTCGTCAACCCTGCCGAAATGCAAAAAACTAAATAGTCTGTCCGACGTGACGGCTAACGAAAGACTAGTTGCAAAAAATTGCCGTCTTATTATTTACGATAAGAATTCACAACTCAAGTTTTTAATCGACACGGGTGCGGAAGTCAGCGTAATACCCGTAACATACAAACAAAAAAAGCATCCAGAAACCGACTCATATTTATACGCCGCTAATCATTCACCAATAAAAACGTACGGTGACACAACATTAACACTTAACCTGGGACTTCATCGTGATTTCAAATGGAAATTTATTATAGCTGACGTCACGCAGCCAATTATAGGCGCAGATTTTTTGTCATACTACAAGTTATTGGTCGATGTACGTCAACGAAGGCTTACTGATAACGTAACAAATGTCCGTATGAATTGCTCTTTAAATAAAAAGGGTGAGTATTACAAGAAGCTTTCATTTATTAATCAAAACGATCCTTTCAAAGATTTGCTCAACGAATTCAAAGGCATCACCCAGAGTAATTTAAACACCAAAATTATTAAACATGACGTAACTCACCACTACATTACTAAAGGTCAACCAGTTTTTGCTAAACCTAGACGTTTATGTCCTGAAAAATTAAAAATAGCAAAATCGGAAATAAGAATGTTGATGGACCTGGGTATATGTCGTCCGTCACGAAGCCCATGGGCAAGCCCTTTGCATATGGTTCGCAAGAAAAATGGAGAATGGAGGCCATGCGGTGACTTCCGCCAACTTAATAGTATAACAGAACCTGACCGTTATCCTATACCTCATATTCAGGACTTTACTCATTTACTACACGGTTGTAAAATTTTTTCTACCATCGATCTTCGTAGAGCGTATCATCAGATACCTGTGGAACCGGACGACATACCCAAAACAGCCATAACAACTCCTTTTGGTCTATTTGAGTTTACTCACATGTGTTTTGGCTTACGTAATGCCGGACAAACATTTCAACGCTTCATGGACCATATTCTACGTGATTTCGATTTTGCATGGCCATACCTGGATGATATTTTAATCGCGTCAAAAGATATGGATATACATCGTGTACATCTGCGTAAGGTATTGAACAGACTTCGAGAATATGGTGTAATCATAAATCCATCAAAAAGTGTATTCGGCCAACAAGAAGTGCAATTCTTAGGATTCCTAGTCAATAAAGATGGAGTACGCCCTCCACCGGATCGTATTAAAGCCTTGGCAGAATATCAACTTCCTGATCGTGTTTGTAAATTACGAAGATTTCTGGGCATGATGAACTTCTTCCGCCGTTTCTTGCCGAAAGCTCCGAACACCAAGCACAACTGTGCAAACTTATTAAAGGTAATAAAAAGAACGATCAATCAATTATAGAATGGACCGACGAAACAAGACAGGCATTCGAAATATGTAAATCTTCGCTTTGTGACGCAACGTTATTAGTTTTTCCTAAACGCAATGCACCATTGGCCATTACGGTAGATGCGTCAGGTACAGCGATGGGTGCCATCCTTCAACAATGTGACAATAACGTATGGCAGCCACTTGGTTTTTACTCTGAAAGATTCAGCCCCGCACAACAAAAATACAGCACCTATGACAGGGAGCTACTAGCAGCATATAGGGCCATTAAATATTTTCGTCATATGGTCGAAGGCCGGGAATTATGTATTTACACGGATCATAAGCCCTTACAATACGCTTTTCAACAGAAATTGGAAAAGGCTACACCGCGCCAAGCACGTTACTTAGAATTTTTGGGTCAGTTTACGACACAAATTCGTTATATACCCGGCAAGGAAAATGTTATAGCCGATGCGCTCTCACGGATCAACGCTTTACACACCACATCGACCATTGACTATTCAAAACTCTCTGAAGATCAGGCGAACGATACGGAGCTAAAATTAATTATCAAAAATCACTCGAACCTGGAAATAAAAAAAGTTTATATTCCCGGTACTGAAGTACAAATATTTTGCGATGTTTCAAACGGAAAAACACGTCCATTTTTGACTCTACCATTTCGAAGAATTGCATTCGACATGGTACACAACATAAATCATCCTGGTGCAGCAAAAACAATCAAATTAATTTCCGAGCGTTTTATTTGGCCGGCGATGAGAAAAGATTGCAGGAGTTGGTCTAGAGAATGTATTCCCTGCCAGCGTAGTAAAATTTATCATCATAATAAATCTCCACTTGTCACCTATGATCTCCCTCAAACAAGATTTGAACATATTAACATCGATATAGTAGGACCTCTTCCACCATCCAAAGGCTACCGTTATTGTCTCACATGTGTTGACCGCTTTACCCGCTGGATTGAAGCATTTCCTTTAGAGGATATTTCTACTGAGACTATAGCATTTACATTTTACCAACATTGGATATCACGATTTGGCGTTCCGTTAAGAATTACTACAGACCAAGGCAGGCAGTTCGAATCTAACTTATTTCGCGACCTCAACAATCTTTTGGGTATCAAACACTTGAGAACAACTGCATACCATCCAGCTGCTAATGGCCTAATTGAACGATATCATCGTGTTGTAAAAGCCGCAATTAAATGCTACGAAACCGAAAAATGGGTGGAGGTATTACCACTTATACTACTTGGCTTGCGTGTTTCCTTTAAAGAAGATATTAAAGCGTGTCCTGCAGAATTGGTTTATGGATGTACACTTCGAGTTCCCGGTGAATTTCTGGACGAGTCTAGGTCAAAGAAAATCATCTCAGATAGTGACTTTGTTAACGACCTCCGCTTAAAAATGCAAAAGATTAAACCACAACAAACGGCTAACCATACTGAAAGAACGCCCTTCATAGAAAACAAATTACATACAACTCCAGCAGTTTTTGTGCGCACAGATGCAGTTCGTGGACCGCTACAGCCACCTTATACAGGCCCTTTTGCCGTAATCAAACGCTATGACAAATTCTATAAAATCAATATGAATGGCAAACACACAAACGTAAGCATCGATCGACTTAAAGCTGCATTTATGTGCAAAGAGCAAGCAAATGCAGACACATCAATAACTTCAAGCGAAACAGCTGCGACCAAACAAACACCTGAACCATACAGGACATCCTCCGGAAGAAGAGTTCGTTTTCGTGTTCCATGGGAAGGGGAGTAATGTGGCATCACTGCTTCACATACAATTATAAATATTTTGAATACTTTTTATTTAACTCTGATTTTTAATTTAACGTTTCTTTGAATGTACTGAAACTGACATCTCTGTAAACAACATGTTTTGTTTTGTTTTTATAAAATATATGAAAAAAAGTTAGTTCTAAAACAACCACGAACTTGTGCATACCATACAATAATAATTTTTCACTGTGTATGGGAGCTACCACGCCCATTGTCCCAATTTAGTGTAAATTTTTCTAAACTATACACATTAGTATGAGGTTAACTTATGCAAAGTTGTAAGACTCTACCTATTATAGTTCTCTAAGAACACGATAATAATTTTTTACTTTGCACGGAAGGTACCACGCCCACTATCCCAATTAGGTTTGAGTTTTGTTAGACTATGAACGTTAGTATGAAGGTTAAATGTGCCAAGTTTCAAGACTCTACCTAACGCAGATCTCCAGGTAGACGATAATATTTGTTAACTTTGTATGGGAGGTTTCACGCCCACTATTCCTATCCAGTCTGTACTTCGTTAAATTATGTATATTAATAAGTGGGCTATTGGTGCAAAATTTCACTTTCTATCTATTACAATTCTCTAGCTACAACCTAAGTTGGGTTATAGTGAAGATTAAAAACAAAATTGTCTAAATCGGTGCAGCCGTTCTTAAGTGATGCAATCCAACGAACAACATTTCATTTTATTTATATAGATGGATTCTAAGTGCTTCTTTTATCAATTGGTAATAACTTTCAATAGTATTGTGTTGTTGGTTGACGCGTTGATTATAATAACAAGTTTCTCTTTATACACAGAAGATAGAATCTTTAATTACTTTTGGAAAGTGACACTTTACGTAAAATAAAAATTCATATCTTAAAATTCATAATTTAAAACTTTCTCCGGTAGCTCATGTTAACAAGAAGAAAAAACCCGCTGGATTATGCAAAAATTATTAATTGAATAATTTTCATTGTTGCAGTTGCGGCAGTAGCGTCGTCGAGTAGTGTATCTTTTTAAATTTTCCAACGTCGAGAACCTAAATTTCTTATTATAATTTTGAACTTTAACTTTAGCAACATGATCGAAAAAGCAGAAAAGAAAGAAAAATCTATTACATTATTGTAAATGTAACACACGTCATGTATTCCATTATAATACTTTTTTCGTACCGTAACAAAAACAATAATAAAATCATTTTTTGTTACATTCTACACTTCCGGCTTATTACTTGGAAAATAAAACGAATAGCAAAAGGTTTAGTTTTTTATACTAAATACTTGTACGCTTTTAGTGTACAATTCACATTTTATACTCATAAAAATTTATATACTCAAGGCATTTTTAGTAGGCACAATGTATGTGTTTCTATATTTTTTTTTATAACATTCTGTATCATGCCAAGTTTACTGATAGAAAAAGTCAAATACAATAAAAGTACGAAACATTTCTTAACACGCGATCAAAACCATCTTTTTGTTGTTATTATTTAGATGATGATGATGATTATTTTATTGTTATTGTTATTTTTATTAGAACTGTTACAGATGGCACATGATGCATATGTTTCGTATATAACGTAGCTGTATTCAAAGTGTAACAATAAAGAATACGTTAGAGGCTCAAAAAGTACAATGAAAAAGTTGGCTTAAAAAAGATTTTAACTCAATTCACCTACTAAATAAATTAATAAGTTGAGGAGACAACAGAAATTGTTTAGATTTTTATGGCATTAAAATAATTTTTATTTATATCTGGCTGTTTAATTCAGAGACGAATTAATTATAAATGTGTTTGCATTAATAAAAACTGTCATTAATTTTAATTATAGATTGTAATTCATTATCGCTTAATGAACACCTTTATTTTGAAGTTGCAATATAAACAAAGTAACACGTAAAGTGTATGTTTGGCCACGCGTCTGTGCACAGAGGAGTATTTTACCAATCTAACCGGACATTAGGCCTAAAATTAAATTTAAGATATGTAAAAATGTAAAAAAAGTATGCATATCGACAGACAAAAATTTTGCATCGTATAGTGAATTTTCAAGACTTTTACTTGAGATTTGTCGTTTTTGGACACTGTTGAAATCAGGAATGTTGAGTAAATTGCATACGTTTTTATTGCCTTTTTACGATTTTGAGAGATTTGCAGTATTTTTTTCTGACTAAACGAATAAAGATTTTATATTGATTTTTTTCTGTTAAAGGCTATATTAACAGCTACTTATTATAGTTTTTAGAAAAATTTTATTTTAAATTTTAATGATACAAAATTTCGTTCGATAAAAATATATTTTTTACCACTTTTTTGTCAAACAAAAATGTAAAAAGGTTTTTGATAGTGAGCGCTACCGCGATCCTAAAAATATTATATATCACTATAAAACTTGCGATCTCTACTTTTAGGTTAGAAAAAAACGTTGCTTGGTTTTGCGCCATTTTTTCGCGATTTTTGTCCAAATTTCACCTTTTTTCTGTCTTTGCTCATCTTGTAAAGGTAGAGTAAGAAACCTTTTTGTAGGTAATAAAATGATTTTGGTATCTAAGTTATATTAAATAAATAAATTGTTATTATTATTTTAAGTAAAATTTAATGTTTCTATTATAAATAAGTTATTATCTATACATATAAAAATACTGTAATTTCCTGCCTGTCTGTCTGTTTGTGTCCACATCACGTAAAATAATTTTGGAATTTTATACTAATCTTAGAATTTTATAGAAATTTTAAATTTTATATAAAGCCTATGTTTCTGAGTAATTACCCAGGGATGGGTAGCTTTATATAAAGTAATTACATAAACCATATCTGAAGCACTATAAAAGTCAAAGGCTTAAAGTGGATTCCTTTCAAAGCAAAGTAAGGTCGCTGACGAAGTGGCTGTCATAACTAGTTATGAATAAATTAAATTCTTTTCAGATAATTTAAATACTAAAAAGTAATAAATTACAAAAATACTTTTATTAATATTCTTCTCTTTGACCTAAAACTTAAAAATTAATATTTTTTGTAAATTAGCAAAAAAAAAATCACATGAACATTTTGGGTGTAGGAAACCTTTCCCTGCCCATACAAACTTGAAAATTTTATTTTTATGGTATTAAAGCGTATGTTATCCATTTCTTTTAATAGTTACATTATTTTTGCAACTAACATTTTTTGTCACCGCCCAAAAAAGGGATGGGGGAAAAATGGCATTTTAGAATCTCTAGGGTCCAAGTTTAGGTTTTTGAACATTCGCTGTCTATAAAAGTTGTATTTGCTTAACAAAAGTATGGGAAAACTTTAATTTTATTTTTCAGAGGTAAAATTAGTTCTTCTAAGGGGAACTTTCTTCTTCTTGATCAAATTTTTCATATTTTATAGCCTATGACCATAAGGGATTTTTCTGCAAAGTTTCATTAATCCGAGGGAACTCAATAAATTTTCAGAGCCAATAAAAACTACAAAAAAAGTAATATTCGGTTAAATTACTAAAATATCCCTATGTGCGACGTTTCACGAGCAGAATATATTTCCCTACACCCACGAGTATAGGAAGTCAGGAAAGCACATAACTGTTTTCAACATAAATAAGTGAAATATTTTATTAAGGAGATAAAGAGGGCAGTACCGATATATACATAAAACTAATATTAAATCAATTATTAAAAAACATAAATAAAAAGCCTATTTCAATATATCAATTAAAATTCCCTCCCACAGACCCCAATTCTCGGAGCTGTAATTCTAAAAATAAATTTTATACAGAAAATAAAAATGACGGGCATTCTTATATATTCTAAAATTTTGAGTTTAAAATGTTCGTTTTTATAAAAAGTTCATTTATTTCTGTTTGTCATACCTTGCCGGTAATAACTCAGCGTTCTCACCTTAGTGAACTTATTAATAGAGAGAATTATAGAGAGATTTATATTATTATACATTTTTGAAGTTTTAATCCATTATTACACAAGTGCATATGTTTTTGGAGTGGATGAACTGAATGTTTTTTGAGGAGTGGAATTTAAATTTACATTTCGTATTATTCA
This sequence comes from Phasia obesa, assembly GCA_949628195.1. Lineage (NCBI taxonomy): Eukaryota > Metazoa > Arthropoda > Insecta > Diptera > Tachinidae > Phasia > Phasia obesa. The sequence continues at coordinate 76,636,436 of OX451219.1, read as the reverse complement.
ACTGATTCCGGTTTTCGAGATATATTGTTATATACTAATAAAAGATGACAAACAACGACTATTTGCGTAATCCGATATGATTATTCCATTTCACCAAATAAAAAACATTGGAAAATCGCACTTACATCAAAATAAATATTGTTTTTGAGATTGATATGTAGCTTAAGAGATATCGAAACAGCACAATATAACTTTTAGCATTTGTTGTTATAGCTGCCATATCAATGCAACTCTTTTGAGAATTTCAAGAGTCTACCTTTTACGCTTCCGGAAATAGGGTTACGTTTTTGCCATTGGTACGGAACTCTAAAAAGGGGCCGTAAAAAACGGCAAATATAAACGGCCGTATGGAACCCTACGTATGTGAGTCCAACTTCCATTTGGCAGCATTATACATATATGTAATTGAGTTTATGCTTCATTATTGAAATAAAAAATATTACGTACGACAAAATGTTCTTGAATAAAGGCCTTGTTAGCCGAACGTTATTTAAATGGTACCTAATTCATGAATTGAATTGATGTTGTTTTAGCCTCTATGCTCTCTTTTCGCTTTGTTTTTCAATATTGTTGTGATACATATTGACAAATTGTTACGTTTTGTTGACAGAAACATAAAAACCCGAACACAAGAACCTCAAACAAGAACGAATTTCATGTATTACAATCTGCTAAAGTTACGTTCGGCTAACAAGGAATAATATCAGCGATGTCAAATTGGTGCTTTTGGTCTAAAAATTCCTACTTTGCAGCTTTAGTGCCAAACTAAGAAGAGCACCATTTTGGTGGTTTCTAAATAGTCCCTCAGTGTCTTTAGTGCTTTTAACAAGTTTTATCTTATATACCTAAATCCGGAATAAGGAAAACAACAATAAGTCAAATTAGGATTTGAAGCAGACAGTGATGGTCACATTAAACTTTATACTGATTTGTAACGTTTACTTAAAAGTTTGACAAACCAAATTATAGTAAAATCAGAAAACTTGAATTATTTAAGCGATGATATCGATAATGATTTGGATGAATTTTGTTATATAGGATACAAATTTGAAAAAAAAAAACCTGTAAAGATGTTTTAATATTAGATGGTGCAAAAAAACTGATAAGAGATAATTGTGTTCTTTTTACCAAAAATCGTATCTTCGAAATTAGAGAAAGGCTGCCTATTAATTAAAAAATGTTAACAACATATTAAGTGATGACAACAATATAAATAAAAATAATACAACAAATGTTGAGAAACATGTTATTAAGATGTCAATGTTACCAAAATACGAAAAGGTCTGGAAAATATTAGGGTATGTGAGTGGAAAGTTAATAAACAATGCACAGACCACTTTTGGATAGAAGTCAATAAATTTAGGGACTTAGTAGGAGTAAATTTATTTTTAGATTAGCTGTGCACACACACGTTGTGTGCGCCCTGACAATATTTTGTTCGATTTTGCTATGATAGTAATCCACACCAAATTTACTTTATATAAAGGTAGCCATCCCTGGATAAAATTCTAAAATTTATATTAAATTCTAAAATTCTAAATATTATTGTAAAGCGCTGTAAATGGTGTTTAAAATAAGTAATTCATATTTTATCATTCTGTATTTTAAAACAGTGCCATCTGTTGCGCTACGGTATTTGTTTTTTATTAATTTAAAAAAGACGCCATCTTTCCAACTTCCTTTTAGTAAGGCATTTGAACTTTGTATGTGAATAAATAAATGTATATATATATTTAAATATTTGTATGTACTATATTCGTTATGTATTTTTTTTTATCTCAAAATAGAACTAAAAATTTTATTTATACTTCTTCTATTTCATTTTTCGGTTAAATAATAAAAGCTAGATTACTAGATTACTTTGCGACTTCTTTAGCTCCAAATTAGCTTTTTGTGCCTCTTTTGTTTATGATGTGCTTTTTGCTTTCAAAAAGTTTGCTTATTGGCAGAAATTCTACTCTCGCTTTAGATTTCAAACTAGTATTGTACAAGTCAATTCTAACCAATTTGGTGTTATGGCATTCAATTATGGGGCGCTGCCTCAGCTAGCAATATAGAAAAAAGTCAAAGGCGCCAAAAAAAGATTCTAGGTATGATAACATCTGGTCCTTGGTATATAAAAAAATCAAACATCCATAAAGATCTAAACGTGCCATCAGTTAAAGCAGAATTAGCGAAAATTGCTATAAGGTCCTTCTTAGACCGAACGTCAGGAGGATGACCCGCAAATGATAGAAGCAACCGTGAAACATAAATTTTTTATTTAGCACTGGCTGGACAAGTATATTTATTTTTTTTTTATTTTAGATATAAGATTTGAGTAATTATTGTAAGTTCGTATTTATTGAAGATACAATAAATAAAATATGAAAAAAAATAAAAAATAAAAAAGTTGGCATCACTGATTAATGTTGTAGTTCTTGTAATAAAATAAAAATTTTATTTGGACCGAAACGTCCTTTATCAGCATTATTTTGGTCACACTATCTAATTATTTTTATCCTTGTATAAACGTCACTGTTCCATATTCGAAGTGGGTTAAAAACGTATGGAATTGTAAAATATTTCAATACCGAAATTTCTATCTACATTGCATACAATTTTGCATATTTTAAAAATTCCTTTTTTTCAAAAACATGCTAACTGCATGTTAGAACTATTTATTAACATAAATAAATAAATAAATTGTTATTAGTTAGGCTTAAGTTCTTTTATTCTCTCTGACTACTAATAGTAGTTGAAGAATATTTTTATACAGTTTAGATGATTACCTTTTTCTTTTAATTTTTTCTATGAAAAATTTATTGTTTTTCATTCCACGAACATTCTTTATTCTAAATAAAATAAAAAATATCCGGAAATGGAACACAATAACAGCTAAAAATTCGATTCATTTTGGATTAAAATTTTGACAGAAAAGGTGGAATTCCAAAACTCTTTTGATCCTTTATGGATTACTTATGTCCTAATAATTTCAATTATTTATCAAACCGCTTGATTAGTTTAGCAACTGACGTTAAACCAATATTCACACTTTAAATACAAATGAATAAGAACAAATTAGTTTTGTATTTCAATTTAGTCAAAGTCATAACAAACGACTGAGCAATTTATTGCCATTTAAATTTCAATTATAATGTTTTACGTTTTTTTTTTTTGGTATTTTTAAATAAACGAAAACTGTAAAATAAATAAGCGACTTACTGTCTGGCACCATGCAATGGGCACGAGAAGACGACCCACTTTTTTTGGTTTTAAGCCACTGAACAAATACTGACAAATGCTTTTTGGAATGTACCGGTATCGTTGGATGTTAGTAGTGTAGACGGACTGATCAAAATAAAAACATTTAATGGCAAAGCAAGACAACAAAAACAATAAGATCATTTTAATCTTGTCCACTGAATGCAAATACAAAATGGAGTTGTTTCTTAATTGTTTGACAAATGCTGCATAAACATAGCCACAAAAAAAAAACAAGATAAAATAAATTAAAAAATATTGCAAATTTACTAGTGTGTATACTGCCGTATATACATACATATGTATGTATGCATGTTGTCAAGAGAAGCGAAAAGATGATAAAAACTATAGTGAAACTAAATTGATTGATTTTAGAGCCTGTGGCATAAAAATACAGTTTCAAATGTTAAATTTTGAAATTAAAATCTGGCAATTGTTACTAAAGCAAAATACAAAAGTTACAAAATTAACTGAGTATGGAAATAATTTGCTTTATTTTTATTTTTATTTTCTTGTTTTGCTTTTAATTGCAGAAATAAAACTTCTGTCCAATAACAACAAAATTTATGAAGTAAAAGTAACTTTCAAATGAATGGCAGTAATTCAAACCAAAAGCAATACAGTTGCACAAATATTTGCAATGTATTTCTTACGGCGATTCGTGCTAAGCAATAAATCGCTTTTTTTAATTTTCTTGTTTTAAATACTTTATTGATTGGTGCTTTTACAACTTTTAGGATCCAATTCTTAGACATTTTTCTAAAATTATTGCAGTCAATCATCGAATAGTTTTCTTTAATGTTTTTCAGCATAATAAAGCAATTAAATGATCATTTGTTTTAACTTACTTTTTTTCGCAAACAGTTATTGCATGTAAAACGAAATAATATGTTGTGATTTAAAAATAATTTTATATGTCTAACTGTGAAATGTCACGCATGTACATACATATGTATTTTGCTGTTTCTGCTTTAACTAATGGAACGTTCTTATCTTATCCTGATGCCTCTCAATTTTCTCAGTGTTTGTGAGGCAGTACCTCATAACTGGATATCGTAACACCATATTGATAAAAGTCTTGAATAATAAAGTAGAATTCACAAAACGTATTTTGCTGACAATAAAAATCGGGCCATAACAAGTTTATTGTGGAGATTCAGACTATTTAAAGTTCTTACTAAATATTTATTTTTTTTTTGGTTTACATAATGTAAATTTTCTTATAAATAAAACTAAGTTTTATTTAATAGAACTAACAGTAACTAATCAAAAATAGCAGTATTGTTAAAAAAAAGTTTAATATTTAAAAGTTCTGATAAAAGAAATATGTGCATGAGCAAACTGAGATATTAAAAACACATGTGGAAGTTCTAAATATTGTTGTATAAATGTAAATCAACACTTTAAAATATATCAGTCAATTATAATTAACAATAATTTTATGTTTGCATATTTAGTCAATATTGCTTTTATCTCCGGCGGATGTCTATAACACCAGTATGAATGAACAAGCAGAGAAAGATAACTACGCATAACTATTTGTGTCATGCGACATAACTGTTTTTTGTTTAGTAAAGTGTTTTAATGTAAAAGAAGTTAACTCAGAACAACAATAATATACTTTTGAAATAGTAACTATATACCAGTGACCTGCAACAAGTACGATCGAGCCGACTTATTAACTAACGTTGAATTTTAAGAACAACTCAAACAAGTATTATTCAATTTTATGCTTGTTCGCTCTTTATGCACAAGCAGAAAACTCAGCAACAAGTGTAAATCATTTCCAACACTTGATTCGAACTACAATGTATGAAAATAAAAAGTCTTGTTTATACACAGTTGGTTTTTTGCATGACGGCTTTGTTGTGCATGATCTGATTGTAATTTAACGAAAAACACTCGAGCCACTAAAGAGTAAAAAGGCGGCTTGCAGAAAAATTTTTTATTTCCTCGAAAAAAAAAAGATTTGACAAAGCAATGATAAAATTTGTAATATGTTAGTATGAAGAAGAAACACTTTAAGGATTAAAATAAACTTCTATAAATAAACGAAGTTTGAAAGTACAGTTTTGTCTGGCTTTAGAATTTCTGTCAAAATATTCCATACGACACTACGACCTTTCCGGCTCCCTGACAAAATATAGTTGCCTTTGGCAATTTCTTCGGAAATAAATTCTGGACACTGCTCCATTTCAAACTTTAAAGAAATTCACAGTTCATTTAAAGATAACTAATTTTCACAAAAAACTTTTTATAACACTTCTCTCGGTGACGAGTAGAATATTCTTTTACAACTGAATAAAACACTTGTTTTGCTAACAACACGTTGGCTTCTATGCAAAATGAGTTCCATACACTTAACGACACAGTCAGAACATTCATTTTCGCACAAAACAACAAGAGAATAAAACTGAATGTTTGAAACGACTGGTTGTGTAAACAAGTGTTTTTTGCTTTTGAACAAAAACGATTAAATCATAAAAATCAATGTGCATGATTAAGTATAACCGAAAATTTAGCACTTGTAGCAGATCTCTGGTATATACATACATATCTTAAAAGTTTATCTAGGTGCACTGGAGTGTATCAGACCAAGTTCCAGCCCATGTTTATACAACGTTCTTACTTTTCGTCCAAAAACAAAAGGAGTTTTGAAAACTTAAAAAATCGCATATTTTAGTATATACTCACTGATTCACTCAGCACTATTATAGGGCACTTCCACTATATAGGTAGTTGAGTAAGTGCAACTTTTGTTGCTGCTATTTTTCATTTGTGTTTATATCGTACAATTCAAGGTATATTTATCTTACTAGTTAGTGTCGTCCGCCCAGCTGATTTAGTAGTTCGACATGTCAAAAATTGTATGTTTTCAGAAATTTTATAGTGCATAAGTGAAAAAGCAATAAAACACATACACGCCTTCTCAATTTTCTTCTATGTTTTTTGACATTTCGAACTACAAAGCAACAACAAAATGCCATGTTGTTCTTGCATTGTTGTATTTGTTGTAGGGACGCCACTACCTAGTAAGTTAAATATACCTTGGTATAATTTGTAGCAATTTGTATGAATGTATACATTTGTTTACATTTTAAACTTCAAAATTAAAACTACGAATGAGAGGATAAAACAAATTTCAAGAGTACATGCATATGTGTACCAGGGTTGTCAGATTTATTTTCACATATTTCGCCAAAATCGATGTGGAAAATCGCCAAAACAGTTTTTTGTTAATATTTGCCTCTAATATATACGACATTTTTTAGTTTTAAAAATATTTTTAACAAATCACAAAAAAAAAATTAATCGAAATAGCTAAAATTCGTCAAAATATGAAAATTTTTTGTTTTTTTTTATTTAAAATGATTAGTGACCACGAGAAAGATAATATTCTTACTTAAAATAATGAGAAATAGTAGTTATTATAATAAATGGAGACCTGAACACACCCATTCTTAAGGTATCTGTCACCGTGTTCTTATTTTTATGAATATGTTTTATAGGAATTAAATTCATTGAAACATTACTAAGAGTCAACAGATGTGTGCCACATGCGCATTGGTGAGTGGGGAAATTCATTATTGAAATCGATTTTTCTATCAAGTAATTAGCAGAATATAAATTTACAAAAAAAAATCAAATTTTTCTTTAAAATTAATCACCTAATTTGTTAAAAATATTCTTTCAACTTAGAATAAAACGAACTTAATCCTTACTTCAAATCTTTCTTTGTATGTAAAAATAAGCATAAACAATTCATTGGAATTACTAGCTCATCAGGTACAAACTAATGTAGCTGTACATAATTAGATAGAATATCATATTTTTTATAATCTTTCTGAAACAAAATGTAATATTTTCTATTGTGATTGATAATTATCCAAAAGTATGCCAGGATTTATAAAAATTTTTGAAAACAAAACATTTTGTTTGTGGAAAGGAATTGCAACATTTTAAAATCGAAAGATGTCTGTAAACTTTAAATAAAGTTTCCAGTTTCCAGAATATAATCATCATTAGATATGAAAAACATTTTTAAATATTAAAATTGAATGTTTTTGAACTTTAAATAAATTTAAATGTTTCGAAATTTTCCTGTTTCCAAAAGTAAAATCATATTTAAATATGAAAAACAATTTACTTTTAAAACTGCAATTTCTTTGTTATCCATTTTGATATTCCTTAACTCAGTTTCTAATGTTAACCAAAAGTCAATGAAAAATCGCCAACAATATAGCCAAATATTTTAAATATCGCCAAAAAGTCGCCATGTCGCCAAATCCAAAATTTGATCGCCACGTTTGGCGAGAAATCGCCATATCTGACAACCCTGATGTATACCTCTTTAAACTCCTCTCTACCCACTCGACTAATAATGAAGAATTGCAGCGACAAAAGTTGCATAATGTAATAAAGAACTAAGCAACTAGAAAAATGTGAAAACGTGCATCAGGCGGTATTTTTTAGCGTTGGTACATTCCAACGTAAATTTTAACTTAAAGGATGTGAAAAATAAAAAAAAATCTAAAAAGAAGACAAATCTGCACAAAAACATAAATATAAAAACAAGACCAAGTTCCTGTCTAAAATGTCGGTATTTAAATCAAAATGAGAAGCAATTTCTAACTTAGTCCACTATAATTCTCATTTTAATTCCAGTACTTTTAATGGCCGAAATTTTTGGGCAGAAACTGGGAATGTTTTTTGATCTTTTCACGGCCTTTGATCTTGTTGATCATGAAATAATGATAAAAAAAATTAAAATGATATTCAGGGTTGGAAACTGTTATTGTTCAAGAATTACACAGTGCAACACGGAAAAAATAACCATATACGGACACCACTACGTCATAAAAGACCTAAAAAAAGACCCCTGTCGCCAAGTTTTGCCCAAAGTTCTCCAGGTTTTTTTTATGGGCCCTCAAAGACGTAATTTTTGCAAAAAATGATCTTTTACTCAAGCTCATATTTTGCAAACCGTTTGAAATTTTGATATACTCTCTGAGGCAAAGTTGTAGCTCTTGTCATAAAGAACAAAAATTGTTAACATTTAAAATTAAAAAAACTTCATCTTCAAGGTCAAAATCGCAAAAAACTTTAAAAAATTCAATTTTTTTTACCTTTTTTCCCCTGTTCAGGTCCATAGGTAGCAAACCGTTCAAAATTTAAGGAAACAATCAACTACAAAAATGAACCTAAGATCTAAATAAACAACTTTCTAGAACATATGAACTTCCTAGGAATGATTCTTAACACCGTTTAGGTTGCGCTTAGGTAGCCGCAAAAGTGCGATTTGCAAGTCCAGGGCCATCAACATTATAAACGGTGTTAAGAATCATTCTTATTGACAAGAGCTACATCCTTGCCTCAGAGAGTATATCAAAATTTCAAACGGTTTGCAAAATATGAGCTTGAGTAAATGATCATTTTTTGCAAAAATGACGTCTTTGAGGGCCCATAAAAAAACCTGGAGAACTTTGGGCAAAACTGGGAGACAGGGGTCTTTTTTTTTGGTCTTTTATCACGTAGTCGTGTCCGTATATGGTTATTTTGCCATGACTTAAAAAATTACACAGTGTGTTACTTTATGAATAGGAAACAGTTTGTGCAAATAAATTATTACAATAGTGCTACTGGAATGGTTGAATATGGAGTGCCGCAAGGAAGTGGACTAGGTTCTTTTTTGTTTTCAATTTATTTAAATGACATACAAAACTGATAAAACCAAACTAATTCATTTTAGACCATATTCAGCCAGCAATTCTATGTGGGAAACTCATTCTATTAAATATTTATGAATAACATTGCAAAGCAACTTAAGCTGAGATCTTCACATTAATGAAGTAAAAAATAAAATATCTCCAGCTGTAGCAATATAATATATATAATATAAAATTGAACGAAAAGTCTAAACTTATTATCTATAATGGATTGATTCAACCACATTTAAATTATTTGGCAAGTATGTGTGCTTTTATTAGGAACAATGCTTCCCATTGAATTAAGTCCAGAATATTGTATATAACCTACCAAGAACTCATCCAACAGTATCGCTTTATAAGGAAATTAGCAAACCAATTTACATATAAATGGTCTATATATGAATCAGACTTTAGTATGTATTTTTATTTTTAAAAATATACATAAGCCTAATTCACAATCTTGTGCAAATGGCCTTGCATCGTAGCATTTGCAAAATTGTATTGGATAGTTTTACAGCACACTAACAAATTATATAGAGATGCATATGCTACACATTGGGAAAAAATTTGCTAGGCATTTGAAAACTGACAGCTGACAATATAAATTAAATAAAAATATGAAAAAATTAAAATCGAAAAGCCAAAATACGTAAAAAAGAGTATAAGATGGACACAATAAAATTTTATTTTATATCTATTACCGGATTGTCTGGCTACGGAATTTTATTTTTGATAATTCCGAGATCTTAAGTATTTCTTGCATTATATATAAATTAAATAAATTAAATAAAAATATGAAAAAATTAAAATCGAAAAGCCAAAATACGTAAAAAAGAGTATAAGATGGACACAATAAAATTTTATTTTATATCTATTACCGGATTGTCTGGCTACGGAATTTTATTTTTGATAATTCCGAGATCTTAAGTATTTCTTGCATTAAAAATTCCAAAAATTCCTTTCAAAAGAAATTGTTATTTAATACTAAACGACTGTCGATTTTTTGGGCATAATGCATTTTTTATAGTTTGATAACTCCGTGTCTTTTTGTATTTGCAACTTCCGATTAAACACTCTTCCCACCCCTTATACAGGACTCCTAAAGAATTTTGGACAATGCACGCTTGGCTTGTATTTGAATGAATATTTTATTAATTAGAGTGTGTGAAACAACTTCTTTAGCAGTTTTATGAATTAAAAATTTCCTGTTTTGTACTTTCCTTTAACGAAATCTTTATTCCAATATTGTTGTTTGAAATTTTTCAAAAAATAATACCACCTGATCATGTCAGGGTTTAATTTTCCTCCAAAGTATTTCTACTTCTTGTATTATAGTGTGAAATTCCCTTTAGCGACAGTTATCTGACACTATTGAGAAGACTGAAATTAATCCGAATCCAAAATATAAGACGATTTAAAAATACTTAAAGGCAATTTCAATGTGGACTTTCTCATTTTTTTCTAACCAAATTGAAAGAATTGATATCGAATTATGCTTCCATATCTGGTAACAAGACACAATTTAAAAATTGTAACTTATATGCTGAGAAAGTCTGTCAACACAATTATCTTCATTTTTATTAAAAAAATCACGCCTCAATAAAATTATTTTTATCGCCTTCAGTAATTATAAAAACAAAACTATGAAATTAAATATTAGTCCTCGACATTCAGAAAATGGTAGCCACACACTAATTCGTACATTTATTTTCAATTTTTCAAGTAAAATATTTGTATCACCTTTTAGTCGCATTGTAAAATTTAAATATTCTTATTAACACGTATTTGTGCTCTTTAATTCATTGACACATTAAACAAGTTAAAAAAGTGCTAGACTAAGTTTCAAATCAATACAAAGTCTTTGCAAAGTCTTGCGTAAGAAAAACATTTTTCAATAAGAAATCAATGGTTTTGTCTTCTTTACAAAATACAAACATTTAATAGAATTTCATTAGAAGTTTATATATATTACGATTATACTGTCTTTCACAAAGATAAAACAAAATTCTATATGGTTGCTTTTTACAACCACATTAAAACACGCCATTATGGCATGTTGCATGATAGTTGTGGTGTAGGCAACTAACGAGTAAAAAAAGAATTCTTATAAAATTCTTAAAATTGGTGTCAGTTTATTTTCATATCTCTTTTTTCTTCTTCTTCTTTTTCTAAGACAATCTTGCATCACGTTCATCCACATACATATGTTTGAGTTAAATGTAGAAAATGATTCTTTTCAATAATAATTTTGTTTTATTTTTCAAATGTGTGTAAGCTGGTTTTTTTTTGTTGTAATTTTTATGCATAGTTTACATACATTAAAATTTATTATAATAATTATAGCGTCCGTTGTATTCACGAGTAACTGATTACTTTGTGATGTCTGTTTAAATACTGTTTATCTGTCAATTGCAGTTAGATTTTGCAGTTTTTCTTTTGATAGCTGCTTTAAAAGTGATTCTTCATATTTTGTTTGCATCATTTTACATTTGCGGATAACAAAAATGTGATAATTAAAATGATGAAGTGGTTGTAAAGAAATCAAGTAATACACAATAATGATAACCCATGTCTGAAGTGGAGTAAAAATTATTCAAAAGAGAACTTAATATTTAAAAAGAAAACTAAAATATTTTGCTGGGTTATTGTTATATTTTATTGTTGCAGAGTTCTTTTTTTAGCAGTAAGAAAAAACAATAACACCCTCTTAATGTAATTGGTTTAAAGCCCACGCTCCTTCATAGTTGAATTCAATTTATTGTCTGCATGTTAATAATTAGTTTTTATTTAACTAGTTTTGATTACAACCATTAGTTTTGAAAATGTCTTATATGAAAACATGCTTTACTTGCTTGAAAAGTTGTGTATACAAATTGCTAATATTTTCATCAATGAGTTTTGGTTGAATTTGTCATTATCGTGACAATTGTCTTTTTAACATTATAGTTAAATCTTTCCAAAAATGTAATGTAATAAAAAACCAAAAATTATTTTGATTTTTTAACAAAAAACTTTTTTGAAAATTTCCTTAAGTTATGAATTGAATAGAATTGCTTTTTTAATTTTTTTCACAACGAATGATAAAGAAGTCACACTATAGAAATTTTATTTGAAGGCCTAGATGCTCATTTTATGTTATATAAATACATTTACATTTTTGTATAACCATTAATAAATAAAAAAATATTTTTTAATCAATATCTTTTTTTTTAATTAAATAAACCAACCTCAGTTGCTAGATGTAAATTATGTCAAAGCCATTATTAACTATTGAAAAGCAATTTAGAACCGCAATTAAATTCCGCATTGTGGGTGCTAGATGCATTTACTTGTAGCCAAAGCGGACTTACGTGTACAAGTTCTGAAGTAGTTATTTTAAAATAAACCAAGCACATTTTAATAAATAGAGTGTGTCTATTAATTTAGACCAGACTTGAGTTAAATAGATCTCAGTTGTTACAGAAGATGAGGCTGCGTAGGGAACTCAATATTAGGTAATAAAAGAAACGTGAAGAGTCAAGGTTGTGTCCAGAGATTTTAAAATAAAAGCTTTAAAAAAAAGGAATGGACGTTTTAAGATGTTATTTGCAATTTCTATCTACTCCAAAGGTAGCACTTCTAAGCACTTAATTTGCTGACAGTTAAAAAGGATCGGGAAGACACAAAAAGATTTAAATATGAAATATTACTGTAAAAGAAGTCTTTAAAAATATGCACTTTTCTTATATTTTTCTCATAAATTACGTAATTTTACTACAAAAATGAAAAAAGAACACTTCAAATTATTTATTCAAGCAGTTTGTTATAAGGGGGGATCCATTTCGAGGTTCCCTACTTTTTAAAGAAAAAAACACAGAAAATTAATGGAGAATGTTTATTATCATTTGGAAGAACATTTTTTGAAATTTATTTTTTGAAGATTATGTCTATCAAATGTTGGCCGTTGCTACGTCGCAGATGGTCCATCCGTTGAGTCCAATTTTTGATGACTCGTTGGAGCATTTCGACTGGTAACTGTTGAATGACACGCGTGATGTTTTCCTCCAAGGCCAGAATCGAAGCGGGCTTGTTCGCATAAACTATAGACTTTACATATCCCCACAGGAAAAAGTCTAACGGTGTGATATCACATGATCTTGGTGGCAAATCGACCGGCACAAAATGTGAAATTATGTTCTCACCGAAATTTTCTCTCAATAAATCCATTGATTGATGCGATGTATGGGAAGTGGCGCCGTCTTGCTGTAACCAAATGTCGCCGAATTCACGAGCTTCAATTTCAGGCATCAAATAGTCGGTTATAATGGCACGATAACAGTCGCCATTGACGGTTACGTTCGCACCGGCATCATTTTTAAAGATATATTGTCCAATGATCCATCGGCCTACAAATCACACCAAACCGTTATTTTTTTATGGATGCAGTGGCAGCTCTGAATCTCTTCAGGTTGCTCTTCGTCCCATATGCGACATTTTTGTTTGTTTACATACCCATTGAGCCAAAAATGGACCCCATCGCTAAACAAAATTTCACTCGAAAACGTCGGATCTTCTTGGAATTTTTCAAGATCCCATAGAGCGAAACGATTCATGCGTAAGTCTTTCCATTATGAAATGCCAAACAATACCAAACAAAAATAACATGACAGCATGACACGACTCACACGTGGTCTGTCAAAAAAAGGCTATTGAAAAAAGTACCTAGAAATGGATCACCCTGAGAAGCCACATATTGAGGTGCCCCAGAAGCCTTTAGCATAATTTTTGTCTTTTAATCTTAACTCTATAAGATTTTTTATTTTATTGATAGCTTTTTATGTTTATTATTTTAATTTCATTAAAACTACGCCTAAGATAATGCAGAACACAAACACTTTTTGTCCATCGTCATTTTATAACCTTTATTTTTCATGTTTTATTAGCTAAATGGGGTATAAAAAATTGAAAATATATTTTTTTTATTTTACTTTTTTTCTTTGTTGTAGTAAGATAGGGTCCTTTTATTTTTATAATACACTTTTTGCAGATCCAAATGTATTAAAACTTGCAAAATTTCAATATATTTGGATCTGCAGAATTTGGGCTGGCTGCACCTCTCATCCCATTCCAATCGTGTTCAAACTTTACAATTGACTTAACAATAGGAAAGGGCAAACTTTTATCATTATTACATATCGAAATTGAAAAAAATAATTTTTCGTCCGACCCTACTGTATATATTAATTAAACGAAATATTTATCCACATATAAACTAAATATATTAATGTATAAATAATTTTGTAGCCTCACGCTTGATATTACAAAGAAATAAAAAAAATTAGATAGTAGCAAAACGTACTGCAATTTTCAGATTGCTTCATCGTTCTTCGGCATTCATTAATCCTACATAGTTTCAATTTTAAGAATTTTTCTATTTAAATATCTTTTAAAGAAAAATAGAATACGAGATATTTTCTTCTTATATTTTATAGGTGGGGAGGTTGGTGAGAAATTATTTTATCACTAATTCATTCAAAAAGTATTTAGTTTGGTTTTGCTGTTGTGCAAAACGATTTAAAAAGTTTTTATCTTTGCATGAAACGTTTGCAAAACGTTTTCTTTGTTTGCATAAAACTGATTGCAAAAATTCATTCTAGGATAAAAAAAATAAAGGCCACGTAAGCTCTTTTGTGAAAAGCTCAAGTTTATTCTTTCGTTAAGAATCAGATTTTAGAGTAAATTTAAGACAGTAGTATTAACTGCAAGCATTACAAATTAAAGTCTGCAATAACAATAACTTTCTTTTTATGTGAGTGGTTATAGTTTTATGTAATTTTTTACACGCGTATGAATACATGGGAATAATAAATTTGTTCACAAGTTCTTTTACAGCTTTTGCTTTATATTTTTATGGTAAATGAAGTGTTTTCACTAAATCTGAAATATATAAAAACCTTTAATTTTATATATAGTTGATTCTGGCTGTAGCTACATTATTTAAAAATAAAAAGAAACTTTTTTTCTGTATTTAACAATTTATGTTAAAATTTGCTCAGATAAAAATCTGCTGTGGTAATTTTTGTTTACAGGTTTATTTTTAAGACTTGCAAATTTTTTTTTTGTTACTTTGCGGTGATCATGACTTTCAGTATTTGCTTCTTAACAATTAAGTCACAATAAACCGGTATTATATATTCATAAAAAAAACTAACAAAAGAAAAATAAATAAAAATAATAATTTTAGCATAATTGTGCACATTAACAATCTACGAAAGAAATAGTCAAATAATAAAAAAGATAAATCATAGTTTCTTTTTGTCTCTTGTAGTTTTGTTTCACTGATAACGTTATTTTTAACATTTCTTCATGTTGTTTCAGTGTTATTTCTTAAGAGGTGCAAAGAGTAGCTAATTAATTCAAAAGTCTCTAGTTAAAGGATGATATAATTTTTCTTTTTGCAAAATCTGACAGATTAACGGCAGTTGGAATAAAACTTCACTACTGATTGAATAAAAACAAAACGTTCGTTGCTTAAGTCTTTTGTTTTACTTCTCTTTCTAGCTAAGTATTTTAATGTCAAGTGAATTAATTAGAAAATTATTTAAATATTTTTTAACTTTATTCATTCAAAATTTTTCAAATCATGACAAAACGACAGTTAACTGCCTTAAGATTGATAACACAAGGCAACAAAATCGAAAAAATTTATGCGGACTTTAAACCACTATACACTTTTGATGTATTGTGGTTCCAGTAGTACAAATATGGTTCAAATTTGAAATTCTATGGAGAGTTTTTTTTTAATTTTTAAATAAAATATAAATTTTTTTAGACATTTCTCCACATAATTAATGATAACTCAAAAAGCGTTTGTCCATTATTATTAAAGTGAAAGAAAGAAAAATTGATATTTACATAACCTTTAATCCGTTAATATATTGCATTACAATCGGCCCAGTAGTTTCGGAGTTATAATAAAAAAATTTAAGCAAAAAATATTTTTTTTGCTTGAAAATACCAAGTTTTTTTGTTTAAACAAAATCATGAAAAATCGAAAACGGCAAAAATTGTTCAAATTTATTGCTTTATCGCAAAGCCACATGTGATACGAACAAAATGAGTTATCGATTGATTATTATCGAATTTATTCACATTTTAGTGAATTCAAGTATTAAAAAATGAGCAAGAAAGCCAAAATATTTTTATGTAAACACGTAAAAAAACATAAAAATGTTCTGGCTTTCTTGCTCATTTTTTAATACTTGAATTCACTTAATTGTGAATAAATTCGATAATAATCAATCGATTTTTATGTTATGTAAATTTTAATTTTTCTTTCTTTCACTTTAATATTATCGGACAAACGCTTTTTGAGTTATTATTAATTATGTGGATAAATGTCTAAAAAAATTTTAAATTTTACTTAAAATTTTTTTTAAAATAAAACCACTCCATAGAATTTCAAATTTGGACCATATTTGTACTACTGGAACCACGAAACAGCAAAATTGAATAGTGATTTAAATACGTCTTTTTTGCTGTTGACCTGTGTAATCAATGCTATTGTTATTTAATTATGTCTTCAATTAGTTTTCAAATATTTTAGACTTCAGGCAACTAAATTTATAATTCTTACGTTATCGTGGTTATCAGTTTTACAAATAGACCTTCTTAATTGATTTTAGGTGTTTTTTTAATCTTTTTATATTTAAGTATTTTATACCAAGAAGAAAATAACGTAAATGAAGCTGCGTTAGTCTGTAGAGGACATGGTTTTATTCATTTTGGTTACAAGTTGTAGAAGTTTGGAGAAAAGGAAACAAATATGACATATAAACCTATTGTCAAGTAGGGCTTAAGTTTATTTATTCTGTTCAACTATATGAAGTTTGTAGTTTTTAAACTGAAATGATTTTCGAAAATTTAACATCAGTCGATGTTACTGGGTTAGACTTAAACAATAATAATTCACACGGAGATAGTGTGTTGATATATTCATTGCTTTCACATTTATAAAAATAAATGTTATTTTTAACCTTGATTGGAGTTTGAAGTACAACATTTACTAGAACAATTGCATTCAAAATTAGCTGTATCTGATTTGATCGCTAAATTCTTAAATAAAGCGTTCGCATTACGTTTGAATTTTGCGTCAACATTAGAAAGTTCATTTAAAATTTCTGTACTACTGCGATAGTATATAGCAGCTTTTTCCAAGATACATATCTGGTCGTTGAGGGTATTGGGTACATATAATGCAATAAACTAATTCTGAAGGGCACCTAGGAATTATTAAAAACAGTATAGCAAATTTACTAAAAAAAACTTATACTAGAACAACGGCTTCTTACTTGCAATGAGGGAGTTTATATTTTCAAAATGAAAACGAACAAAATTGGCTATTCTATGCATTGGATATAGTATTTTGGATGATTATAAAACTTTCTTAAAAAAAGCATTCTCAAATAGTGTAATCTACACAAGAACTATCAAATAAAGAATTTTCTAGGAAAGAATACTTGTCCAGGATATACCCAATAAATAGTTCGAAAGATTTAACTATACAAATAAATATGTTTTAATTTTTATTAAGAATAATATAATAATTTTCATGTGTTATTTAAATGCGAAATTCCTAATTTTATTACAAAAAATTATTTATATAAAAAATTTATATTTTACACATATTCTTTTCCCATAAGTTTATTTTTTTTTAATAATAATATATCATTAATAACACTAAGCAGGAAAAAATATGTTTCAAATATCATTATGTCTTTTTATGTTTAGTACTTTTTTAATCACCAAAGACACAAAATTTAAAATTCTGTAGTTAAAATAAAGACTTATTTTGATATTATTCACAAAAAAATTGGTATTTTTTTGGATTAAGTAATAATTGTTTGTTTATTCTTAAGTAGGCTCAAGTTCACGTATTCGCTAACCATATACATTTTGACAGTTAAACTTACAATTTTTCTCCTTAAACAGTAGTTTAAATGTCAAAGTCCATATAAAAAAATTAAAACATTTTCGCCTTACAATTTCCCTTTCGTAGTGAGGGTACCTGATAAATGTGCCTTGATACAGTTGAAAAAAAACTTTTAGAAATTATATGATTCATTTTTAAAGAAGAATGAAAAAACTTAAATATGATCTATTTAACCAACCAAATTTACATTAATGAATATGGGAAAGTTCATTAAATCCATCTCACATCCAGTTGTTTAGACAAGGTCTTCCACTACCTAAAGTATTCCTCTTTTTATGTTTTCTTTATTTATTACAACCAATATTTGCTGTTGCTTTAGCCGGCTTTTAATTGGCAATTATATCAACTTTTTTATTTGCTCTTGTTCCAATATAATTTTTCAGTTAATATAAATGCTTAAAGCTTTTAGAGGCCATATAATTTTCTAATTGAATGCTACTAAAATTAATTTTAATTTTAAAAGTAATAAAACAAAAAAAACAGCTATTTTTAAAATTCATAAAATTTTCAACCGAATCAATTATTTAAAAGTATATTTTTCAAGCTTGGTAAAATAAAATAAAATTTTTTGTAAGGATTTTGTCAACGACTATGGGCCCGTCCTTGATCAACAACAATTGCATCATGCCATTCGTTTCGATTAACTGTTGCAAAATTCATAGGAAACAGTAATTTCTGATTGGCTTTTAAGTATCGAGAAGTATAAAATTAAAAGTATACTTTTTGATTCCTTTATAACGTTGTTACTTTTAAGTGGTTCTGAAAAAAACTTACAAAAAAATTGTTGTAGTTCTGCAAGTGTTGATCATACGGATTAAAATAAAAAAAACGTTTTAAAAGTTATTTCTGTTAGCTGAACTAGCATCCCAATATTTAAATATTTACCTCCAATGGCTGATTCTGACTACGATAAATTACTATTATTTATTATGTTGTCATATGTTTTTGCTCATTTTAGATAAAAATGGTCTTTTTAATGCAAAATATTGTTACTCTACCTACCATTTATGCTCCAACCTTTTATCAAAATTTTCTAATACATGAACTTGAAATGGAAGAATTAGTTGCGAGACCTGAGCACCTGGAAGATTTCTACTTTGGAGTCTTGTGCTCTGAACTGCTGTGTCTTAGTCCACCCGTTAACTCATTTAAAAAAAAAAAAAAACACTTAATTCCCTTGTGTTTTATGTTATACCTTTTAAAAGATTATTAATATTTTATTGTTACCGCCACTGTAAAAGCACTATTGTGAATATGTATATTGTTTTTGTAATTGTTTTAACTTCTATGAACTGTGGTGTTAATAATCTATTGCACCGAGAGCTTTGGCTGCTTCGCCCAACAACTGTATTTTCGGGAATTTATGAAATCATAAATAAATAGTAATAACAGTAGACCTACAAACTGCAGAAGTACGCTGCTTAGCAAAACTGCATTTTTACCAATCATACGATATTTATACTCGGTCATAACATTTCTCTCGGCTATTTTAATTTTATTGTTTTACAAAACTACAATCTTATATTTTTTATTTTTATTTTCATGCCATTAATGTTAAAGTTAGTTTGAATTTATTGGAAAATCTTTGAATAATGTTTAATTCTTTCAAAACATTCTGTTTTTTCTCTTTAGGTTATCAAATAAACCATAAAAGCACACACAATTCAACTTGGTTATTGACCCAAAACTTTTATTACTTTGCATCACCAGCTCATTTTAATTGGTGTGTGCGTTTTTGTTTTTCTTCTTCAAGAAAAATCTAAAAGCTTGCAGAAAGTCAGACAGGATCACACACAACTTTTAGAGGCAATAACTTCTTCTGGATAATTGTATTCTAAATAATTTTCTATGTCAATGATGTGCTAAGAAGACATGAACTCTGTTAATATTTTTACAATAAAAATTCACTATTGCAAATTCTTTTTTTTTTTGTTTTTTATCTTTGAGTGTTTTAAAAATTTGTTAAAAGTTCCCAAGTTCCCAGAAGACATTGCATGCGTTTTAAAGTTTTAATAAAGTTAAAAATTTGTGTTTTACTGGATTCTTATTTAACAAATTTATTTTTAGCACGCAGATTTTGTTTTGCTGTTGTTATTTATTGCTCCCAAGTATTATAATATGAGTATTTAACTCATTTTATGTTTAAAAGGAATTAATAGCTTCTTAAGACAAATTATAGATTAAGTTCACCACGGAGTTTATTACATTAAAACCTGAAATAGTGGTTAATTAAAAACAACACTAGAACAAAAACTATTCTAAACACAAAACCTATTATTAATCCCTTCTTCATTATTTTTTTATAGTTATAATTGTTGCAATTTAAGTGCATAACTTTCAAACGACTTTTGCACAATTTTTATAAAACTACTAGATGAGAGAGCTTGTCCAGTATAAGTGGATGTTAAGCAAACAAGCTTATTAGATTAGTATTTTAAGCAAATAAAGGTTCAAACAACCACTTAATAGGTCTAACCACAAATTTAGCGAAAATTAAATAAATGGTTAACCGTATTAAAAAGACGAAACCGGGTTTTGAATAAAAAAAATGAGACTGATATCCGTTTTCGGTTTTGAATACTTGCATGCATATTGATGGAAGGCTATAGCAAGAAGTATGCCATATAGTTCAACTTAGATGAACTGAAATATGTCTAGAATTATGAAAGGCAAAAGTTTGAATTAATCTTATCAGGTTGTAATATCCAATATTAAAAATATACTACATTGTTTTCAAGGTATTAAGTTTCTTTTTGATGCCAAGATTTTGATCGCGATCTTAAATTTCTTACAACTTTAGCTTTATCAGTAGAGTTTTAAAATAAAAATCAATAATCTTTTTGTAGCCGTTTTCTGGTTGCAATATTTTATCCAAAAATGCTAACAAAACCCGGCAATGGTAAAGCCCAAGCTGTGACAATACAAAATTATATTAGGAAATTTAAAATGATAGTTTTCTCCACTGCCACAAAGTTGCAATTGTTTTTTATAATATTAATCAAATTAAGTAAAACAACAAAAAATATCAAAGGAGAAAGTATTTGCCTTTAACACAAACAAGCGTAACAGTAATAAAAACCAGCCTACCAATCATCTCAAATCTGCGACAGCATTTTATTTTCATTATTAGTCGCACTAGTAGTAAAACAATAAAAAATGCAACAACAATAATAACTGCAACAAGGCAATGGAAACTAAACAAAACTGAAAAGAAGTAGAGTAAACGAACACTGCAGGTAAAAAGTAAAATAATTAATGCAAATAACTTCTGTGACAACAATAGCAGTTGTAAAAAATAGTAGAATCAAAATCGGTAGTGTCTTCAAATCAACGGTCTCAGGCAAAAACTAATTCAGAAAAACAGAAACACAATGAAATAAAATAAACATAAAATCTGCAAAACAAAGTAAAACTAAAGACAAAAATCGTTTCACTTAAAGTATCTTTTTGCAGTTTTTTATGGCCACGTTTAATGCAGATGCAAGATAGCCAACAGAAAAACAGAAAAATATCGACTTGCAATTGATACGGCTGTAATAAACAAAACTAAAATTTCTTAGCAAATGGTTCATTAATGTAGCGCTGTAGTGTTGTTCAAATTTACTTTCTTATTCCAATGAACCATAAATTATGGCGGAAAGTTGCATATTTGTTGTAACACTAATTGCAAGCAACATTCCATTAGTTGCAACGGTTAGTACCAATATAATATGGAGTCTTTTAATCAAACTAAAACAAACAGCAACGACGTAATGTTAAGAAGCAGACACTGGAAATATTCTAGCTTCGCTACGAACATAAATTGTTATTATTCTTCAATATTGTGGTTTTTAAATTTATAAATAAGTTATTGTGTACTTTAAAAATACGATAATGTATAGTGATAACCGCTGCTGTATCTATTACTGCATAATATTTACCCAAACAAATCTTTTATTTTAATTAAAAACTAAAAGCTAGTAGCCATATCAACAACACCCAAATGCAATTGTTTCCTATTTGTGACGAATATTCACTTGATGCGCTTAATCAAACCATGCAACACATTAAGACAGCGCAACACTGGTTTTGCTATAACAAATTTAAAATTCCTCATGAATATATAATAAAGTAAGAAAAGAGCACCGTGAAAAGAAACAGAAATTACATGATACTGATATTGATATTAATATTGATTGAAAATAAATTGTTAATGCTGTCTGTCAGTTGTGTATGAGTGGTATTGAATTTAGATTTTATCCATAAGCAATTTCGCACTCTCGCTATCTTGGTCATCACCCGTGGTTGGTCATTGGTGTTCACTTCCCCAAAAACCACTTACCATTACTACACTGTACTTCCAATTACTAGTAAAACAACAACTATGATAACTACCGCCACTGCTGAAATGAACAGCAACAGCAGTAGCAGTAGCTATGGAAAATATAAAATATTGAATAAACATGTATGCAAGAGATGGAAGGAAGGAAAAGTTTTAAAATATAATATAGCTGCGAGTCATTCAAGTTTAAAGATATGATAGTGTTCACTTAATTGTATTGTATATAACGTCGATCCAACCAGTCTTCGGACTCCCTTGCCAGATTCAAAACAAATCAGCAACAGATCTTCATGTTCAAATTCACTCATCCTTTTCATGAGTAAGTCATTGGCATACGGTGGCAATAAATAGATAGAAATTTTTATCCACTATAAAGTAAGTGTTTAAAAAGGAAACTACGTCTGCACTTTGTGTGTGTGTCTGTGCTCGCGATTGTTGATGAACATTTATTAAAATCAAGTTTGTTGCTTAAGTCTTATGTCTTTATGATTTTCTATAAAAAGTTATTGAAAATTAAAAAGCTTCTATTAATACTTTTAACTTTAAAAAGATTTTAACTATTTAGAAATAAAAGATGACTGTTTAAAAAATGAGTCAATTTAAGCCAAATTAATTAAGTGCTTCTTATGAAATCAATTATTGCCTAACAATTATAATATTGTGTAGCACTCTAAAAAGTTCTCCTAAGACCTTAGAAGAATGTATTTTGTACTTATATATTATAAACACGGTCATAGCAATCAGAGAGTAACACCTGCCATAAAAATTGCATAACAGGCGTTAAAAGAATATTTTTTTAATTTATTATTTAAAAATTAAATAATAAATTAAATAATGATTAAAAAAATATATATATATATTATACTTGGTGTGATTATCAAGAAATATTACTTTAAAATAATACCTCGTTTACATGAAATTCCCTCTTTCCGTTCTTTAAACTAAAAGGATCTACTAAGAGTTGATGATGTATTGGAAATAAAAAAAGATACAAATTTTTAAAGCTTACCTTACCAACTGTTACGTATTTTCTAAGCATTCACGAAAGTCCCCAGGAAGCATCGCGATATTGACAAGACTACATTTTCATTTTAGAAAAATGAATTAAGATAGAAAAACAACTATTTTTATTTAATAAATAATTTAACCAATTAAAATTTTAAAGAAATGTATATCTGATGCTAATTAAAACCTTTGACTGGTGCCCATATATTTTTTGTTTTTGTGTTTATGTAGGTGCTTCATGATCAGAACAATCCAATTAGTGAATTAAATTAAAACATACCCACTATTTTCTCTTCCCACAGAAGAGCTCACTTATGATTGTGTGAATTTGCAATAAACATATTTAGTAGTTCTAGTTCTAGCTACCAAATTATTTTCAAAATAAAAAGTCTTTAAACTACTGTGCATTGTTCGAGAATAAATCCAACATAATTTTGTTTTTAACAGAATTGATGAATAATTATTTGCAATACATTAAGTTTTAGTTGTATTGGTGTAAATTCATATGTTACGTATCGTAAATGACTAATAACAGTTCCTATTACATTTATCCTGTTAGAAGAACTGTTCAATAAATATTCATGTTAAAATACTCTTGTTTGAATCTGTGTATGTAAAAATAACAATGTCACGCGATTCTTTAAAATAACACACATCTGTCAATCTTCAACCAGTTTAATTAATAAATCTTTTTTCTAACTTTTTTTAATATATAATGAATTAGTCGTTTACCGCAGCAAATCATTTGAATTCCAGGAAAATAAAAAAGTAGACAAATATTGCAGTTAGAATAAGATGTAAAATACATTAATAAGATACTTTTAAACTTAAAAAAGCTTTTTAAAATGAATTTTTTAATAAATTTGCATTAAATAATTGTGATCTTTAATTCAATTTAATAGAATGTTATTGACCCAAATTATAATGAATTTAATGAATATGACAAGTTTCTATGATAATTTCGCTAATGGCTCTAATTTGTAATAAAAAAATAAAAAAGTTTATTTAACAAATAAAAATTAAGCCAAAGAAATAAAACTTCAAAAATCAATAGTCAGTTTTTGCTCTTTCGTGACAATCCAAAAAAATTATTAAAAATTTTTATAGTTAAAAATATAAAATTTTTCAAATGATGATAATATGTCGTCTAAGTTAATCAAAAAAAATTATGCACAATTATAGAGTAAAGTTGTTTTATTTATTTTAATTTAAAACAATTATAAACTCTGCAATCGCCCTTCGGCAAGTCGACCAACACAAAACCAATCCATCAATGTGGAGAATTAGACATTGCGAAGAAGCTATCTTTAGCGTATTTTTAGGGAAAGTATGCAGATTCATTTGTTATTGCGAAATTCAGAAATCAAGAATTCCAGCCTATGAACTGTGAAAAACAATTAGACGTTCGTTTTTTGGGCTAAATGTGTTTTAAAAGATTATACGATGAAATGCCGTTAACCTCTTATAGGTTTTTCTAGTTTATCAATCTAAAAAAATTCTACATAAAAACAATCTTATCTTACAATATGTCTATTCCAGTTGCATAATAAAAAAGTCCGAACTCGCACAAATTAGTCCAAAAGCGTTTCAGATAACAATTTTTGTGCAATTTTGAGAAAAAATGAGAGAGTATCTTTTTTCATTTCGTGTGAAAAGTTGTACAATATTTTTCTTTGAGTAAGTTCGGACTAGAATTAAATAATCAGCTGTTTTTCTTTATATTTGTTTACACGCTATTAACTAAAAATAAAAAATATTTAAATAAGGGAAGAAAGATTTTATTTAAAATTAAATAAAATTAAATGGAAGAAGAACGTGCAATAAATAGCTACTTAGCTTTCTATTTTGCAAAAAATTATAAATAATAACTGGCTTTTACTTTTTTTAGTTTTTTTATTAACTTTTTACAGCTGTTGCCAATGATGCAAATGATTTTTAAGCGTCTAAAATCACTAAAACAAAATTAATTTAAAAAATTAATTAAATAAAACAGAACCCAACTTGTGTGAGTGAGACTCTCAATGGACTCATTCATTTAATTTCTTATGACTTAGAAAGGTCCTTTATTTAATATTTAACGCTATTCTAAAATATTTGTTTCAGATATATTTTAGAATAATATTAAATAGAGCCTATTGTGCAGACATCTGTAACCAGGTTGCCATTTAGGAATAATTATGTTCATTTTTTTCTTTCTTTTATGTCCATTTTTTCTTATCTGCATCTGTTATATTTGTGGAATAATTCCTTCTATTTTAAAAAAGTAAAAAAAAACAAAATACTTAAATTAAAAACAACATATTAATTGAATATCTTGGTTCTTTTAAGACGCAACGATACATAAAATAATTCAAGTGTTTAACAATCACTCAGTAAGCTTATTATCTTATAACTTTTGAATTTGTATATCGTTTTCGTCATTAAAATCTAAAAGTCTCAAGAAGAAAACTTTTAATGCAAACACGTCTTGTGTTATTGGAAAATCCCTTAAATAAATGAAAATGATAACAAATAAACAATATAACCACACCCTTTTTATTAAAACTTAAGTGTGCTGATATCCATACATAATTTAAAGAATTAATAACTGTACATTAGGGACATCACTTTTTTAATATTTTTACAAATATCAAAACTGACCGAGCACAGTTCAATATATCATATAAATAAAAAAAGAAAAAACATGGTTATTGTATGGTCATGGCAACCACACAATGTTTTCTGTAACAATTCTGTTTGCTGTGAACAAATTATAGTTATTTTTAACAATTCTGTGGTCACGATAAACAAATTTTTGTTAACAGTTAATCATGCAATGGTTATACGCACCGAAAAATCAACGTGGTTAATTTCAACCATATTATTAATCCAAACTAAAACGAAATTTTTTTAATATCTATAAATGAAATTATATTTATAACCATAATATATTATTATTAATCATAGTATGTTAAGTACGACTAAAAATAAACAAATAATGTTTGGTTTTAAAAATACATATTTTGGTTTTGGCCTTTTTTCAGTTCAGAAATATATGTGTAAGGTATCATCTAAAACCGTAAACACATTAAATACACATTTTTTGTCAACAAATAAAATTGTTTTTATTTCAAATGATAGTTTTAAAAATATCAAACATATAAAAAGTATCCAGAAAATATCAAAATATGTAAGTCTTAATGGAAATATTCGTAAATTTGTTTTTTGTTATTTAATAAATATATTCATACGTTGTCACATATAACCATTTACATGTTTCACATTATATTACAGTATGTTTATATTATAAACATAATTATGGTTGTATTATACAATGTTATTTTTATGTAAGACAACATGACAACAATATTATTATTATTATGGTTTAAAATAATATGGTTTGAATGTAACCATATAATTCAACCATAACATGTTGCTCTTAGATTATGGGTACCTCAACCATGTTTTTTGTTTGCGTGTAGTTACACATAAAACACGTTGAAGTTGGAATATTGTATTTCCCTTGGCACTTAATTAACGAAAACGTTCAGAGTTTTATAATGCGATGCTGCAGTTGTGCTCATATCCTCTATCGCGGTAGCATTAGGGGCCCTTGTAATTTTCAGTTAAAAGTTTCAACTTTAAATATTATTTAATTTATAATTACTTAACAGTCGTTTAGAACGATATTATGAAAGGATGTTGCACAGTAGTTAAGTAATATTATATTTTTATAATTTGAACCACAAAATACTCGTATATTTTAATTAACTTGCACATAGATTCGAGTGAGTTGATTCGGAAGCAATAGGCTTCATATTTAATGCTGTTTAATTTTTTATATTTAGGAAGAATTCAAAGTAAAAAAATCCAATAAAAAGTTATTTCTTTTGTTTTCAAAATGATGTAAAGCTTTTATAAATATTACAACATAGTCCATCTGGTGCACTAATAGATGCAATTTGACACCAATAATATGACTATGTGTCTTCATTTTTGACCCCATGACCCTTGTTATTATTGTGATCTTAACCTTTACATAATTTTATCACTAATGATCACAATTCTGTCATCTATGCAGTAGTGTACAAACTTCATATAAATAGCAAATAGAGGTAAATTTAACAAATATTGGCAATGCAGACAATTATTGCTAATAAATCAATTCTTTGAAAATGTATATAGTTAATTGACAACGGCTAGGAGGCGAACCACAATGGTATTCGTAGTAGCGAACTTGTTAACCAAATTTGCTATAGGACCCTCATATATTTTACGTTCAAGGCACATATGACTGAAAATCATCTATAAGAAGACGACGTGTTATGTTCTCATTTGCTCATGTGCTGTATATGTATGTGCATATACATTTTTTCCGATTTTCTTTTTAAAAACGATGATGAATTTACATCAATGCGATTTTATATTTAAAATTTTATAAAAATGTTTTGGAAAACAAAAATATGTAAATAAAACAATGGCATCCAGATGCAGCCATAACTTAGATGACACCTTTGATGCTAATTTTTACCTAATTGATGACATTTGTCAAAACAATGATACCATAATTCCCACCATACGGGGTTATTAATCTGACGATGAATTTTCTATCAATGTGGAGCCAAAATTTGGTTATCGCCCTAATATACACATGTAAATGGTGCTTTTTTGTAAATAATTTTCTATAATTTATTTTTATTTTTTTCACAATTTTTTTTTTTTTTTTGTCAACACATTATTTGAACTTTATTCAATGGCTATACGATGTGCGGTGTGTACATACGAGTACATACGGTTAGCCATAATAACCAGTACAACAGAAATATGAGTACGAAGAAAACAATGGATTTCTTCCAGGCCCACATTATCAGCGTTGCCAAGGTGAATACACACGAGACATTTATATCTACTTTAGGTACACGAAATAAAGAATATAAAGCGTTAAATAACGATATTACTTGCATTTTGATGCCTATCAAAATCGCATAAGCTAAACCCACAGAATACCAAATTAAGGAATTTCTGCTTTACAAACAAAAACTACAGCAATAACAATACGACTATGAAAACATTGAAACGTTGGTTATTTTTTTTTTTTCTGTTTCTTATAAAATTGTTTTTATCTTTTTTATATTATTTCAGTATGATTTTTATTTTGACTTTAGTTTTATTGTATACAAGCGTCTCATGGTGACAATGTGACAAGAAATTTTCTATATAATATTATGTGTAAGACTCTTTTTTGTCTGCTCTCTGCTATGGGATAAAGACAGACAAACGATAACAAACGCACCTTTAAATGTTTGACTTCTGGTTGGATTTTGATTTTTTGTCCGTTTTTGATGTTAAGCAGCCAGGCAATACTATTTGCCGTTGTTTTGAGTTTTTCAACCAGCAACACAATAATCCGATTTTATTGTTTTACAACAAAGAACTTGCTGATGATGGTTTATCCACTTATAAATCTGATTGATTTTTTGATGTTTTTAGATGATTTTTGTATTTATTTTTTTTAGCTTTTTTAACATAATAAATTCCAGGTTTGCCATTAATTCTGGTTTTACCTTATGGTTGCACTTGACTATTGATATAAATAAAATCATACATATTTTTTATATTTCTTTGATTTATGATGTTCTTTTAATTATAAAAAATGTTTTTTTTTTTTTTGTTAATTATGGTTTTTATTTTTGGAAGAATAAATTCACGATAAACACAAAAAAGTAATTCTTGCTCTTGATTTGAAATCGTTTCGCGCGTAGTCCCTTTTCTTATTTTTTTTAAACTCAACGAAAGAAAGGTAGTTGATCCGTTACAACAAGCGTTCAACAGGTGTTACAACCGTTCGCGTATGCGTTTACTCTCAAACTGATCGTATCAATCTACAACTAATACAAAAGTCCAAAAGCACTCAGTTGCTGTTGTTGTAGTCGCTGGTTCATACTTGTACATTTTTTTTATTTTCTTTTTAGAGTTTCCGTTTCAATTTCATTCTTAACTTGGTCTGGTGTTGTTTGTTTATATTTTATTTCAACCCAACATGTTTGTTTGGAACATGTTTGAGAGATCACGTTATGAGAGATATTTTAGTTACATTGATTTGCCATGTTGATTGTAATTTGTTTGGTAATGAAGATTATTTGTTAGTTAACATTTTTTCAACAAGAGGGTGGGTTAATTTGCTTTCAAATCGAAATAAGAAATTTAATTCAAGCCATGGGTTAATAAAACAAACAAATACTTAACTATAAAAGCGATTTTTAAGATAAATTGACAAAATGTAGATTTTTTTGTACCGTTTTTGTACCATTATGAAAAACAAAGTACATATCACAGACTTGGAAAAAAATTTTGTCATAACTGCTCAGAGTACAATTTTAATTTTACTGTCTTGAAAACCTCAAGGCTGACTATTCAGTAATTTAAAAATGTTAGTCGAATTTTTCGAAACTAAGCGAGATGTTTCAAATAGCGACGCCTAAACGATACCGACAACAAAATGAAAATATCGTCGATATTGATACCCCAGGTGGAAAGTGTATATATAAATTTATTATTCCTTGTGTAATTTCTAAAATATTCAATTACGACCACGTAAAGTATACTTATTCTGCATCCTTATACATAGAGAAGTTGATTAAGCCATGTCCGCCCGTCTGTCTGTCCGTCTGTGTTCGGGTTAAAATCAACACAGACTGTGAAAGAAACCACGCCTATATTTTTTCAAGTTGTTTTTATTTTTTTTCGGTTGTAATAATTCTCTTTTGCTCTTTTTTGTTAAATAAATGTTATACCGCGACCAGTAGATCGCATGGAGTGCATACAGATCTCGGGGAATCAATAACACCCTTCGGGGGCGATTTATGTTTGCTTTGATTTGTATTAAAGGCCTTCATAGAAAGCAATACACATAGTCGTAATCGATAGACCCACAGGGCATTGTCTTCTGCCAGACAAAAAAAATATGAATTTTTTTAAGGTTTTTTAGTCTAATCATTCTAAAGCAATATATATTGCAGGAAGGTCCCATTTTTTACAAAAAAAAAATTCTAAAAAATTTCAAAAAAAATTACTAAAATTTTTCAAAAAAAGTTAAAAAAAAAAATTACAAAAAATTTTCAACAAAATTTTAACAAGAAAGTTTTAAACAAAGTTTTCAAAAACTTTATTACAAAATAATTTACAAAAAAAATTACAAAATACAGTGCTGTCTGGATATAGTGACCCCCCTATATAGTGAACACCGCTAAATAGTGAACACCCAAAATATTTATACAGAGTAGTCTAAATAGTGAACAATTGAAAACCTCGAAATAATGAACAGAATTTTTAAGGCTATTTTCTTGCGAAAAAGCAACCAAAAACACAAAACGAAATTAAAAATAAAAGTGGTGATTCCCCCTTATTTGTATTTTTTTAGCTGCTTGCTACAAAATCAATTGTTTCACGTGGTTAGAGGTTGTATTTATTGTCTGCCGAGTGCGAACTTGTTGCGGTTGAAAACGGGTATTTTAATGTGCATTTAAAAGTTTCTGAGTGCAAAATAAACGTAGTGAAATCATGTCTTCGCGGAAATTTTTTTCCTTAAAGGAAAAGTCAGAAATTATTGAAAAAATTGCAAAAGGAGCAAGTATAAAATCTTTGGCAAATACATATGGAGTGGCTAAATCAACAGTATGTGGAATAAATAAAAACAAACGTAACATAATCTCAAAAACAAGTAGTGTAGCATCGAAAAGAAAGACTCTTCGAAAAGGCGAGTTTCACCGCATGGAGAAAACATTATTCAAGTGGTTTGTGGAGCAACGCAAAAAAAACTGTCCAATCAATGGAGAAATGTTGAAGGAAAAAGCAAAAATGTTTCACGAAAATATTTATGGAACAGAACATAATTTTAATGCCAGTTCCGGATGGCTATCTGGATTCAAATCTCGCTTTGGAATTCGACTATTAAAAGTGTCCGGCGAAAAACTGTCATCCAATATCCAAGCAGTTGAACCGTTTAAGAATAAACTGAGTAATATTATTTATGAGTTGAAGCTTTGCAAGGACCAAATTTATAACGCAGATGAGACAGGTCTGTTCTGGAAGATGCTTCCTGAAAAAACATATGTCAGCCAAGCTGAAAAAACTGCTCCGGGGAGAAAAGCAGAAAAGGCCAGAATAACTTTTCTTGCATGTACTAACGCAACTGGTCAGCATAAAGTCAAACCATTAATAATTGGCCGTTCAAAGAAGCCACGTTCATTTAAATCGTGTAACATTCCGGTAGACTACAGGAACTCCAAGAATGCATGGATGACCGCAGAAATCTTCAGAGATTGGTTTCACCATTGTTTCGTCCCTCAGGTACAATCATATTTAAATTCATTGTAGCTTTATACTGTATTTTTTTGTTTTTAGGTTCAAAAATTTTTGCAACAGAAGGGTATAGAAACCAAAGCTATCCTCTTGCTTGACAACGCACCATGTCATCCGCCTGAAGATGAGCTTAAAACTGCTGATGGCTCTATATTCGTGATTTATATGCCCCCAAATGTCACTCCCTTGATTCAGCCTATGGATCAAAATGTGATTCGCATAACTAAGCTGTATTACAAAAAGCACCTGTTGTCATTAGCTGTTGGAAAGAAAGACATCAGTCAGTTTTTAAAATCTTTAACTTTAAAAGATGCTGTATCATTTTTAATGCTTGCTTGGAATCAGCTGGAGGAAAATGTAATAGCGAAATGTTGGAAGCCCTTAAATAAATGCTTCAATATAACAGCACCAAATCAAAGCGAAGATGAAGACGACGATGAAGTCCCTTTAAGCTTACTTCGAGAGCAAATATGTAAGGAAAAGTATGAAGGGGTCGATGACATACAGAATTTACTGGAAATTATTTTTCCCGAGGTATTTTGTATTACATAGTTATCAGTCAAGTGCTTTAATTGTGACTCTATTTTAGGAAACCTACACTACAACCGATATTGAAAAATGGAATGCAATCGAAGATGTCGAACGAACAGATATTGAGAAAGATTCTGAATTTATTATAGAATCTGGTGATGACGATCAAGAGGAAATACAGGTCGGAACTAGTGTAAAAACTACTGAAGCTATTGAAAGTTTCGATAAAGTTATCGCTTGGGCTGAGGAAAACAGTACTGATTATAGTGCTATACAAGTAATGCGTACTCTACGCGAAAAAGCGGTGCTGAAGTCACTTTGTGAAACCAAGAAGCAAACGTCTATTCGCCAATTCTTTCAATAATCATATGCAAATTTATTTTTTCCCACCAATTTTTTGTAATGATGTCTAGAATTAAAATAGAAAGTTGTTTAAGCAAATAAAACGAGTTTTTAAGCGAACAAATTTGAGTCTTGATAAAGTGATCAACCTCGATACAGTGAACAGGCCGTGCAATAATTAGTTCACTATATCCAGACAGCACTGTATTTTCAAAAAAATTTTAAACAAATTTTTACAAAAAATTTACAAACTTTTAGAAAAAAATAAAAAATTGGAAAAAATTGTACAAAAAATTTCCTATAAATTAAAAAAAAAAAATTCGTACAAAATTTTACAAAAAATTTCGTATAAAATTTTACGAAAATTCGTATAAAATTTTATAAAAATTTTCGTATAAAATTTTACAAAAAGAAAGAATTGAAGAACAGTTCTTCTTTTTAATCGGCGAGATAGTTATTTTTCATTGACTTCTAATAACGACCAAGATTTTTCATTGTTTCATTGTCATTTATTTTTTATTGATGAATTTTTTTACAATTCCTAAAAACAATTATGATATATTTTTAAGTTGCCCGATTAATATTTTTATTTATTTAATTTTCCGATTCAAATTTAAGTTGATTTTTTTCGCATAAAAGGCCAAAAAATGGAAAAGAGCAGGAGTTCGACTTCAGAGAAAAAAGAAGATGCTGAAATAAATACTTTTAAAACTGTCTGCAGCTATGCTAAAGTTTTGTGAGCAAAAGAAGTATACGTACTGTTGCACAGTGGTTTGAAACTTTTTATTTTGGAAATAATTCGGTAGCTCATTAACCACTGATAACATTGTATTACCATGTCAAAAATACCAAGTTAAGGTCGTCAAAAAATGCGCCAAAGGCCTGTCAAAACTTATACATTGTGCAGCGGTGACCGAGACTACAGTAGCTTCGGAATGTAGAGCAAGGTTAAGTTCAAATAACTCAGTAGTATACTATATCTGAAATATTTGTTTAGTTTACAGAAAATAATGCTGAATTTTCATGTTAAGAACATTAAGAGATTTTGGTTTTTTTACATATATCGCCTATTGTGTTTTACAACCTTTAAAACGAATGCTGTTCACAGGACCTCAGTCAGTTATTACTCATATTTTGCCTTACAGCCATAGTAAAGAATTAAAATGACTGGATGTTTGGAAAGTATAATTTTTATCGAATTTTTTGGTAATTTCATAAATTAATATTTAAGAATTTATTTCACTTCTGTTAAATACATTATTTTCTTATCAATTGAAGCTTTTTCATATATAATTCCTAAATTATAATTACTTTAATCTAAAGTAAAAAATCATTAGTTTTTATAATGAAACTTTTCTTTCGGTTTAGTTTTTTACCTTCAGTATATGCAAAAAAAGTACATTTAAAATTTTTTTTTTATAAAAACGAAACAAATATTTTTCAACTAATTTATTTTTTGCTTTTACCACCAACTTTTTGCACGTAGACAAAGAACAAATCATTGGGAAATTAATTTTCTTTAATAATAAAAATATTAACTCAATCAGCAAAATTGAAGTTAAACGGAATTTATGAATACTCGTACGTATAAGCGTAGTTGTACGAATTAGTCTTCTCAAGTAAGAAAAATTTAGTTTTGAAATCTATTACTTGCTAAACTTTTAAATGGTACTGACTTTAGTAGCATCTCCTCTAATTGACTGTCTAGTTTTTTTCGTTTTTAAAAATTTTAATTAATTGTTAAACAAATTGCCCATAACGTCTTACTTATCATAAAACCAAATGAAGCGTCATTAAAAAGAATATATTCCTACTTGACTCTATACTTATATGCCTGCGTGTCTGTTGGACTAACTTGATCATTAACAGGGAGAATTTCTTGATTACATCCATATAAATGAAATAAAGTTGTAAACAAAAATCTTTGCCAGTGACGCTTATGTGAAAAATATTATCGAACCGAATAACTCTTGGTATTTATTTGTGGTAGACGTTTTCAAAACGAGAAAATTAAAGAAAAAATTAAGGATCTTCACGAGTGTCGACGCCGTTACACTGAAATGCTAGATGGAATTAAAACTAAATTAAAATAAATTATTTTTAAACAGCGTTTATAGTTCTATAGTTGTAATAAAATTTTAGTTGTAGCGGCCAAAAATTAAAGCAAAATATATTTCTGTGCATGTGTAGGAAAACAATCAATTAGAACATATAAGTTACCAATATTAAGGGTTTTTGTAACTTCTATCATTCGCATAAAACTGCTTCTCATTACTTTATATGTAGATGTTTTGGTCATAATAATAATGAGCCATTAATCATTTTTATGTCTACTGTGTAAATTATCTTTTGGCTATTTCATTGCATTTTGCTGCTAATAAATGCAACGGAAAGAAATAACAA
Source organism: Phasia obesa (assembly GCA_949628195.1). Lineage (NCBI taxonomy): Eukaryota > Metazoa > Arthropoda > Insecta > Diptera > Tachinidae > Phasia > Phasia obesa. The sequence continues at coordinate 76,601,572 of OX451219.1, read as the reverse complement.
CTACTACAACAACAAAATTAATACATGTAAAAGCACAGCTGCACGAAAAGAAAAAATATGATTAATGGAATCATAAACGAAAGCTTTAAATATATAATTAAGGCCCATTCTTATAACTTGCCTTTAGCTAAAGTTAGGATTTTTTTGGAGCGATAAATAGTTTTTCGTTATTAAAAGTAAGCTAAAAACCACTCCTAACTATCACGTACTATAAGGACAAGTTATAGCAATGAGCATTATCCTCATTATTATAACGAAAAACTACTTAACGCTCCAACAAAATCCTAACTTTAGCTAAAGGCATGTTATAATAATGGGCCTAAGTCTATTACTTTAGATATTTATCATATATCGAATTTGTAGGATCCATAGAACATGACTAAAATAGGTTTCGTGGGGAGATGCTTAAATATATTTTAGTGATACCAAACATATATGATCCATTAATTTTGAAAGTGGCATAAGTCACATTCGATTTATATGTATATATTTTGGTTTTCCCAAAGCCATTTCTAATATAACAAATTCATGATCGTTGCGTAAGTGGCGCTTAACAATTGATAGAAATTTATTTTTAAAAATGAAGAAATAGCGTTAAATTCTAATCAATGTTATCATTAACTTGGTGTTTTTGGAAACTGACTTATGCCACTTTCAAAATAAACGGTTCATATGATTATCCCTTTCATTTGCTGCTAAACCTTTTAATTAATACAGTAATTGTGTTTTTATTTTAACTAGCACATGCCAACGAAACACCAAAGTCAAGAAGTATTTGTAAATAATTTTAATTGCTAACAAGTTAGAGTGCTATATTCGGCTGTGCCGAATCTTATATACCCTTCACTACAGTGATTTTAATTATGCATAAAAATTTAGGTATATATATATAAATGGATGTAGTAATAGCGCACTATCTACTATTGGTCCTACACTGGAACCACCATCCCGGAACCTTTCTGTCATTATCTCGGGATAGGGTCATGTAGTTGACCATCTTTTACTCATAGCTACTCCCCAATCCTCCTCTTACCTCATCAGGGCCCATTGAAGTTTCGAGAAAACAATCATAAAATGCGTTCAAGGTATTCCAACTTGCCAGTGAAGCTACCAATCAAAAACGTGTCCAGCATTTTCCGTCGAATCGTGCATTGTGGAGAATACTGTGAAATATATATCCTATATATATTTACATATATCTAGAAATGGACGTAGTGATAGCGCACTATCAACTATTGGAACCACCACCCCGTAATCTTTCTGTCATTACTTCGGAATGGGGCTTATGTAGCTGAACACATTTCCCCCATACATACTCTACCCTAGTCAGGGCCCAACGAAGTTTCAAGAACACAATTCTAAAGAGCATTGATTATACTCCCAACTTGAAAGTGAAGCTACCAATCAAAAACCATAGTGCACTCTCTACTAATGGTACCACACTGAAACCACCACCTCGAAACTAATTTTTGTCTGTTTGTAGTCGGTATCCTGATGCTGTATGTGTTTATTACATCTAGCTTAATTGGTTTTAAAACAGAGATCTCATTTATTTAAGAAAACAAGTAAGAGTGCATTCCATTTGATTGTGCATTAATGAACAAAATGCTATAATATATCGAACACCAGATGAAAAAATGAATTATATTTATTACTAGTCCGAGTTTAAATATGCAGAACTTCATTTAACAAAGCAAGCGAAAACAAAAAACTGAAATATATGAACAAAAATAGCATAAAAATGCTAAATATGCAAAAGTCAAAGTCAAAAATGCTAAATATGCATTTTTATCGGTTTCTTTTGTTTGTTGGATTTCTATTTACATAAAAATATTAAAAAAAAGCTAATACCATTAGCATTAAAAATAATATAAACCCCGTTAAAAACTAAACCGATAATTTTTTATTTTTAAAATTCTCTTGATTATTATGAGTTGGGTTACATTGAAGATAAAAAAACTAATTTGAGTTGAACTTTGTATGTGGGGAAATTATATACTCATTATGACATAAACCATTTTTATTATGTATTGAATATTTTTGTATAAAATGATTTCCTTTTTAGAGGGGCCATTGATACAACAATAATTGTTTAGGATTAGTTGAAGGACTTTACGAAGATGTTCAATTAATTGGTCCTCTAGACCGTCAGTTTAATCATAGCTCACAAAGTAATTAACTGACCACTTCCATTAGTAGCTACCAACTAAGCAAAAAACTAAATGTAACAATAATGTTTTTTCTTTGAGTGTAAATATTACTTTCAATTTATGTCTAAATAGGAAGAGTGCTAAAATGCCATTTTAGAAGATCATTTTCGCTGCATCTACTGCTCAGACATAAAACATAATCATAGAATTTTATGCATCATTAAAACTTAAAAAAGAATTGCATTTGATTCGTTTTTATACGTTTCTTTTTTACACTCTTACTTCAAGTCTATAATTCTTTGCTGCATGCTGAGATGGTTAGAGACAACCAAGTTCAAGGTCAATAATACGAATATCTTTACTTTTACACACATTTTTCTACATGTGAATCATTTAATGACTTTGCTTTACTTGTAGTAAGAAATGTTAAGGTTAATTAATGATTTTTTGCTACATGTTGCAATCAGCTTTTTTTACTCCAGCTCTAAACACTTTCCCATGGTGCAAGTATGTATTTTAAAAGTGATCAAGTAAATTTATAATCTCATCAACACTTTTGGGTCAGTTAGATATAGGTTTTAACACTGTGTTACACAAGTTCTGCAATTAGGGGACAGTTATTGAAATATTCAACATTGAGGTCAAAAAAATCCTCTTTAAAAAACCCAAATGATTTTAAAAGTTTGCATGATTTATTTCTGTTATAGAAATAAGGGAAATATTAGCCTTCAAGCTATGATTAGAGAATATATCTTTTTTCAGTTGCATATAAACAATTTTTAGCAGAGATATTGCATATATAACTGGGCACCCAGTAGTTCTCATAACTGTTCAATGGAAAACGAATGTACATGATACAAACGAAAAATAACCAAAAGAAAATATTGTGATCGTGCAGTTTCATTTACACGCTACCGTAATGTATAAATATGTTAGCTGCTATACTAAATGATCAAAATAATTTACCTAGAATTAGTGAACAGCTCAATCAATGCTTAATTTATACAACAGGAAAAAGGTTATTATACTTATACATTGTACTATTTAACCCCAGTAAAGCTTTAAAAATATACCTAATATTTTTAGTTATCAAATAATGAAAGGAATTCAAGCAAGTGACAGCCCATTAGAATAGCAAGGCCATTCTGAGGGTACAATGCCTCCTCCAGGCTTGCTGTTGACACCACTGCATTAAAGAAATGGTACTATATATTTATTTTTTAAACAAGCACTTTGAAAAAAAAATTCAATACAAATACAAATGTAATTTACATCCATGTCATAGATTAGATTTTTTATTTTACGTTTAAAGAAAGAAAAATTCTAAAATGGAGAAATATGAAAATAATAAGGTAAAAAAATGATATACAATATACACATGTATGTCGCTTTTCCCTAAATCTTATTATTTATTTTTTCCTTTTTAAAATTCACGGCCACCATTTGGCCGATATTGTGTTCCATACATAATTGAACCATACCAATATTATCAAGATAAAAAGAAATGACAATAATTTCTTAAATAATTTGTTTGACAATCAACATCGGCCCTTAAAACTGAACCAACCTTTATATAATAGTTTTCTGATTTCTGATTAATGGGGAAGGTTTGATTTTTTTGATAAATTTCCGGTTATAATATAATACATATCAGCAGAGATTTTTGTTGAAATTTCGATATTTAGGTGAAATTTAATTTATTTGTTACATTTTCGGTTTTTGATGAATCCTGTTTTTAAGATGATGTGGAAATTTGGTGAATCCTTGATGTTTTGATTATCATAACATTTTTTATATATTTTCGGTTTTTTCGAGTAAATTTCATCTTTTGGTTGGAAATTGTGTTATTTTTCCGAAAATGTGATTTGTTGGTGAAACTTAGATGTTTTTAATACTTTTAATCTGTTGGTAATTTTAGTTTTTCTTTGTATATTATAATTTCTTGATAAAATTAATTTTGGTGAAATCTTGATCTGTTAGTTTTTTCTATGAATTTTTGGGTTTTGATAAAACTTTCTTGTAAAATTTAAAATTTTTTGTTAAATTTTGGTTAGCATTGTAGCTTCGCTATTGTGGTATACTTTGGATTTATATAAATTTAATTTTTCCTTGAACCATTTTTTAAACGAATTAATAACTATTCAGGCTTAAGTTCTTTATTATAAAGAGATAAAGAAAATTTAGACACTAGCGATTCAGAATATTCATTACATTCTTCTAATGTCTTATTTATCTTTATTTCTTTATAATAAAGATCTTAAGCCTGAATAATTATTAACACTTTGGATTTTTTAACCTTTAGCTTTTTTCTGAATTATTGGCTTAAAAAAAAAACAACTACATAGATGCAAAAAGAAAAACAGAGTAAATCGCATCTTTTTACCACTATACTATATTTGATAGTTGTTATATAAATTTCCAGTTTGTATCCACATTTATTTTCACCTAATGATGTTTATATTTTAATATTTCTTATTTATATAGTGTGAATTCTCTTATAAAATAATAATAAGATTATATTCAGATTTTTTTATATTTTAATATATAAAATCTTAGCATTTACAACTTAGTAAATGTGAATCTGAATTTTTAATAAATATTTTTGTTTCATAAAAAAAGGAAAGTATTAAAGCTAATCCATGTGTTAGATTGGTCTGTACTTTATTGTAAATAGCACATCATATTGCATCACGATTATTGATGTATAAGAACGTGGAAGAACACACGCTAAGATCATCAAATGATACAATTTTTATGAATCCATCCACTAAGGATGGTTGTTGGCATTTACATTTTCGCAACTAAAGAAATCGAAAAAGTGTCAATTAAAATTAAAAATCACCAATCAATTTATGAAATGCTAAAATATAGTACTAAAAAATATACAATATTATTTTTAATTTAGAGACGGTAACAGCAGTTTGAAGATGAATTGAATAATGAAGGCAATAACGCTAGCCTTGGTAGACAATCCATATTAAAAATACAATTTAAGTTCTGTTCTCAATCTTTTACATAATAATTTTTTTTAATATAATTTGGTTTCTGTTTAATAATCAAATTCCTTTACTTGCAGTGCACAGTGGGGAAAAATTACTGTAGAGTGGATAAATTACATACAATTTAGAAAAAAATTCAATATTATTTCTAATTATTTTTTTTTTTTTTTTAATTTTTAATTAATATGTCTTCCTACAAAAAAGTCTCTTCTTAAAACTCTATTATTTTTAAACTTACCAACCATACTTATGTACAATATACATATATAGTAATTATTTTGTTGTTATTACCTGAAATAGAAGATATAAAATATATATTAAAGGTTTAATAAATAAATAGTTAAAATGAATTTAAGGTCACTAAATATATAAATTAGGAACGTTTTAACAACGAAATTCAATTTTAAATCAAAATGCATGTTAATATAATTTATGATAATAATTTATAAAAAAAAAATCACCTTAAAATCAATAAAGACAATTACGGACAATCACTCATCAACACCTATTATCCAATGACAATAAGCCAATATGCAACAATATACCACAGTCTGTTGAGCACATCCTAGACATACATCCTAAATATTATCCCCAGAGATTATCAACGTACGTAACATCTACACCTATCTCTTTACTCGCTGGCCCATCTCATCATAATATAGCAACAAAATACAATTTTATTAATAAATATTATTAAATATGATTTAATAAATCCCTTAATTTTACTCTCTTTTCTTTCGTTAAATGATATCATTTACTGTATTATATAATTCTAATAAAATAAAAAAATAAAATAAAATAAATAAAAAATATAATTTATGTTGCGTTTTGTTTAATCCAAACATATATTTACATTCATATTATTTTTAGATTTTAAGTCAAAATTTATATATTTCGGAATCAACAAAATCTTATAACATACAGAATGAAGTTAGCACAAACGGTGGCCGTAACGCAACGTACTTAAATATATATTTTTTTTAAATTAAGGTCAAACATTGTAGATCTTCGCGTTGACAAAAGTTAAACCCCGCTTTCGATCTGGTATTTCTTAAGGCTTTTCTAGAATTGCTTGCAAAAATAAACAAAATTTGTGCATAAATGGCTACTCATTGCGTACGTATTGTGGACTGTGCGATATTGTGCGATGATGGGAAAATGGCATGGGTATGCTATATGAGCAGTTTGCTCATATAACGCTGTAGACGCTGGTCTACATTTAAAATTTCACGCAGTGGTAAGAACACCGTCAGATAAGGGTCAACACGGCTCTTCAGCACCTGACGTTAATCTTGATCTCATCATGTGTTAGACGGAAAATTTTGACATGTGATTTTGATTTGTTTTTTTTTCGAAATTCGGTAAAATTTCGATTTTTGGTCAAACCTTGATTGTTTCGAAAGGTAAGTAATATCTTGTTTTTTTTTTTGGTGAATTAAGTTTCAGATTTTTATAAAATCTCAATATTTTATAATAATTTCGATTTCGTAATAAAATCTTAATTTTTTTGGTAAAATTTAAATTTTTAATATTATTTATTTCTCATAATGCATAATTCCTTTTTTTTAATTTATTATTATATAGTAATCCAAACAGATTAATATTGGAAAGCATATCCATATAGCATATAGCTATTTCACTGGTGCTTACCCAGATCGTCAGTGGACTTTTTGAATTTTCCGAATAAAAACCCAGATTCTTATGCTTAAAATTTAATAAACCAAATGAGAAGTTTATTAAATCTAGAAATCAAGAAAAAATCCAAAATTTCTAAACAAAAAACATAGTAGCCATTTTAAATTTAAAAAATAAAAAACTTTACTTTTCTTGTTCTTTCTATTTTCTACATTAAGGGTTTCCATTGGATACCATTCCTAATGTATCAAAAGGAGTTTCTGAAAAACAAAAATAAAAATTGAAAAAATTAAAAAATACGAAAATCGTATTTATGCACCGTAATAAAGTAATAGCATGCGTACGGTGCATAAATACGAATTAAAAAAAAGGAATTATGCGTTATGAGAAATAAATAGTATTATTAAAAAAAATCCAAATATAATTTTTAAATTTAAATTTTTAACAAAAATATGATTTTTTTATAAATCGAATTTTAAGAAAAATCTAGCTAATTTTTCAGAATTTTTGGCGACGTTTTTGCTAAAAATGTGAATTTTGGTTGAAATATAATTTTATGTTGAAATTTTTGGTCTTGTGAAAATGTTTTGTGCATTTTTGTTCTTTTAGATTTCGGGTGAATTTTCTCGGTTTTAGGTGAATTATGTTTTATTTTTGTTTAATAAAATTTAGAATTTTAGGTGAACATGAATTTAAAATTTTTAGTAATTTTTCGGAACTTCGATATTTGTGTCTGTGTTTTTTGGTAAAGTTTCGTTTTTTTTCGAAATTTATCGGAATATTTTATACAATAATAAATTTAGTAGTTTTTTCATCGAAATTGTGATCTTTTATTAATCTCTTTTTATTTATTCAATTTTTTTTTTAGATAGCAACAACACTTAAAAAATTAAGGTTCATTAAAACTATGTACATATATAATATATCATTCAGAAAAATCGGCCATAAGAAACCAAAATACATATATTTTTTTTTGTTGGGTCATAAATTTTTATTATTTAAATTGCATTTTAGTTGACCAAATTTCTCCTTTCTACTTGTGTTGAAGAGATCAAAACCAACAAGAACATAGAAAAATATTTAGTAAAAATCAATCTCATATTTACATACCGATTTAGATAAATTTTAACAGCAAAATTAGAAAATCATGGGTCATCGAAAAATCAATTCCAATGTGAAAACGATGCCAATTTTATCTATGGTAAACCAGCAATGTTTAATTACCCATCATACTCGTGCACTTGCTTCTGTACGTCGCACAGTGGTTTGAAAACGATTTATTTTGGATATAGTTCGGTATCTCATGAACTACTAATGAAATTTCACAGAGGCAAAGCAGAGTTGTTTCTGAGTGGTGCTGTGAAAGTTGGGTACCTCGGCTACATAATTTTTTGGAAATATTATAAAAAGTTTAGTTTTAACTCATATGTTAAGATTTTTAAAATTTAAGTAGATCTTGAAAATATCTATAATGTCCTTACATGTGTAGGTTATCTATTATAGTTTGGGAGAAAATTGGCTTACAATATTTTTTTTTAATTTTGGCCGACTCTAACTTACTATTTTTGGCGCGGTATACTTATTAATGATCGGATTATTATTTTAAGACATTGCCTATATTCTTGATAAAATTTAAAATAAAATAAGTTTCAAGTTTTGTTCTGATAGAGCTTTTCGTTAAAAAGATACAAGCCTCTGAATTGGGAAAATGTAAAAACACCGTTTTTTCAGGTTTTTCCCCAAAAAGGTGATATTGTTTTTTTGCTTATGTAATTTAAACTTACTTCGGTACTAGTAAATTTGTTTAAACCATTTTAAAGAGAACATATAGCAAATGCGAATAAAAGATAAATTAGTTCAAAATTATAACGGTTCTCCCTCCAGCCTCATCCAAACATAGCCAAAAAATTGATTAAAACTCTTTTATCTATATAATTTTAAAATTATATAGATAGTTTTATTATAGCAATTCAAATTCGTTATTTTATTTCTCAAAAGTATTTGGGGTAAATATCATTTATAAAATGGATCGCGATAAAATTCATATAATATTCAAAATTAATATTTTTAATCTAGAAGTCAAGAGCTTTGCTGCGATACCACTTACATCTATATCGAGCATATATTTAAGCTACAGGAGCTTTCTAAACCTCGCCTCCTAATGTTTTTCTTTCTCATTTCGTATGTAAAAATTAAAATCATATTTTAAAAATATGACTTTAAAAATATTATTTTAAAAAATATGACGTTATGACACCTCTTGAGTCTCCACCAATTATGTTTTTAGAATATAAACCAATATTTCTTATACATGTGCAACGTAACATAAACATCTGCCTCAGTTAGTAGTTTCATTTATTTCGTCAAATATTTGTCTAATCTGAACTAAGCTTTATTTACCACACACCTCGATTTTAAATTACAATGTCGAAGAAACTATAAATAGCAAAATTAAAAACGCACATCGATTATAAAAATCTTCTTCGTATGCTGGAGATATAAAAAGTTTGAAAAAGACAAAAACAAAAACCTAAAATGAAAAAATTCGGCTTTAATTTTACTTAAACAGATAAAAAATATTTAACAATATTTCCTTTGCAGTAAAATAAAAACCTTTAAAATTAATTCAATTTGTTAACAACGTGTTTTAGGAAGTTCATGACAAACAAACCATGACAATAAAGTACTCCAATTGAATTGAAAAGCTTTTTGCTTTATTTTGATTTCTTTTATTTGATAACAAATAACCAATTTAACTCCTTAAACTGTGCAAAAACTAATAAAATTAATGTTTAGGGTTGTTTAAATTCTTGCATGTTAAAGGTTTCTAAATAATTCGAGCAGTAACAAAAGGCAAGTCACAGGTGTGTCCTTCATAAAATTCACAAAATAGAAAGAAAAGAATTAATTTGAAATTTTTGCATTTTTAATTTAAAAGCTACAAAAACACATTCTTTTAAGCTTAAAAATAAGTATGTATGCAAATGTTTTAAGTATAGTTTTAGGCTTTTTTAAAAAAATGTTAAAGAAGAAAAAAAAACAGCGAAAATCTATTACTGCTTTATAAAAAATCCGTTCTTGTTTAAATAAATACAAAATATCCGAAATTGTGTGGTTTCTTGTGGAACTCTACATTTAAACTATTCGCCTGAAAATATGCTTTAGATTTTCACCCCATTGTTCAAACATGTTAAATATTAAAATTAGGTTGCATCAGCGCATGGCTACTTCATTTGGATTTTTTGTAATAGAATGTGGATGGTGTTTTATGGTTCGTGAATTTGATACACAGTTAGAGAATAGTTCAATACTATCGTGCCGGTGTGATCGGAGAGTTTTCTGTTACAAATTGAAATTTTTGTGTTATTTTAGTCACTCCGTAGCGTTGTCAAATAGATTATCCCAAAACTCGTTGTAAAAGCATGAATTGGTCTGTAATGTATCTTCAGATTTAAAGTTTCAATAAACAAAGTTTTTATGACTTTTTAAATTTTTCTGTTTTGTTTTCCTCCATTGGAAATATTCATACTCTTTCCGTATCTGGTACATGTTTTGCCCTTTTATTTAGTACCACCCACTTTATGTTTGAAAACATTCAGTATCCAATAAATTACGGAAAATAATCTCTCGTATGCGTAAGGTTTAAAATAAAAATGAGAAAGGAATTATTTCCAAACAACATTTAAAATTCCCTTAATCAAAATTAGACAATCCTATCGAAAATTCACCACAAAACGAAATTTTTAAAAAAAGTTCATTGAACAAAACATATCAAGATAGAAAAATATATCAAAATTGACAAGGTGCTACTCAAATTTTAGTTTTGAGTTGAACTTTGAACTGAACCGGCTACTTTTGGTTGTTTTCGAGTTTGGTTTTTTATAACTTTTTGCTATTGGAAGCTGTACCAATCACACTTTGTAAAAATGTATGATTCCAAATATACGTCAATATCATATATGCTGTACGGGAAGACCCTTTAATTATCAATTTTATGATTTTTTTTTTTATGAAATTTTCAAATAATAAAAAAAATGAAATAAGCAAATTCCCAAGTAAAAAACATAAAAAATACATACGAATTGAGAACATTCCTCCTTTTTTTGAAGTCGCTTGAAAAAATTGTAAAATATAAATTCACATACGCGTTGGTTAAAAAGCAATTAATAAAGGAATTATCAACTAAAACATGACTTAATAACACCTGTCGAACCGGCACACTAAAGTGCTAAAAAATCTGTCTAATGTCTGATTACTTGAACAGTAATTTAAATTTTTAAACTTGTACTCACACGTAAAACATAAACTGTTCTTTACCGCATTAAAAAAATGTTAAATAAAAAATTAAAAACTAGTATAGAAAATCACAAAAGTTAAATAAAACCAAATTAAACATAAACACATTTGGTCTTATATAATTTTCTCTATCTCAAGATACTGCAAAGAGATGAGTTTTATGACGAAAACCAGCTACCGCTATCGTCTCATGGCCAATGTGCTTGCAATGGTCATTAATTAAAGATGGTATCATTTCTAATGGACACAAAAAAAATATTAAATCGAAAATTTCCATTTACAAAGTGAATTCAAATCCATAAACATTTTTTCATTTAAGTGTAAATGTATGAGCATACAACTTTCAAGGATAAGATTGTGTCAGTAAATGGTTTTTTGTAAACACACACGCACATATCCGTACATACTCGTATTTGTACACATATTCATTTGTGTGGGTATTTGTATGCAGCCATATAAATTTATAAATTTCAAATTGATTTATAGAAATTATTTAATGAAATTTCCATTTCTCATGCAAATAGTTTTTGTTTGTTCGTTTGTTATTGCTGGTAATGAACGTTGACTTTTTACGAACAGAGCCTAACCCAAGTTGACATATTTTCTTGGTTTTTGGTTTCTGTTTTCAAATACACATTTATTTCCTTTTTCTTAAATTACACTGATCGGCAAGAAATAAAAAAAGTCGGCAGCTTGTACCTTTTTATGTGGTTTTATTGGACTTTTATTTGCTGAATCTAAACCTGTTTACACGTCTAGTTTTTGAGATATTCTTATTTAAATAGAATACTGATATTGGAATATTTAATAATCTTAGGCCCATTATTATACCTTGTCTTTAGCTAAAGCTAGGATTTTGTTGGAGCGATAAATAGTTTTTCATTATAAAACCCACTTTTAACTATCACGTACTATAAGGACAAGTTATAGCAATGAGCATTATCCTCATTATTATAACGAAAAACTTCTTATCGTTCCAACAGAATCCTAACTTTAGCTAAAGGCAATTTATAATAATGGGCATTAATGTGCTTCATAATGTTTGTCAAAGTAGGTACCTGCACTTAATTATGAATAAAATCAATCTTTTGATGTTTCAATTATTAAAATCGACCAATCTGTAAAGAGTTATTTAGAAATAAGTTGGCCTTGTTTAGGGGAAAATAATAGCCATGCCCATAAAAAATTTGTACGTGATATGCGAAAACTGAAAGCGGATTTGAGTTTAACGAGTTGAGATCACTATATTCCACATATTTATGTTCAGGGAGCAATTTTTTTGCAGACCAGTGTTATTTTTTTTTTTTTTTGTAATCGTTTGTTTTGAAAAAAATCCAGATGAATTGTGTTGTTTTAGCACGTCAAACTCTTTTCACAAACACACACATGAAACAAATTCCGATGTATTTTTGATATTAAATTAAGGTCAAAATATATTTTGTTTACTGAAAAAAAAATATTTTTGTTTGCGTTTGTGTTTCTTTATCAAATTTAATGAAAATTACGATGACTTGTCACACACATTCAGCGTGCTTGTTACAATGGAGACGACAAACAACAATTTTTGCATGATGTTTAATAAAGGGTAAGGTTTGGTTAATTATAAAAATAACTTGATGTCAAATCACAGTTTGCATTATATATTTTTATTATATTTTTAATTTTCTAAACATTATTGTTTTGATATTAACATGTAATAAATTGCGTGAATAAATGGCACAACCTTTAAAAATAAAAATAAGTAAAACAGTTTTGCTGGTAGCAAGCAGTGTTGCCATTAGTAAATGTTTTCTCTACCAAAACTCTCCTTAAAACCTACCAATTCCTAACAAAATCTATCAAAACATACCAAACGATTTATTTAATATAATGACATAACAAATTCATTTGATATGTGATTAATTTAAATATAAACAAAAAAAGTTGGATTCAACATTCTGCAAATGTATGGTAGGTGTAATGAAAGGCCTACGAGAACCACTAATTTTCTCTCACTCTGTTACAATTTAAGGTCTTGTTTTAGACAAGAGCAACTGAAGGTTGCTTCTAAGATTAAGATTAAGGCGCTGAAATTAAATATGTACTCGATTGGTATTTAATTGGATCTAGTTTTCGAGATAAACCTGTACAAATTAAAGAAGGTTATGCGGCATATATATAAGTAGTAACATTACTGGATCGGTTCGACCTATTTTTTAAAGTAAGTAATCTGCACTAAAATTAACTTTAAAGCATACTAACTAAAAACGTGCTTGGTAGTTTTAGAGATATATAAGTTAAAGATATAAAAAAATCTTCATGCAAGAGTTGCAAGTTTTTATTTTAGGGAAATACATTAAAGATAAATTGTTTTAGGAAGAGCCGTTATTAGTAGTTTTTCTACTCTCTATTTGGCAATATATTCAGTGAGTGGGTGAAAATTATCACATTAAAAAATCCGGCTGTTGAGGAGTCTGGAAAACATTGCATTTTTAATGGTGGGAAACTGTAATGTTGTTATTACTATTTTTGTTATCTTCCGTTGGTAGTAACATTTAAGATGTCAACAAAAAGTTTAAATACAGAAATATAAAGGGTTATAATACATAGACCACACGACTGTATGGGGTCTATTTACTTAATTTAAAATTATTTGTGATTACAGGCTTAAATAAATAGGGCCTCGCTTTAGGGTACTTTTAATGGAAATATTCCGAGTAAACAATACTTTAAGATCATTCTTAGATTAACCTATAGCATAGGTTATTAGCTCATCTTAGTGCATATTACTTGATACTCATTTTGAACAAATTTTATCCACCACAACAAACAGATAGTGGTTTTACAATAGCTGTAACTCAAAGTCTTATAGACATACAATCTTATGAACTGTTAAACATTTGACAATCTGTAAAAGAAATATAAACTTATTTGTATAAAAGCTGTTGAGCTATAAATTACAAATATGTTAAGGCCACCTCCTGTGGTTTAAATACAAACTAAAATTTATTTACTTTATGGCTTGTCGACCTAGTTGTAATCCTTGTTCATTCATATTTATATTTATTAGTTATTTAGCAAAGTATTTTATTTAAAAACTCTGTTGGCCTATAGTTTGGTGTAATTAATTTAATATTCGTTAACAGAAATAAAACAATTTCATAATTCTTCGTTCACGGTAAGACAGTTGCTTAGAAAACGCTTTAAAAAAGAACGAAGTAAAACATGTTTCAACGGAAAAAAGAACACATTAACGACAAACAGAATTGTGTGGATTATTAACAAATTAACACACATAATATTTGTAGCCCATTGTGTTTACAATAAATTGTATTAATTATGTCAGCCGGCCACCATCAGTAACAAACACCATCGACTGCTGCCACTAAAATGTTGCTATTATTTTGTGTGTTTGTTGTTTTTGTTTTCCTTCTGTCGCCGTTTAAGTTACCGTTGCTGATTATGCAAATATTAAAAAAATATATTTACCACCTTGTGGCACGTTAGTTGGTAATTTTTATGATTTACAGTTTATGTTGAAAGGTATGTTTATAATCTTCATATTATTTTCGAAAGAATGGTTTGATTCATTGGGACTAGTTAATAATTTGGAGTTGGAACGCTACTCATGAAAGCCTTCCAGTCAGTAATCGTATAGATTTGGGTTATTTTGTTAATAAATCGATTAAATATTGCTAAAACTTTAATATTTTTTAACTTCTTTACCAATAAGAATTATAGCTTTTTATTTCAATTTAGTGTTGATTACCAGTTGATGACATGCTTATTCACAATTAAAATAACACTGGGAATATTTATAGTTATGTTTTATATTTTTTAAAAGTCCCTGAAGACCAATATATATAATCCTTAAAATATCTATAAGGAACATAGGGCCTCGATGTGATGCTTCTCTTTTGGCTATATACCAGGTTAGTCCAGCAGTTTGTAAATTCGGCTTGAACTCGGCGTCTCTATGTATTTTTAGGGCATACCCTTCTTCTTGCTTCCTGTGGGTTGTATTCAAGGGATTTTCTATTGATGTCATTGGCCGGCTAACGTAGGGTATGACCCAACCATCTACATTTGCGTATTTTGATCTCATGGAGGTTGTTGCGTTCTAAACTATAAACCATAAACAGGCCCAAATATTTTAAGGATTCGGTGGAGGCATATTTATTGGAGCCATAAAACAGTAGTGACTTTACATTGCTATTGAATACTTTAATTTGTGTAGATACTGCAATCTTAGCAATCTCTCCAGAACTTATTCACGATTCCAAACGCTCTCATAGGCCCATTATTATAACTTGCCTTTAGCTAAAGTTAGGATTTTGTTGGAGCGATCAATAGTTTTTCGTTATTAAAAGTAAGCTAAAAACCACTTTTACCTATCACGTACTATAAGGATAAGTTATAGCAATGAGCATTATCCTCATTATTATAGCGAAAAACTACTTATCGCTCCAACAAAATCCTAACTTTAGCTAAAGGCAAGTTATAACAATGGGCCTTAGCATTAGTCAGTCGGATTTGAATATCTTCGCTACAGTCACCGGAAGGAGCAATAATGCTGCCCAAGTAGCAACAAATTAGTTTCCTACTTATGAAATATTAATTTCATATTTTTTATTAATTCACAATAATCTTTTATCAGTAGACATATCAAATTTAGAATACTATTTTAGAATACTATTTTTAGAATACTATTTTTAGTTTCTTACCAATTTCAAACCAAATGATAGGGTTTGAAATTGGTAATTATCAAATGTAGCACAACAATTTGTTGTTAACTTAAAAAATTCAATACAATAATAATCATAATCGTAAAACACTTTGTCTAATATTAATAGGGTTAGTTAGAAGTATTGTACTTTTAGATTACTATTCAACCAACCATTCGGCTTTTGCTTTATTAATGAATGAAATAATTAACCAAACAAATAATATTGAGTGAAATAAATAAAGAAGTTATAACTTAAAAGTATTACCCTACAACTGCCTTTTCGAAGTCAGGCCTAAGTTCGTTTTATTTTTTTTAAGTTGATGGATATTGATGGATCCAGAAAGTGCGTTACATTCTGTTGTGTCTAAAATAAAATTTTCCCATTTTTTTCTTTAAAATTAATCTTTTAATTGGTAAAAAAAAGTTCGGACGTCAAAAATTCATTTGCATGTTAATATATAGGTTGACTATAAAATTTAAATATTCAATATTAAAAGCAGCAGGAGAAGTACAAAAAACTGTTTTTGAAAATTTTAAGTGCAAAGGACAATCCGACAATAATACCTCCCAAATACGTGTTAGGAGTTGGTATATATGTTTGTAAATGCAGCTCAAATGAAATGCAAGTTTTATCGTTGGTTAAAAATTCTAAGCTTAATAGAAGACTTTTTACTTCTTTAAAATCAACTGAATTTAGCGAAAGTATTAAGAAAACTGCAATGGAAGGAAAATCAAGTAGCCAAAAACTAGTTTTTGATTCAAATTGATTTTGATTCCTTAGTTGATAAAAATTAAGACTGAAGTGAAAAAAGAATTAAAAAAAAGAACCAACCCAGCGAGAAAAGACCTATTACATATATAATAAGATATGTAATATATTATTTTAGAAAGATATTACTCTGGAAGTACATATTGATTATAATTTATATTTTCAAATTTTCATAAGAAGGACAATTCGTGGGCAATTGTTTATATTTTTTCCTATATTTTGTTGAAAAAAGATCCGTTGTTTCACATCGTCTTCATGTGGCCTCTTTAATTTATTTAAAACGAAGTTTATTTTTGCTCGCGTACAAATAAAGATTAAAAATGCAGCAAGTTAAATTATATAAATAAAATTTTATTATATTACTTGGAAATAGAAAATTTTTTTTTAATTGTGGTTTTAAAATTACTTACATTTTTAATAATTAAATTTTTTTCTATTAGTTTTAATAAGTAATACATAATATAAATGTACATATTATTTTATGCTTTAGAAATAATGAATTCTAAAATTCGTTCGCAGGATACATGGAAATAATGTATTATTTTCCTAGGGCATGCTTCGTGTTAAGAGTAATCTTTATTTTACCTACTCGTTTCTTATTGATTACCTTTTCCCGCTGTAAATACATCTATTCTTTTATGTAGAGAGCAAAAGATGGAGAGTGAGAATCATACTTTAAAAATGGATTGCAAAAATGGTCTTTGGAAAGTCAACTGAAAAATTAATTAAATAAAACTTAATTTAATAATTAATTAAAAACTTTATGCATTTACTTTATATAAAGGTACTCATCCCTGGATAAAATGTAAAATTTATAAAAAATCCTTAAAAATATTGTAAAGCTCTGTAAAAAGTGTTTAAATTATTTTGATGACGTTGTAATTCCACACAGTAAAAATTCAAATCAAATACGCAGTATTGTTTAAAATATTTCAGTTTTAAACCGAAAATATCAGTACATTTAAACCGGAAATTGTCTTTTTTCACTGCTTTTTCTTCACTTTTTCTTGGAAATGAGATATTTTTGCGGAAAAAAGTATCTATATTGGAATCAGGTTGCAGGTACCTCCTCACAAAATTTTGTTTAAATCCATGCAATAGTTTTTACGTGAAGCGAACGCAAATGAAAAGCAGGCAGACGGAATTGAGTTACTATTTTATTATACGTATAGATAGATAATGTACTGAACTGTGCTATTTGTGACCTACTACCATACGTAGTATAGATAAAGTATATCAATCGTGAAAAATCAGTATCGCGATTTTAAGGGATATAAATTTTAAAGTCTCCTGAATCTGCTTCACCTATTTTCGCGATGATATCTATGGGTGGGTTTATATGCCACTATTTTGTGGAGTCTCTACAGGTTATACCGTTTGACATATCAAAATGAAATTCAGTATGCGCCTTTGGTATATAGAGGTGAAGAGCTGTACAGTTTTTGGACATAACCGGGAATGGGCAAGGGTATTACCTACACCCCAAAACGAACTTTAAACTTTTATTTTTTATGTAATATATCCATAAAAATATCTGTCTCCATGAGGTTTTCTTTATAATTTTCTCTCATTAACTTTGATTTTTTTATTTTATTTTCGTAAACAAAAAATGCAAAATCATTTTATATATGAGATAATTCGTATTTTTTATTACCAACAGATGGCAAAATCATTTTATACTATTTATGTTGAAAATTTTTTGTGCTTATAATATTTTACTTTTGCATATAAAATTTTACTTTTTTTAACGTAAAATTATATAATTTAAATTATTTTAAAAATATTTAAATAGATCTTTTTAAGTATATTTGCTTAAAACAATATATTTAAAACATTTTGATTAGAACATTCAAACATTAAAATTTGTTTAAAAAATAAGTTTTAGAGAAAATTGATTTTATAAGAAAAATATGTATATATATTCTGTCAAACAATTATAACACTTTGTGCTACATATTGTTTTCTACAAAAAATTTGTTGAAAATAGTCTGGTGAACAAAAAAAAACAAAAACAAAAAGTTTAAATGGAAGAGAGTGTCCTGTAAGGAAAGTGTAAATAAAACTATCAACGCATCTACAAGTGAATATAATTTAATTAGAATGTTTGAATAATGTGTGAATATTAGGTTATCAAGTAGGAGTTTTTCATTCGATAGACACATTATTTTTCGACATAAATATTTACAGTATCAAAACCGAAAAAAGTTCAAAAAAAAAAAAAAAATAACAAAAACTTAACATTATATCTGTAGGAATTACAAAAATTAGCAGTGCAGTCTACATTAATATTCTCGAACGTTGTCTGACTCAATGTAGCATCCCGTGGTATTCCAGCAGGACAACGCACCCATTCAAAAAAGCCGTCAAACTCGTAAGTGCTTACGAAATAATAAGATATCGGTCTGCATACTCACATTATTGTCTAGAGTGTTTATAAAGGAACAAGTCAACTTAATACATCGGATGAACTGATGGAAGAATAGGAGTAAATTTATGATACTTTAATATATTTTTTGTTTTCCTGAATTCCCAAAAGGACTTTTAAGTGAATTTAAAATCGTGAAGAGCCAACTAATAATTAAAATAAACAAGACGAGCAAAAACTTTTGAAGCTTAATTTAACTTCAGAAGTATTTCCAGAGGTAATTTGACAAAGAATTACATACTAAATTTATTCATATTTCTTTTGTTGTTAGACAACAACAGAGAAGGAATAAACAGGAGTGGTGATGTTCGAATTGCTAGAAGATTATTTGTTGCTAATTATTTTACTTACACAATCAACCTACCAAGAAAACAGAATTTATAGTTTTTCTACAAATTTACTTTCAAACGTTGTTTGTCATTAAATTCTGTTTTTATGGAGAAATAAAATTTTATTGACTTTTAACAACCTATGTTGATATGCATGTGCATATCTTTGATTTTGTAAAAGCAGTGTAAAAATGTAAAATTTTCATACATCTGCACCATATGAAGAATTTGCATAGCATGGCATTTAAGCATAAAAATGCTTTACTGAATAATCGTATTTTGAGGAAATAACTTTTTTAAATACTAAAATTTTAAACTAATTATTTTGTTTGTCGGTATCAACTTCTGGTTTTTGAACTCAATGTCATTTTTATAAATTCTTCATTTTGTGGCCCTGAACCTCGAATTATCATGGGTTATGGTAAGGTAAAAGCTAAGAATTTGCAACATTAACACATTTTCTAATTTGGATGCAAGAATTTCATTTGTATAGTATTTAATTTGCAATATCAATAAATACAAGAAAAGGGTCATTCCATGTCAAAACGGCAGAGCACTCAAAATGACTACTTCAGTATTCAAATATAGTTTTAAAAAACTCGATGTCTTACAGTTCTTTAGCTATAAATTTATAAAAATAGACAAATATCAGTACTTTGTATATATGCATATTCCAGTACTCCAGTATTAATTCCAGTACTATAAGCCTCAGAGGATTGGGTAAACGCTTATTTTAAAGCAGATTTCATAAGCTTTAATATAATACCAATCATGCTTGGAATTTATATCGCTTAATTGTTTCGAACTTTTTTAGAAAGAAGTAGAGTCCAAGTTGCGATGAAATCGTTCGTGTTTTACTAGGCAACTAAAAATTGGAAAGCTATTGCAATCTAAAGTACATACTATACAAGACGTTGCTTAATAATGATGTTCTCAACCACTCGCCAACTGTACCGAATAAATAAATGTTTGGTTTATTTGATAACGAAAATAGACAAGAGATTAAAAGGTTATTATAAAAAAGAGGGGGCGGCGTGGTGTAGTGGTTAAACTCCTTGAAAACAACAAAAAGCACCCCATGTTAGATTCCTAGTAGAGGACGAACCATTCAATCTGTTTTTTTTTTCTTTCAAGTTTAAACAATTAAGCGGCTACAACTCCCCTCCAGACAATCTATTACAGAGGCTTCCTGACCCTCCACCCGCAGGAAACATATAGGATAACATCAAAGCAAAAGGTTTGGCAGCCGGCACCTCCAAGGCTTTCAACTAATAAACCAAATACATGAAGGGCGTTGTTTCTAGGCAACGATAGATGGCAGCCCCATTATCCTACGAACTGCTGCAGGGGACCAATCAACTATTTAGTTTCAAACTTGAAAATAGAAACCGATTAATACAATGTGGAAGCCATATTCTTCCATCCAGGATAAGTGGTAGAAAAATAAAACGAAAAGACTTATCGAATTCTTATTTTCTCCCGAAATTGTTTCCCAGAATATTGCTAAGCTGTATAGAAAATTCTGTAAGAAATTATATACGGAGAGTTTTAGTTAACATAATTTTTTAAGCATTTAATATTTTCACATATCCTCCATAGAGGAATAAACCAAATCATATATTTTGACAGTGCAAATCTGTATACTAAATTTGAAATTTGTCGGTAAGCACATATATTATTCGGACTTAGTGCAAATTTTTCATATTACTGCTGTTCGAATTCGTCATATTTGGATCCACCAGGCAGCCTTGTAGAATAAGGTTGCTTAGAATCTAATTTAAAAATTTCGATCCTACAGAAAAGTGTTAATGTTCATGGGCTTACTGCATTTTAATACTAATTATTTTCATAAATCGTTTCATAAGTTGTATCTGCGGAAAATAATTTTTATATTTTATAATAAACGATAAATAAAACTCTACTATATTGTAACAATTAATTTGTTTTAAGACAGGGCTACCTTAGATCGTCTGTAAATATTCAAATGCGTGTAAAGATTCAACTAAATTGTTGATAAAAATTACTCGCACATCGTTATATAAGAAATATTTTTTAAATAAGAATAATTTTGTAAAAATAATTTTAATAGTTTTTCACAACTTTTAGGTTACGTTAGGTTAAGAAGGGTTGTGCGCATGAAATTGCAGCTCCATTCGAACGCCCAGAGGGTTCATAATGACTCCCTTGCATAACTTTTAAAATATTAATATTTTCCAACAAAAAACTATTGTGTAGAAAAAATGTTTGTACATATGGCGAGTAGTCAAATATATATGTATGTGTAAGATTTCTTTGATATATGTAAATAAATTTAATAAAATAAGAAAAGGAAAGAAAAAACTGCAAAAAGTCACTCTGAATAAAATTTTTCGTTCCTTTAATGTTTATGACACTTGTTTAACATTTTTTTTATTGCATGAGTATCAAAAATCTATTTAACAAGACGGTTCGATAGAATCTGTCTGCAAAAACAATTTTCGGATCAGGTGCAAAATTGTTTATTTCAAATCGAAATTTTACTTTCAAAAAAAAAAAAAAAAAATATTAAAGAACAATTTTTCTTCTGATTGTTTTGTTAAGAAATTCTTTAACATGGCATCTTTAAATTGACAAGTCTGAAATGCAGCATTAAAAGATGACAAAATCATCGATGTAGTTTTTTTGTCAATTTTAATAAAAAAAATATATTGAACAATGAAATTGATGTATGTATGTTGTATTATTCGATGTTTATTCTATAAAGAGTAATATATACAAGCAGTCGTAGATATACATATGTATGTATGTACATTCATCTATAAAAATAGTTTGGCTATGAATTTTAAGTTGCATTTACTTTACAGTACATCTTACAGACGATTTTACTACTTTTGCGAATAAACATTGTAACACAATATTGTAAATATGATTATAACGAAAAGGAAAAAATGTCTCTCAAGAGATTTAAAAACAGGAATGCTGTCATTCACCGACTGGTTTGTCATTCATATTTAAAGGGTGATCTAACAGTAACTATCAAATTAGCATAAAATATCTAATATAAAGGGTGGCTGATGAATGGTTAAGATTTTGCAATAACTTTTTTTTGTAATGCATGGAGTTTATTCAATCTTTTTTCATTTGAAAGCCCATTTGAAAGCCCAAACTCCATTCAAAATAACCCCACAAGAAAAAATTCGGTGGAGTTAGGTTAGGCGAGCTGGGGGGCCAACGGAAGGTTGCATTTCTTGAAATCAGCCCCGTTAGACATGAAAAATAATTTAGGAAGTTCTCGTTCTCTTCCACTTTTCAAAACACCTTCTGGAAAAACGGCAAGCGAATCGGCAAGTCAGCTTTTAGCAGCCATACGCTTACTTTAGCCGAAATATAAATAGGTAGTGTTCAAAATTTTTAAAGGAATTTTTTATAGTCACCAAAACAGATCCTAAAATCTTCAAACCTTTTGTATTTAACTTTGTTATTTAGACATATTGTCAAGGCAACAAGGCAGTATCTTTAATTCAAAGCAATTAATATTAACTCTTTATCTGAAGAATCATCAAATCGATACAACGTCCTTGGCCTCTTCCACTTAAAGAGAAATTATCTTTTTTATCCTCTCTAAACTAGAGAACTACATTCGCTAGTCTTTTTACTATGCAGAGATGCTTAAGGGTGGCAATTCCCACACAATTTAAATACTTATCATTGCACAGTCATTTATAAACGGCTAGGCCGATTGATCTAACATTTTACATAACAGAGGAGTATTTAAAATTAAGTTTTAAAGGTAGGTACCATACACCCTTCAGGGGTGGCGCTATGTGGTCTCAAAGTTGGAAACCTCGCACCTGAAAATTATTTTACAGCTTGCCATTTCTTCAGTTTTATTCTGATTTTTTAAAATTATACATGGTCTTAAGGTCTTGAAGCATATATATGTAGCTTTTGGATCAACCGGCCTAGCAGTTTATAAATGACTAGGTTATTTCCAAAATATTTTGATTCTGCCCCACTGTGCATTGTGTTTACTGGGTGGGCGTGATACTTTACATACAAAGCAAATAATAATTAACATTAATTTATTATTATTTTCAATAGATCTATAATAATTAGGATCTTAATATTTCATTTTACCCCGAAAACTTTTTTTTGCTTTCAGAACTCAAATAACCTGTCCCTCCCCTCTGTTCTGTAAATTAAGTAAGAAATTTCTCACTTGAAATTGTTGTAGAATAGGCTAACCATAGACTTTTTTAAATAAAATTAATAATTGTAGCTCTTCCTGTGTAAAACAAGTTTACTGTAATAATTTCATACGAGCCACTAAAGACTCAAAAATCTAAATATAATTTATTAGTATAAATGTTCGTTAATAATTATTATTATTCAAAAACTATAAATGGAAAGAAAATGTAATAACATGGTATATTTTTGGATTTTTTTAAGCACGTATTGTTTAGAAGAAAAAAAATGGTTTAGAATCATATATTTTATCTTAGACTGATTCAAAACAAACGAAAATAGTAAAAAAAAAATAAGGTGACATAAGCAGTTGCTTGAGCAAGCTTATGTTATGAACACAGACTAACTTACTGGCAATATACCTACTCATAGCACACTATTAGTGAGCAAACCTCTGTTCGTATTATAAACGCAATGAGCTGACCGAATAAAACCAACTTTCTACCAACTTTCATCGTTTTTACTCGTCTCATGTTCGAAACACTCGGTGTGTTTTGTTTAGTATTTACGTAGAACTTTATTTTATTTTAATTCTTAAGAAATGAAGACCTTAAAATGAACGTAAGTAATGTTGTTAAAAAATTCTGTGTTTTTGTTTGTACACTTGAACTGTGTTGGTGTTTCACTCAAAGCATAAAACAGCTTGAACTCGCCCAAGTTCATTGTTATTATGTTCAACATTTACTCATACTTATTCAAACTTGCTTATGAAAACTCTGCAAGCTCAGCTCACGATGATCTGTTTATTATTGTCCACTCATCCTTACTCGTGTGCAATGAAGAGAGATGAATTAAATGAAATATTATAATGAGCGTCTTATGATTTTGTTTTTGTCCACTCATCCTTACTCGTGTGCAATGAAGAGAGATGAATTAAATGAAATATTATAATGAGCGTCTTATGATTTTGTTTTTTGTCATCATGCAATGCTTTATATACAAGTGAAAATATTTCAAAGTTTCCATTGCAAATTATCAAATATTCAATAATAAAATAATAATAAAAAGCTCATTCATAGTTAAATTATTTTACTACCCTTTTATTTAGCAACAACTTTTTATATCTTTTGTAAAATAGTACATCCTCTGAGTCCGCTAAACGTTAGATAACTTTCTTATATTATATACTACATTATGTTTCTTTGTTGCTGTAATAATAGATTTAGTTACATATCTGTTGTCATATTCTGTAATTCTCTTAGCTAAAGCTATCGCTAAATTTCCTAAAATGCGTTAAAAATTATTTGTATTCTTTCACATTTTTTCATTTTTAGTTTTAAATAAGGACATAAAATAAGCATTTAAAACTAAAAATGTAAAAATATGTAAAAATACACATAATTTTTTACAGCTTTTTTAAAAACTTTAGTGATAGCTTTAGTTACGAGAATTACAGTACATTGCACCCGGCGATATGTATGTTTGTTAAATTGAACTTTTAAAGTTTCATCTCTTTAATAATTATATTTAACGAAGATCATAATTAAACTGTACTGTACTGTTTTTAGAGTTTCTAAATTTTAAACGTACTTTGTACTTTTTTGTACTTTTTTAGATATACATAGGTAGTACTAAAAGCTATAAAACCGTTATAGAGTCTTAGAAAAAGACGAACGGACTTTTTGAAAACTCTATTTAGTTTATTTTTTAAATTTGACTTTTTGGATAATATTTGCTTTAGAATCCAGCTTTTTTTCCTAGAGGTCCTATTTTTTAATAAGGACCATGTTAGTTATACTTACCGCAGCCTACTTACTGCTCCTAATAAATTAATGTCATGTATACACAACTTCTTAATTTGCATTTTGAATTTAAAAAGACATCCATTCTTTAAACACCCGTTGTACGTAGAGGGAAATACATTCTTTGAAAAAATTGCGTGTAGAAATGAGCTGACAACAATAATGAATTTTAAAGTACTTTTTTTTAAATCCAATATTGAAAAGAAACCGGCTTTTGTGTTTATTTTTTATAACCAAATGCAGAATATTTAAGATCTGCATTCATTTGTACAATTCATTTAAAGAAAAATAATAAATTCTCAAAAGTTGTACAAGTAAAACAATACTGCTATACTTTAAAAGGTCTGTATACGAGGCAATAAAATTATAAAATAAATCTGCCATATACGCATACAATTGCAATTGTAATTTAAAGACAACATACAAACATAATTACTGTGAACAACAACATGCATGACAACATTTAAGCCAGTGACAGTTCTTCTTGTTATTTATGACAACCTACATGTCGGCAATACATGACACTATGTACTACATGTCACTACGAACAACTATTCTGTAACAATATTAAAGATTGCTATACTTGCCAATAATAATCTCGAAATAAAATCCAGTGATTCTCAAAATGTTAAAGCGATTCACAGAAAACTAAAGTTTTGTTGTAACATGTGCGCAGTGTATTTTTGAATAATAAAAATTCAGTAGAAGTATAGAATACATAATTTGTTATATTTTGCCAAACTGGAATAATAATTGTGATATTTTTTTTTATTTTTTCTTAATGTGTAAAATTAAAAGTTCGATAACATAATTTTGTAAAAAAAACAACATCGAAACAGGCCGACAGGACATGGAATATAAAATAAAAAATTAAAAGGATGCAATCCAGTACAGATACACATTTATTTTTTATGTGTCGCTATAATGAATAAAATATTACACACCCTGAGCAAATTTCTGTTAAATTCTGACTGTTATGGTGCGAATGATAATTTAGTTAGTTGTTAATTTTATATTTCACTATTAAACTACACACGGTTTAAAATATAAGCTCTATGCAATAAAATCACGTTTTCTATGGGACCACCCTTTAATTTTAAAATTTTTGTTTGTTTAAATGGGACTAATCTGTAAACATAACATTTCAAATACAGTGAACGCTCTATATAAGCAACCTCCCTATAAGCAACATTCTTCATGAGCATCCTCTATACAAGCAACTTTTTCTAGCTCAACTGTTCTGTATAAGCAACTTATATTTTTAAAGCTAAATATTTGAGTTAAGCTTAGGCTAATTCAGAAGTAAAATCAGCTGTTCACAACAACATAACCTCAAATTGTAAAAATTTCTGTTATTGGAATATGTTTGTGTTTTGAAGTGAATTTCTATTAAATAAAATAGTTACTTAAATTCTGTTAGTTTCTGTTAATTAACAAATTAAATAATTAATAGTTTTGTGCTTTAAATTCAATTATAAAATATGAATCAGAAAAAAGGAGTTCAATTTCGTTAAATTCGTTAAATCCAAACTATCGATTTTAAAGGACATTGAAAATGGTAAGAAAACAAAGGACCAAGAAAATGATTTACCCTGCAATGAGGTTCTTCTGTTACAAAGAATAAGAGAAAAAGCTATCTTGAATTGTAATTGTTTTTGTTTGTTTTGGCAATTAGAGCTCTACTTTGATTTGTTTTTTTGTTTGTTTAATGATTTGATTGTTTAATTTCTTGTTTAATATATTCAATAACTACTCCTATATGATAATATTAATAAAATATTTTCTTTAGCAAAATAAAACTGAATTTATCTATTCTACATAGTTTAGTTAGTAAAAGAAATAAGTAGAAATATTTTCCAGATGGTAAGTATTTTTATACTCCTTTTTTTCCCTATAAGCAACTTATCCCAATAATAATTGTTTCAAATGTGTTGCTTATATAGAGCGTTCACTGTAATACAAAATACCAAAATCGGTTAGAAATTATAGACGAATTGATAATTTTCCTCCTTTTTTTAAAATCAGATCAAAAAAATGTAAGATTTTTAAGGAACGTAGGAATAAAAACAAATATCAAAATTATTTAAGAAACGCTGACATCGTTTCATATACGTATGTATAGTCATAAGTAGTAAGAGGGATTTTGGTTAAAAAAACATCTTTTAAGCGGTACAAAAAAAAACAGCAAACAAACAACCACTTTGAATTTATATCCATAATGAATATTCTAAATTTAAAGTATTTTCATGAACTTAATTATATTTTTGTAAATAGTGACTGACCAGATCCGTGATTTTTAAATATAGAGATGTCTTTGATATCTAGTGTTTTAAAATAAATAAAAATCTGTATCGAATTCTTTTGCGTTTAATAAGTTTGTTGAGGTGAATCTAATTAAAGTGATCATAACACACAAAGAAAACACAAAGATTATCGAAACATTATAGGAACGGGAATAATTTGGCAATGATGGCGGTTACGACGGCATACAGTGGTTTAAAAACGGTAATGAAATTTTATAGAGTCCAAGTAGAGGTGTTTTTAGATGAAGTTGCAGACAGTTGGCCCTCTCAGTCGGCTGCACTCTTGATAAAATCTATACATATTGCATAATAAAACTGTAACAGTACCATTTCTATACATGAAATAATTTTTTGAAAATTTTGTTGCTGGTGCAGTTAGTAATCGAAATGGAAAACAAAACAGCAATTTTTAAAATTTTTTTCTTTCTGTCTAACTTGCGGTCCGTCAGTATGTGTTCGCATCACGTAAATGAATTGATTAATTTTCATAAAATTTTGTGAGCTACCTTAGTATTTTGATTTAAATATAGAAAAAGATATCTAATTTCTAAGTGAAAATATCGAAAAAGTAGTAAAAGCACGCAATTTTAGCGATTCAATAATACTGCAAATTTGGCAGAAGCTTTTATTTTTGTCATCGGGAAATTTTTAACACTATTTCCAGACCTCAATAATTTTAGTATTTTACACAAATTTTAGAATTTTATCCAAGGATGGGTACCTCTAAATAAAGAAAATACATAAACCATAATTGAAGCACTATAAGAGTAAGGCCCATTATTATCACTTGATAAATAGGTTTTAGTTATTATAAGTAAGCTAAAAAAAACTTTAACTATCATGTACTTTAAGGACAAGTGATAGTAAAGAGCATTATCCTCGTTATATTAACAAAAAACTATTTATCGCTCCAACAAAATCCTAACATTAGCTATTGGGAAGTTATAATAATGAGCCTAAGAAAGCAAAATCGAACAAAATATTCTTAGGACGCCTACGACGTGGCGGAATTTAAAAATATAACAAAAGTACTCTTTGTTCTAATAGCGCGCTTCGTCCAAAAGTTGCAAGTCTCTGAATTGGAAAATTGTAAAAACTAGTTTTTTTTAGGATTTTCTCCAAAAAGGTCATATGGGTTTTTTTTAAATATAACCTATAGCAAATGCAAATTAATGAAATTTTTTTTTTCAAAAATTGTAACGTTTCTCCTTCCAGCGCTATCCAAACATTGCCAATTTTGAAACAAAATTTGTGATTTACTGTAAAATTCCTAGGAGTGCAAAGCACGGAATAAAAAAAAAGGTTTTTAAAGCTTCAATTTTTGGCTACATTTCCAAAACGCATTTGACAACCCCTAGTTAATAAAGACAAGGTAGCCACTTTTGTAAAAAAAACTCAATTTTTTGGAACTTATCATTGCCGTTTTAGGAATTCAGTTAAAATAAAAAATATTAAAATTTTTTATCATCAATTGATTTAAAGCTCACTTATCTATATCAGTTTAAAAAAATAGGTTTAGCATAAAATTTCTAGTTTTAATGATAGATGAAATTTAAAAACTGGAGCGCTAAAAAAAGTTTTTACGAAACATTTATTTGTATAAAAAGTATATACTCTAGCTGAAGGGGATCCCCAAAGCTTGCCTATTAATGAATTTTTTTTTGCCATTTTCTATGATTAAATGAAAAATGTGTATAAAAACATTCTGTGTATCAGAAAAATTGCTCTATAATTTGTATAAACACAGAATGTTATTAACATTTTTTTTTAATTTTAACAAAGAAAATGACAAAAAAATCAATAATAGGCGAGGTTTGTGGATCTCTTTCAACTTAAGTAAGTCAAATACTAAGTTAAGGTCTAAACCAGTTTTCTAGACATGTAATCACATTTTTTGTAGATATTTTCAAGGACTATCTAATTTTTAAAACCTTAACATTTAAGTTATAAATAAACTTTGTAAGACAAAAAAAAAAATAAATCCGAGGTACCCAAATTTGGGGGCTTACCGACAAGCCTCCCTTTATCCTAGAGGCCGACCGTTCCCAACATTACTTAAAAACAACATTAAGATATCTTTAGTAAAGCTGTAAAACAATATGGGCTTTAAAATCATGCGTCGTTTGAATTTTTTTTTCTAAATTAATTAAAATATATATGTATGAATATATTTAAATATGAAAATATGTTGTCAAGTTGATGGTGCAATTAAAAGCAATTGCAAGCAATTGCGGTTATTGTTTGTTCAGTTTGCAGTTGAGTTTATTCTTTGATGTGTTTTTAACGTTTTTTCTTTGTAGTGTTTTACATGACAGCAATGTCATTTAATATTTTATTGTTTATCATTACATGGCATCACATCACACCATTTTATGTCACATCATTGTACCACTTTAAAAATGTTTTGAAATCAAGATACACTGTCGTGTATCAGAATTCATTTATTTGTTTATTTTCTATACATTTCTTGATTTGAAAACAATTGTTTAAATTACAAAGTCGTCTTTATTTCGTAAACACAAATTGGTTTCAATTGTTTTCTATAATTCAAGTAGAAATTTCCTTTTCATCTTTGATTACAAAAGTTAACCATGAGCCCTTAAAGTAAAGAATATTTATATGTTTTTTATTTGTAATTTTCCTTTTAATGTTTTGCACTGCAAATTATTCAATGATTAATGTGGTTTTTCATTAACTCCACCCCAGAAATTGATTTTAGATCCCAATAGGAAATCGGTTTGATTGAACATTACCATTTGGATATTTTTATTTGATTTATTACATCACCAACGTGTGTCCAGCATTAAAATAAGGTACAAATACTTAATCAGTTTTATGCTGAAAAGGAAATCTTGGCCTTAGAAACATTGGTGGTAGTTTAAATTATAACACTTTAAAGGGGTAAATACGTTTAAAACTATTTAAACAAATTATATAATTGGCCAAAACCCGGCCTATGAAAAGGTGGCTTATGACTCAAAATTGTTGCATTGCTGCATTGTTGCAAATTGTTGCATTGCTTATCTTTAACAGCTAATTTTTCGAAATTTTCTATTTGAGTCATAAGCCACCTTTTTCCTTTTCATAGACCGGGTCACATATATAATAACCCAGTAACTTGTTTCCTGTCTGTTTGTCTTTTTCTTTGTGTTCGCATTACGTAGAAACAACTGCATGTATTTTAACAAAATTTTTTAGGCAGGTGCCTTAGTATACTGACTCCAATATGGGATCCTTTTTTTCGCAAAGATATCTTATTTCCAAGAAAAAGTGGAGAAAAAACATTTTTTTTACCGATTTAAAGGTACTGTATACTTTAAGGCATCTTTAATTTTTGAAAGCAGTATATTTTAAGCATTCTTGCGCAACAGATGGCGCTGTTTTAAAATTAAGATTAACTCATTTCTTACCTGTCTTTTACGGAGCTTTATAATAATTTTTACAATTTTATATAAATGTTAGAATTTTATTCAGGTAAAGTAAATACGTGAGAGTGTAAAAATTTAGGTTGAGTTACTTCCAAAGCAAAATCAAACAAAATATTGTCATGACGCACAGAACGTGAGTGCGCACAGCTGTTATTAAGATAAAACTGTATTTGTGGTCGATGCTGAGGAGGTATTGCGAAGTTGGTGACCGGCTTTAGTTTACAGCTAAGGTGGCGAATATGACGCGAAATTACTTCACACTATAATTAACAATATAATAACCTTAGTGTTTATATATAGTTTTCTATTCAATATTTGTGCGATTTTACTTTAAAGAAGTAACACAAAACCGCGGTTTTAAAACATACCGAATTTCGATACTCTAAAACTAGTATCGATTACAAATATCGGTGAGATTTATACCATAGTTTTATAAAAATATAGATATTCCGATATACTGATAATTTTTGCAAACCGCACAAATATCTACCTTACAGCTTTTTATTAAGATTTAGTAATTCATCTTTCTATTTTTTTTCCTAGATTTTCAATAGCGGTCATTTACAAATTACTAGGATTTTGCTTCCTAGCAGCTGACGACTACACCGACTAATATTCATAAACAATTTATAAAGCGGATTTTAATGTGATTTTTAGTGGACAATCAACTTATTGACCTAATAGTTAATGATATTTATTTGGAAATGGTAAGGAGCATTTTCAAAAAATGATTATGGTTGAGGCACTACTAAGATGATTTCTTGTTCCTTCGCCTACTCATGTTTCTAAATAAACAAACATTTATTATATAGATGTCGAACAGCTTTGCCAAAAAAAAAAATGAATAGACCAAAGAGAGTAGTTACACATATTTTCTCCACCTAAAAATTGTATAGAAGAATGCACGAAACAGCTGAAGAAGTTGTAGGAATTGCAAAGAAATTATCCCTGAAAATAAGTTGAAGACATTTATGAAAAATCAGGGAACAGATGATGTCCTTCTATATCTACAACATTCCATAGCTAAAACCTTATCGACCAAAAACCATATATCACATTATCGCCGATTTCGAAAAGGCCTTCGATTGAGTTGGCTCTCATATCATACTGCAGCAACTTTAAAAATGGAAAGTTGTAATGAATTCCACAGGGGTCTCCCCTGTCTGTAGTGCTATTTCTTATTGCATTCAATCAACTTAGCAATATTACATCATTGTTAACAATTTAGAACACGCTATATACGCCGACGATGCCATAATATTTACTAAAATCAAAGACAATAATAAGGCTAAAGAAATATTTTATGAAACCTTAAAAAAAAAAAATGACTGGAGTTTAATATCTGGAGCAAAATTATCTATCGAAAAATGCAGCATCTTGCACATTTGCCGCAAACACAACTGTAATGGAGTTAACATTCAGTACAACAACAAACAAATAAAAACAGTTGATAAACAACGCATATTCGGCGTTATTTTCGGTGTATATCATTGAGAAATAATCTCAACTCCAGGTTAAATATCATAAAATACCTAACATCCAAAACACTTTATGATACACGTTTCTACTATGATTAATAAAACACGTTCTATATTACTATCTAAGATCGACTACGCTCTTCCCATCTATGGCTGGTGCGCTCCTTCACTCATAAAACTTATTTAGGGTCCATATAATGCCGCAATAAGACGTTGTATTGGGGCCTTTAAAACTACACCCATCAGGTATATCCTAGCAGAATCTGGAATGCCTTCTAAAAAAACCCGAACTACTCATCTTACATTTAAACTATTAACAAAACTATTTATCTGCCGCAATCAAATTATTTACAAAGAAGTCATAAAGGCTAAAAAGTGCGTAAGGATACCTAAACTTCCATCTTTAATCGTTAAATTTTTTACAATGTCTTAATATAAATATTCAGCCAGTTTTAATAAAGCGGCCAACTGAACCTCCATGGTTCTTGAATAAATCATCTTTCATTCTAACATTAGCAGAACTATCGAAACACTCAACCCCTGCTGTTGTCTATCTATAAATGTTTCACAACATTGCAAACCAGCTACGTCAAAATTATAATCTTTTGTATACGGATGGCTCAAAAACTAACTACAACACTACATTTGATTACTTATATACAACGGTTTTATAGACAGCTATTGCTCCAACTTTACTGCTGAAGCACTATTTGTTACAAAATTTGTTATTTGTACAGATAGTATCTCATCCATTCAAGCCCTGCTAAATACTCATTATGACTCAGAACTGATTAACAGGATACGAAATATTTGTATTCAACATCCTCATAAAATCAAAATAATGTGGGTCCCGGTAGAAGACCACTGATAAAATACCCAACTTGGGTAGTACGCGATATCTTTAATGTCACCTCTAGCTCTCTTAAAAGCCTTAAAACTGAACAATGGTCAACTTATCAACACAGTTACAAAACCTTAAATCACTGGGAGATAAACCAATCTACCCAAAATCAACACCTAAGAAAGAAACCAACACATACATTCGCCTGAGATTGGATCACTGCAAATTTTTCCATAAACACCTCATCGTAGAAACATCTCCCCCACACTGCACAACGTGTGACAAGAAATTAGATGTTCTTCACATCCTAATCGAATATGTATTTGCTACAACACTATCCGATCTTACATCTTCGGATCTAATCTACCAACTGATCTCCTAATAATTATATGTGATACAAACATCAATCTAATCTATAAATACTTATTAAAAATAAACATGATTAACAAAATTTAATTATTTGTAAACGACGGAGTCGAAAGCCTTAGTATTAGCACTCCTTTTTACTTTTTTCTATTAAATTATATTATGTTACTAATAAATAATTAAATAAATAAAATAATAAAATAAATAAGTTGAAGACCTTAATACAACTCTACAATCGGATTATTAAATATTCATGCAGACACAAACTTAGAAGCAGCTATTAAACGTAAGATCGCAAAAGATCTCCATATGTGCGTTGGGCAATAAATAACACTACAAAATCAATATATTTGTTAACCATTTACAAACTTTTCCAACCAAATTTATTTTTTCTATTTTTAACTAAGGTGTATCGACTTAAATACCTAAAATAAAGTTTTTCCGTAGCACTGGCTGGACGGGATGGACTTAATATGTATTTTGTAGACCTAAGATATGAATTCTTAGTTTTAGTTTATTTGCGTTATACATACATATATGTACACCCAATTCTGTTTTTACACGATTTTAAAATAAAAAAAAAATATTTTTTTTATACGATTTTATTCCATTTAGCACGATTCAAAATCTTTTGAGCTTAGATTTTATTTGTAAAATTTAAGTTTTGCGAAATATTTTTATATCAAAAATTTACAGGTATTCTCTTTTTGTGTATACAGGCATTTTTACTTGTTAGAGCAATTGAAATGTGTTAATATTTTTTGAACCATCAATGCATCTCTGAAAGAAGACGTCGAAAATTACATATAAAAAACTACAACATAAAGCCATTTCTTTAGAAAACAAAATTGAAATTTTAGATCGCCTTCGAAATGGAGAAGGCTCAACATTTCTTGGCAACTATAAAAAAATTAAAATTCAATTAGGCAATCGTTGATTTCTGGAACGAAACTATCTGTTAAGTCTTCATCATACACTAAAGATGCAAATAAACGGTGCAAATACACATTATATGTACATGCATATACATATGTATGTGTAAAAATAAACATGATTTCTTGTTCTTAAAAAAATTCTCGTTTTTTGCGAATTTTATATGTTTTAGAGATAAGGAAGCAATCACCTATTTTTGTATATGATCAATATCTTTTTTACACGGTTTTTTTCTACACGGATTTTTCTGGAACCAATCTACCGTGTAAAAACAGAATAGGGAAAAACATGAATTTTTATGCCTCTGAGAAATTTTAATAATATTCAAGATATAAATACGAGTATTTTATTATCTTATCGGACTTAGATAAGATAATTCAATAATTTTTTTGCTTGTGTATTCTTGTTTTTAAAAATGTTTTCTTCTATAATAGCTGGACAGAGTCAACCATTTTACTGGTGATTAGAAAGACTTTAGTCATCCAAGCCAAAAAAACAATGTTCTACTAAGAGAATACAATTTAATAAAACGGAGTCTACCTTAGTTTAGTCGTACAAATAAGTAAATTCATCCTTTCTGATTTTTATTTTTAGGAAAGTGAATTGATTATTTATGAAACGCTTCTTATCAAAAACCAAACTTTTGGAAAAAAAACGGTTTTTACTTTATCTTCTTCATCGGTAAACAACTAATAGAAATAGCAAACTTATATTTAATATATGTATGTTTGTATGTACATATGTATGTACATAGATATGAGTCCTTTTATAAACAAGCTTTCAAATGCAACATGTTGATTTGTCTATAGCAACATGTTGATTTAAAAAAATTGTAAAATGTTTCTAAACCTATTTTTAAACTATTTTTAGAGGTTTATGCAAATAAATCAAAAATATGTGAAATTAAAGTATTTCTCCTTTTCTAATTGGTTCTTTAAACCTTCTCTATTTAAAAATAGTTATTTTTCCTCTACAAGAGAATTAAAAAAAATACTTTAAGTGTTGTAGGGAAGGAAACCCTAGAAATACAATAGAATGTTAAATACTTCAATGCATGTAGAATTTTGCAATTTAATTTTACTAACATTAAAAAAAGTAAAATTAAACTCGTCTACTGTCGCACTTTCACCCTACACAGCAGTTACGTTGTCTGAAACGTAAAGGATCCAATTTTAATGATAGTTTTTTAATCAACTGTGCAATGAGGATTACAATGGTTTATTGGAAATTTAATTGCTTCATAATATATAAATCCTTAGTGCTGGAGACACATATATGTATATGAACCAGTTGTTCTGTATCTTAATTAACATTAAGAATCAACTCTTTGGATGGTACCAAGTTTCTATTCTATATATAAGGTCAATGTATGCCTGACAAAGGCTTTTTGAAAAAACTTGGATCTTAAAGGAAAGACCCATGTTTCTACTGGTCTTACAACACCAATATAAAAAAAATTTTACATACTCTGCCTTAGTATAGTGGTCGAAGACCAAACAGATGATTAGGATACTGTTTGGCTGCCTGAACTGAAGACCTGTCCCACCTATGCCCTAGGCGCTATATTGAACATACTGCCACTGCACATAAAAATGTAAGTGGAAGCGATTTTCGGCTAATGGAAATTTCATCGGTGAAACCCGTAAACCTAGTGGGACATGTGGTTACACTCGTCATTATTTCGATACAACCAAACTTAGTTGCACAAAGTAGCAATCCAGGCTTGACTCACTTAGGGCTCCAACAAAAAAATATGACTCCCCATTCAACAATAATTCAGGCAAAAGAGCTCGCCATACTGTGCTAGAAAATGTTAACCTTATTTGCACTAAAGCCTGGAGTAATCATGAGTTGTGTGACATCTCTAAATAAACTTGGTTTTCACAACAGTTTAGAATTACACTCTAAAATATTATTTGAAATTTAGGATCATAAAGTGTCCATATTTTTGTTTTAAAAAACTCATCTATTATTATATCGATTTTGTCGTTATTTATAACAAAAAAACATAATTCTTATTTTACGCAAAAATATAAAAATGCTGTTAAAAGGACTTATTTTGAAACAAATTATGGTTAAAATCAGCTTTGTATGTCTATAGATCAACAAAATAGATATTAAGCATATCTGTCTAAAATCAGTAGAAAATTTTTAAAATAAAGCGGCCAAAGAAAGAAGAATAATAAACGCACACATACGACTTGTATTTCATGTATTAAAGCTAAATTTCTAGTGTTAAAATTATTTTAAAAATAATAATTATTTATTTTCAGTTGGACCAATAAAATAATGTGTCTTAATTTCTTTGATAGAGCTTTGAATTTTCTCCTACAATACAAGCTTGCTATGGGCATGTGACGGAGACCTTTGGCTTTATTATATTATAAAAATTATTTAAATAATAGGTCTGTTCAGTAAATTTCCCAGCAGAAACTAGCAACGAGCGAGTAAAACAGAAATTTACATAATTACTCTCCTAAATATGACAAAGTAAATGAACGCTTTACTAGCAAAAATTAGCAAGTAGACTACGGTGGCGTCAGGAAGGACTTAAAACTTGTACCGATGTAACCATCAAGAAGTATCATTGTAAAAGTAATTGTACCGTTTTTAACTAGAAATGTCGCTTTAAAGAAATTCAAACTGACAATAGTTATCTCAAGAAAACAATAGAAATATGTATATGTCAATATTTTTTGTTAGTCAGTGCTAATAAACATTCTTATTTCAAAGAAATGTCTATAATATTTACATTAATAATATTCCAAAACACAATATTTATTGTTCAAAATATATTAAAAACTGTAAAATACCAATTTTAAATTCAGAATTGTACCGAAAAAAGAACGATTGCAATAAACCTGATCATACCTGATTTGTGTACTATTTATTATTTAAAAACAAAAAGACCTAAAACGAAAACCTAAATTTAAAAAGGAAAAACTAAATTTTATCGTTTGATATCCTAAATTAAAGAAAAACAATAAACCAACAAAATTTTATTCACATTTATATTTTCACTACTAAATGTTTTTATTTTCACTACTAAATACTGATATTTTTCTTAAAATTGCAAAATTTCTTTTTTCGTACAATTTTTCCAAAAAAATATTTTTAACATAAAATCTCGAACAGCTGATAAAAACTTTACTAGCAAAAACTTGCAAATATTTTTTGTTCTCTCACATTTTAATTCTCTTGTTTTATTCTCTCGCTGATAGTTTTTCAAATTAATGGACACTTTAAAAATTAGTAACAACTAGTACTAACTTGCAGTTACTGTACAGAGCTAATATGTTATTCATTTTCATTTAGGGAAAATTTTTGAAAATAAGAAAAGTGAAAAATTAAACATATTTTTTTGAAAATTTAACGAACATAGTTGTTTTGTTTTAGGTCAAACATATTCACTAAAGTGTTGCCTACTTTTATCGTCTTTATTTTCAACAAAACTGTTTTAGAGTGTATGTCATGTTGGTAATAAGCGGGCGGAGGCTCGACACAGACTTATGACCACAACCCTTTTTTGGCATATATGCTGGTTATGCTAAGGAGAACACCGGTTCCTCGGTTGAAGCAGATATTTCTAGTCGTTGAAACAAAGCATGTTATTACGATATCTTGTGGTACATAACACAATAAAGACGATTTAAAGCTATTTAAGGAATGACGTGCCGGTCACTATGGTCCTAGAAACCATCAATATACATTAGGAAATACTGAAATCAGAATTTGCAGGTTGTGTGAGCTGGCAAAAAAATCCTAAGAGGCTCCCTGTTGTCTCCAGGTGATTTGAATCATATCTCACTGTCTATGATTATTGGCTGCATCCGTAGTCTAGAATTTGATCGGTGAACAAAAGATGTTAGGTCGCGGTACTTAGGACATACGTCTTACATACGCCTTAATAATAATCTTAATTGGGATCCTAATACATGCATGAGGTTTATAATTGGAAAAGACCGTAATCAGATTAATATTGGAGTATTGAATTGTACATCATTTATGAATTCATTTTATAGTAAGTAATTAGAAAATATAGTTTACAGGAGCATTAGTTGTAAAAAGACTTGATATTATTTGTAAGTAGACTTGTGTGTTAATGGTTAATAAGGTTTGTATTTGATTGAAGAATTGCAGTACTAGATAGCGATAAGGTTAACTCTATTAGTTAGTTATAGTTTGAAAGAAAAAATAGAAACAAATCATCGTTATATGCAAGAATATAAAAGTGTATTTCCGTGCAAACTTAGATGTGCGTCACCTTAGTATGTGATCATTAAGTTTGCCCCCAACAAAGTTGTAAATTTTTTTTAATGTTACGTTGCTATATTAAAAGCAATTTATTTGTGGCAGGATTGGAAAATCTATCTTCCATTTTTGAATAAATGATAACATTTCTTGTGTATGCGTTTATTCAGGGTAAAATGCAAAAGGGGAAATGGTTTCCGACCTTTCTGCTTCTGTAACGCAAATATAGAGTATAAACTAAATGCATAATAATATAAATAAATATGAAAACTTGAAGCAGTTCATTTGTATATTTTTGTAGAATATCGATTTCTATAGCTTGGATGTATAACATTTATGTCATTGCTTTAGTTCTGAATATTTTATTAATGTATTTACCTCACTTCTGCCGATTTTATGACAGCCTTAGGTGGTGCATCCCAATAATTGGGAGCTGGCGGCACCCATTGTCTTATCATTTGATAATTGCCCTCGAGTAATTCCATGCTCTCGATGACCTCTTCATCGGATTCATCATTGTTTCCGGCCAAACTGAAATTATCATCTGAATTCATATTGGACATTTGTAAACATCACAAGGTTGTTAGTGAAAACAACTAGAAAGTGAGGAATCAAAACAAAATCGAATGTATTGAAAAACAAAATATGAAATTACAACACAAAGACAAACTAAGTGGATCCGGATGCGCACGCATAGAATTTTTACACACACACTAACACCTTAAAAGACTATAAGATTTGGGCACAAAGAAAATACACTTGGAGCAACATCATTAACTAGAAAACAAAGAAAAACGTTTATAGAAATGTTGCTGAAACATTCTTGGATTTTTATTTTTTATTTTCTTTTCTTAAACTTAGTATTGGTTTTTCTCAAGGTGATAAACTTGAGATTTCTTTCTCTTTTCTTCTTTAACTATTGCATTTTTTATTTTTCTTATATCACTTTTTTAATTAATGATTATTTTTGTTATTTGTTGAGGAAAACATTAAATTTATTTTTTTTTTGAAAGATAATAAATTTCACCAAAATCATGTTTTTCAAATCACAGAAAACAACACAAAAAAACGAAATCACGAAACGCCAAATCAACCACTTTCATTTCAACATTAACATCTAAACCGTACCGCTCACGTTGCAATCGAATTTAATCTAATCGTTGAAATTTTCCAACATTTTTGTTTTGGCTCAAAACTTTGTGTCAGTCAGTAGTCACATGAAAAATCTTCCACGTTTATTCGTACTTTGTTACTGTTTTTGTTGTTGCTATTTAGTGTTTTTTTTTTTGTTTTTTTCTCGTTTGTTTTCCATTTCGTTCGTTTTCATGTTCTTATTTTGTTCTTATTTTTCTCTGCTGCAATATCGACTAGAGAATGAATTCACAGGGGTAAATTTTGTACCTTTTGTTGTTGTTCTTTTATGTTTTTTTGCATCCCTTTTTTATTTTAGTTCAATGTCGCAGTCTTCATTGTTGTTGTTGTTATAATGTTGTCCATGACCGTGTTGAGTTGTTTGTTGTCTTTCACTGAGTTTTAGCTACTGTTTAGGTTTGCTATTTTCTTTGTTGGTGTTTGTACCCGTGCACAAACCCTCTGACGCATTTTTACCGGCACCGGTATTTTTGTGAGTGTGTGTGTTTGTTGGTGTATGTGTGAATATTTGTAAAACACATACTTAAATTATGGGTTTTTTAATAAACAAAATAAGGGTTCATTCAGTGTTATTCATTTTTTTGCACTTTAATGTTTTTGTGTCTGATCATTCAGGAGGGATGGGATTGGGGAGTTAGAATATGCTCGTAACTGTGCATATTGTTAATATTATAAAGTGTTTTTGTTTTGTAGCCCTTGCCTGCCTTATGTGGCAAATAAACTACAAGTTTTCCTTTTTTGTTAAGTATTTGATACAATTATAAAGCATAAACAATTTACAGTGGCGCTGTCATGTAAAAATTGTATATCTAAAAAGATCAAAGTACGTTTTGCAAAACCTTTTTTTTCTAATCAGAGTAGTTCAAGCTTTGACCTCTACGATCTTGACATGAATCATATCGATAATCCTTCCATTATATCGGTAAAATTGGGTACTTTCACTTTTTATTTTTTTTCCTCTTGGAATTTCATTTTCTTAAGGGAAAAATTTTATGAAATTTTATTCGACAACAACCAGAAATAAATTGTAGTTTTGCATTCCATATCGATTGCAATCTGAATTTTTCTTAATTTTGCTTTTAATGGCAAACTTTTTACGATGTATTTCCGACTCTCAGCCCCTTCTATCTCTGGAGCCGTAAAAGTTAGACTCACAAGTTGTATTACGTGAAAAAATAAAATGCTTTAATTAAAGTGTTGCGAAACTGGGCATATATTTACGTATATAGCCTTATTTTTGAACTGGAATGGGTGGAAAGACACTTTAAACCTAAATAGATTATGTATGAATAAAACAAAAATTAAAGGGTATTTCGATATTTCGGACTCGATTTTGCATTTATGACCTTATATTTGAACAGTACTAGGCTTGACTTAAAATTTACGCAGATTATATTTTACATCATCTACTTTAACAACAAGTAAGGAAAATAAATAAAAATTAAAGAGTGTTTCCTGGATGTCCCGAATTGGAAAAAAAGACAATTGATATTTACACAGGGTATTTTGTACTATGCTCTAGTATAAAAAATATTTTAAATTAAAGGGTGTCCCATAAGACATGAACAAATGTAAAACATCTACTTTTAAAATAATACATTAAAGATAGTATGGAGCCCTACGTGTTTGAGTCTGACCTGCACTTGACTGAGATATTTATTTTTTATATTTTCGTTTCTTTAATTTTTCATTTTGACAGCTATTGAGAGTTGCACTAAAAATTAGGCATTAGTTTATTCGCAACTCAGATGGTAATTCAAACTGAATTACGTACAAGAAGTTATTCGCTCTATAAAAATTTGTATGATGAATTGAGTAGCTCGAATGAAAGTCGTGGTAGAGACATGGTATAAAAGTGTTTAGCTTTTGGAAAACAAAAAATTGTTGATATTAGTTAAAAATAAAATTTGATTTTATTATAGAAAACTTTTGCTTTTGTTTATCACATAAAAGAGGAATTGATATTTCCACACACAATTTTCTTATTGTCCATATTAAGCAGGGCTGTTTTACGTTAATCATACGACTAAGTTGCAATTACGTGAACACTATTCAAAAGTTGATAGAAGAAAAATTTTTAAATAGCCTCTTTAATAGTTTCAAATTCAAGGTGTGACTCAATATATGTACATCAAAATATTTATAAAAATAAATTAAGACAAAGTCAAGCATTTTCGGTTCGTTTAAATGCATTTTGACACTATAGAAGAAGGTACCAAGAAGGAAACTGTAGATTTAAAAATCACTACAGTTAAAAGTGCAGATATTTTTCCTGTATACACATTGTTATGTACTTGTTAACACTTAATGCAGACGTAAGTGAATCAAAAATTTCATAAACGTAACTCTCTTGGCTTATTTTTAGGAAAATGCGATCGGTTTGTTGAATAAGTGGTAAATTTCATTCTCGTACTTTTTCTCCTAATTTGCCTGCGTTTATAAATTATGTTAGTTGCTTGAATAGATTATGTGTATTTAGATTAAATTTTCCAAGACTTTTTAAAAAGAATAACTGATTAGATTCTCAAACTCAATTCTAAAAGGTCCCATGCTGATAATAAACTATAGCTCGTTATTGACAATTACGATCAAAAATTTAATAGTATATAATAGTCCTATAAAGCCCACTGTCATCGGAATTCTGAAGTGATTATAACTGAAACAAAATGAATATTTAAGTGTTTGCGATCTCATCTCTACATTTATAATCACCGAGAATATTTTTAATTACACAAGTCTTTGTTCAAATAAATGCATACTTGTATACATACGTTTGCATGTATAAGTGAGCGCGAATTTTAATTTACTTTACAATACTCACATTAGCAAGAAAACAAAAACGATTGAGTACAAGTATTATTAATCCAATACATTCCGTAAATTTCACCCCTTATGCATAGTATTCACGGATATATAGGCACGTGCTTCGCTGCATATGAGTGGCTTTATGTCCCCTTTAAACGAATACAGGCAATATACAGTTGTACACTTTTGCTTACTACTCCAACTGTCCATAAAGGCACACATTCATTTCTCCATACTTACAGTGCGTCCACGGTTAATCAAGCACAAGGCGGTTGAAATGTCCCTGAGATTAATAATGAAAAATTACAAAAAATAAAATTGAAACTAGATTTTGTATATCACTTTCCGAGGACGAGCTGTATGTTTTCAATATTTCTTTAAACTTGTTACAGTAGTGCTAGAAAAGGACATTAAGGTGAAAGGGAATTTCGTAAGCAATAAAGGGTATTTTATTGGAATACAACCTTTCAAGAAAAATAAACCAGGGATGGTGGATGAATTGGGTGAATATGCTTAAAAATAGACATTCGTTTCCACAGCTTAAAATAGTGAAATGTTTGTATATTTTTAAGTTTGAGTTTGTATATGTAAAGACATGAATGTATGAGTGTATTAATATGCAGCGTCAAAAGTGTGATCATAAATTTTTATGAGATTCATTTGAATATTTATTAGTGTTTAACATGTCTAGATCTAGCACGAAACATGTCCGTATTAAAGGAGTGTAATAAAATCACACAAAGCAGTTTTGCAAAACATGTTAAAAAAATATTAATTAAAATAGAAAAAGACAAAAAAAAAATTTGTTATGACTCTGCGGCATGAACACATCTAATTTTTATGATTTTAATAAAATTCGTTGAATTGAGTTACTAAAAAATAAAATTATCTATTATGAATTAGCTTCGGAATTGCTTGGTAGGGAACATATTTCTTATTCCTAATACAACATCCTATACATTCAAAGAGAGGAGAATAAGGAACTAATATAAGAAATCGAGAAGGTGGAAATAAAATTTTAAAAAATCAATGATTCACTTCCTTAATAGCCCCATATAGATTTTAAATCCTTTTTAAGTTCTCACCTCAAGACATTAGAATCAAGAATGCTTATTACAATTAATATTGTTTATAATTCCAACTGTTGGCCATCTTTAACGGTGAAAATAATACGTCTGCCAAGACCATTGTTTTGCATACCAAAAAAAAAGTTAGTAATTCTAGAACCTGACTGGTATGACCATGCTCGTACAGGTTTAGGCGTTGGAGGAAGTTCTTGACACGATCAACAGACTAAATCGCCCTTTCTGCGATTTAGGTTCAAACCACAGCCAATATAGCCTGTCACAGAGACTGGAAAAATCCCTGTGTGACACTGATATGATTTTTACGTAAATTATATATTTTATAAACCATAATGAAATGAAATGTTTACAGTAGATATGTTACTTCGGCCGCTATAACAATTACTAAAAATTTAAGGGTGTCCATTAGTGACATGTTTCTCACTAATATTATTATTATTTTTGAACCGCAATGGGTAGGCTCCTGATATTTTTATAGATAGTGTATTACCATGTCCGCTATAACAATAATTACTAGAATTTAAATGGTGTGTTAATAATGATGCAATTTTCGCATATATGACTTTAATTTTAAAATTAAATTCCTCATAAGCAAGACCCCCATGCAAACCCCTATGAGTCTGTGAGCACATACACAATCTCAACCAGAATCTCATAAAAAGAACAAAACATGTAAAAATTT
The DNA here is from genome assembly GCA_949628195.1 of Phasia obesa. NCBI lineage: Eukaryota > Metazoa > Arthropoda > Insecta > Diptera > Tachinidae > Phasia > Phasia obesa. Next base: position 76,556,974 of record OX451219.1, on the reverse strand, counting down.
TAAATCAGTAGCATAAAAGCTTTCAACAATGTAGATTTGTGTCACTTTGCTAAATATTTAACAAAACAATGCATTTTCATATTAACCACTTTTTTTGGTTGGGGGCCTTTGCTCATAAGGCATAAAATAATTAACAACTTGAATTTTTAAAGTCCTACTTAACATACTACGGAACCGTACGTGTGCGAGACCAACCCGCACTTGACTGATTTAGTATGCTTATTCACTTGGAAATGTCTCATTTTTGTTTTAACCGATTTTTCATTTTGCATGCAGCCTCGAACTACTGTTACTTTATTTTATACTTGTTAACAATTTTTTTTCTAACAAAGGGGTGCATATAAGAAATGCTGAGAGAGACTTAAGAATTTCTAAAACAAATCATTCTAAAAAAGGAAGAATAAAAATTTAAATTAGATTGGGACTCACAATAAAAATAAGAACTGTTTCATCCGATTTTTTAAGTGACATAAACTGATTTGCATGGATTTAACTACATATTTATAATATGTCAACAAATTTCTTTTTCGGCCATCACATGTGGGCTCATTTAAACGCAAGTCAAAATGACAAAATATGAATCATTGCTATGTATTTGGGAAGCCAACCGGGACAGGCTTTTGAAAATTCCATATTTCAAATCACAGAATCCCGGGATTAATCACAATTTTGGAATTTGTCTGCCGCATTTAAAAAAATATTGTTGTTAATGATCTACAAATTATCCAAATAAGGATTAAAAAGCCAAAATACATATTCAAACATTTTCTAAACTTGATAAAATATACCGACCATAGTTAGGTTGACATCAATAAAAAAAAACTCTGGAGTAGCCTACACTCAACTTTTTTACAGATATATGTATTACATAAAAAATAAAAATTCAAAATATATTCGAATCGATTATCGATTATGCCCAAAAACTATGTAGCTCTTTATCTACATACATATACCAAAGGTACATATTTTTTTTTAATTCATATTTCATATATTGCATCTTTAATATATTGAAGTAACAATAATTACTAATATCTTAAGTCTACAATAAAAATTAAAAAATATATACTTAATAAGTATATCCAGTGCTAGATAAAAAATAACGTATCTTCCACGATTGTTGAAATCATTTACGGGTCATCCTCTATTGTATAACCAAAAGCCGTAGCTCTTCTTTTTAGTCGAATGTAACCAGGAGCATTAAGAATGTTACGTGCCAAAAGATTTGGCTGAGTTTCCAGCTTCTTCAAATACTCTATGTTTCGCTATTTCTGGTTAACCTGCTGGCACGTATAGATCTTTGTGGATATTAGAGTTTTTAATATACCAGGGAGCAATTGTGATCATTCGTAGAATCTTATTTTGGCGCCTGTGTATTTTTCATACAATGCTAGCTCAGGCAGTGCCCCATAATTGAATCCCATAGCACCAAATTGGTTTAAAGATCGAATTGTACAGTAGAAGTTTGCAATCTAAGCTGAGGGTAGAGTTTCTGCCAATAAGCCAGTTTAGTCGGACTGCTTTTAACTTCATTTGTGTTAACTTGGATTCTATGTGTAAGAATTCTATGTGTCTTTTGAAATGTCAAACAGTATGAGTAGAATCATCACAATCACATCATTGTTATGTTACTGGAAAAACAGCATCAGTATTTCATTCTTATTTATATTATTGTTAAATAATGCATACGCATTGCCCTTATGCATTGACGGATTTTGAAGATCCCTAGATTAACAATTTTTTGTTGCTGCAAACATTTGCTTGTTCATTGGCGACAAATTAAAATCCTTCTAGAACTTTTGGTTACCCTTAACTAATACCCTTTGAATTTTCAAGTTTATCAAATTTCAATAAGATCATTACACTAATAATACCTTTTGTGATATAATAGGTTTTCAATTTGTTTTCTTTATTTCATTCAATTAGTTTTCTTTATTTCTATTAAAATCAGAGCAACATTTAAATGATGATTATTAGCAAATACCGAATATACGTTTATATTCAGTGTATATATTAACACGAATATTATTATACTAAAAATGTTCATATTCAATCTAAATGTTGATACGTAATATACATATATATACCTCTTCTTCTTTTTCTTACACGGTAGATTGGTTCCAGAAAAAAATTTTTTCTTGGTTTCTTATCTCTAAAATCGACTAAAATTAGTGAAAAACAAGGATTATTAAGAACAAGTATTCCTGTTTATTTTATTAAATCTCATACATATATAATGTATATTTACACAAGCATAGTTATTTAAAAAAAAACTATTTGCATTCTAAGCTTAAAAGTAATATAAATTAAATGTATGACAAGTTTAGGAACATAAAACAATTATTTGAAACTGATACATATGTCATTAAAAAATGAATAGGCTATTAAATTTTTAAGGTAAGAAAATTTTAAATGATAATCATAAAAACAGGAACGTAAATTTAATTGCTGTCATCATCGCATTTGATTGCTTCGAATGTGTATAAAATCACTGTCATCGCTGGAATAGTTTTGAACTGGACTTTCTCATATTTCTTGGGCATCAAAATTTTTAGGAGTGAACTCTATTATGAAGTGATTGCATTGACATTTCACAAAATACATTTCAATTCTCGGACAAGTAAATTTTCTTGTATGCACAAAAAGGAAATTCCCCTAAATTTATGATATGGCAAAAAAAAATTTAAGTTTTGAATCGTGTTTAATGGAATAAAATCGTGTAAACAAATTTAATTTTTTATTTTCAAACCATGTAAAACCAGAATTAGGTGTTAATACTTTTCTTAAGAACATGTTGCACTAAGTTTAACAATGAATCAACAAAACTTACACTTATGAATATGCACGCATTTTTAACTAAATGTGTTTCAGTGTTTGTATCCACACCCACACACATATAAAGAAAACAAAATCACAAAAAAATAAAAATAAACTTTCACAAGGCCAGCAAACAAAATCTAAATCACAAACAACCCTTAGGCGCCAAAATGTATGCAACGTTTAAAATCTTTCATTGTTTGAATTTAGCATGTGTTGTGCCTTTGTATGATTTGAGAGTGTGAGTGTGAACAAATGAAATTTATTTTCGAGGTAAATGGCGCCACATGATGCCCGTTAACTTGAATTTCATTTATAATTTTCATTTTTCTCATTACTATTGCTTTGCACTCTCCCTTTAACATTTTGTCAGCCTACACCAACGTTGCCATAAATAAAATATATTTTCCGAATTTGAAAATTTTATTTTTCAATTTGTTTTTCATTTATCATAAATTTTATTTAATATAAGCAAACAAATTTATTTTATATCTGATTAAATTAAATAAAAACAGAAAAAGTAAGGTTCAGCATGATTCATATCTATGTATTTCTTCATACATATATTTAGTCTTTTTCATTTGCTAGCAATATCTACATGACCAACTTATTTTTGTGAGAGGAATACGATAACATTTAAAACATTTTTCACTTCATTACTTAAGCTTACAACTTAAGGTCTACATTAGGCTGAAAAAACTTAAAACTTTTTCTTTTAGTTAGTTTTTAATTAGTTCTAGATCTCATAATTTAGCTAGATAAATAAAAAATCCGAAAAATCATCATTAAAAGGTATTTTAGGTTTTTTTAATTCTACTAACATTATCCTCAAAAATAAAAGAACTTTTGCGATAAATACAATCTTTATGTTTTTACGAGGAGTTCCTATTGTTTTTTCTTTGGCAAAATTGTTTTATCACATTAAAGAATTCTGCTACCGAATAGCCTGGAGAACATTACGTCTCTAATGCTAGCAAGTAATCAAATGTTGAAAAGAAGGAAGGATAATAGTTTTTAAACCAGCAAAGCCATTGACAGCTAAGCAGTCAAAACAACTAGACACTTTCTTCTGACCTTCTTCATAAAATTTATATGTTTAAGTTCAATAAATTATATTGACACAAAGAAGTATATAAAACCTTTAGTAAAGTAGTAAATATTTATCAATTTTTTTTCTACGGCTTTTGTTATTGAAAAATTGTTACTTTGATTTTTTTGAAATTAAAATTCATTTTTCTACTACGAATTAAACTACCAATTTTGGCATAGAGAGAACAAATCGGACGAAAATGGCAACGCTGAATCATACTCTGTAATATTTTTACTTGCTCTACCTCTCTCTCTCTCTCTCTCTCTCTGTATCTCTATTTAAAACCATTAACACTTGAAGTTTTTATGTGGCTAAAACCACGTGGTTTTCTGTAGATTAAAAAAAAACATAAAAAGCTTTAAAACAGAAAACAAATATTGCGTTGTTATTGCAAGAATGGCTGGAAATAAAAACCAAATGAAATAAAGTCACCCTTGTGGCATGAAATGGAAACAATAACAAACCAACACCGCAAAGAAGAGCAGCAAACAAACAGTATTTAACAGAACAACCCATCCATTTAACCATTTATGCAGACAACTGTAACCAATATTCTAAACGAAAGTTCTATAACAAAAAGGCGACAATAAAACAAGGGAATCCATTAATGGTCTTCATCAGGGTATAAAAAGTTGCTACATTTTTTCCATTGTTGAATTTGGCTTTCTATTTCTCGTTGGAGAACAGGAAATCTTGATTGTGGTTCGAGCAAGTTTTAATCGTTTTCGTATTTAAAACATTAAATAAATTTTAATTTACAGTAAGAAAATGGTATCGATGGATCCTTGTTTTTCCTTAATGGATAAAACCTCCATACTCAAGCACAGTCATGGAAATGCCTGCGTTAGTATGTCTGTTGTTTAACTTTATTGCTAACATCGTATTTTAGAGGTGGGGTTTAATGGCTTTGTTTAGACTAGTACGATGCATTGAATCATTGATTGTGAATACCAACGATAAGAGTTGTACGTTTCTGTTTGTTTTTACAGATATTGAATGGTGATTAGTTTAAAGTAAATTTTAATATGTATCGTACATATGTCGCTTTAACTTTAATAAGATTGGGATTTTTTTTACTTAAAATGCTTTCCTCAGAAATAGCAAATGAAAAGATTTAAAGTGAAAACTCGATATTGATGTTCGGAGAGAGAACATGTTTTGAAAACAATGAGATTTAGAGCGTGTGCGAAAAAAATATTAGTTATTTCGAGGAAGATGAAGCGCTGTCCATTGTAAGTTTTAATTCTCCTAAAGAAAAGTAATGAAATGTAAATAACGCACACAATTTAAATTAAAAATCAATTATTTATTTAAAGAAATCATTTTTTAGTCATTCCACCTGTTCAAATTTTTCTCGAACGGAATGTTGGTGTTTAATATAAGTTTCTCTCAATTCTTTTACCACAACAAGTTTTGTCGGCCTCCTTTTTTATATAACAAAATTCTTAAAATCCCCTAAATAAAACCCCAAATCTATCATTTCTGTTTTACGTGGCCAAATAAAATATTGCATTTTTTAAATTCTGTGGCATTTTTTAAGGATTTATTAATTAATTAAGTTGTAAGGTACATAAAGCCCGTTCAGGCTGCCACGAAACTAATTAATTTCGAGCTGAAATTGCGAACGAAATCTAAGGTGTTCCAGTATGTTCTGGGTTTTTTTTGACATTTGAGTTTTTTTCGCAAACAGCTGATCATGCTTAGCTACATCTGTATAACTTTTCTTTTGCACAACACTTTCGTATTAATTTAAAATATACACCTATATTAAAAAAAGTAATGACTTAATTTTTATAAATTAAAATTATAAATTATTATTATAAATTATAAATTAAAAATTATTACAAATTAATTTATTTTTAAAAAATTGTATGTATTATATTATTATTGAATTTACAACAAGAGAATAAAATTGTGTTAATTTTTTCGGACACTAAATCATAACTAAGCACTAACGTCATTCATTCATTTATTTTTAGGAGAACCAAAAGACTACTTTTAAAAACATGGCTGTGTTTACTGTAATTAACATAAAAACAGTTGTTACGGTATTTGTTTAGTTAAGGAAGATAGTGATGCAAAGTAATTTTTGCAGTCGTTAGGGATTTGATCAGTTTTTTGACTGTTTATGATTTAGTGTGTCATTTTTTAGATTTTCAAATTTATGTAGGTACAGAAATAAGTGTTGTTAACTACCTAAAATTCAACAGGAAAATTTGTACAATTAAACATACTTATTTATGTTATACTCTTCATTTGGACAATTTAAATTTTATTGAGCAATTTAGTTTAGTGTTCACACATGCTCAATTAAGCTTACTCAGTTAGTATTTGACAGCTGAAAAACATTGTTTTAATTATAATCGTAAACAATTTTTCGTTTTGTTTCTGTTTTGAAAAAAAAAAATGATAAAAGCTTCGCTTTAAAAAAAATTTCGAGTTTATTTGATACAATTTAAAGAAAAAAAGTAAAAACCCACAATTTGTATTTCGTATTTTATTCAATTAGTGATGCAATTTTGTACTAATTGCACAATTTATTAATTAAGTTCTAGTATGGTAAATTAAGCTCAGTTAAGCCCTTATTTGCGTACCTTCTCTAATTGCGCAATTAATTCTTATTTTTGAACTGGGTATTAAATATTGTTCGACATGCCCTTCACCAATTTAACTAAATAAAGTTTTGAGATGACTATGAACATAACAAATTTACAGCCAAGTCAGAAATTAGTTTTTAAATGATGAGCCGTGTAAAATTTACTAGACTTGACTTAAAAACCGTTGCGTAGTTCAACACAGCTTTATATTGACTATTGGAATAATTTAAAAAAGTGCATCTTATTAAAATTTTATTAAGCACAATGAAATATGAAGCCATAACCCTCACAGCACGTCGAAAATAGCTTTATTTTTTGAATATCTTTGTAAAAAAAAACAAAAATACAAAATTTTACTTTTACAAAATATAAATGAAATGAACTAAAACATCCCCGAAAGGTATAAAAAATATCCATATTTGTTGTTTGTAGTCAACAATAGCTACAAAAAAAAAAGAGATACAAATTGTAAACAAATACAAATATAAAAATAATTACACAACGCACGTTTTAAATTTTGATATTTTCCTTAAAATTTCTTATACAGTAGTCTACCCCAAAAATACAGTAATCAACTATTTACAATTCAAAAAAAAAAAAATATCATCATGCTTCGACACACAATTTTCATGTTTCCCATTACGTCTCAGTGATAAACCCCCCTTTTGGTACTTTTGTCGTTGTTGCTGCTACTGCTGTTAACCAACTAATTCTATTTACGGAAGAAGGGAATGTCTAATACTCAGAAAATTTACAAAACCACACACTTTCTAAACAACCATAAACAACAAATAAAAATATCCGTCCGATAGACCACCTCCAATTTCCAGCTTGTCATACATTTCGAAGGATAGAATCGACTTAAAAAGTCTATTTTAACTTGATTTAGTTTTTATTTGTACAATACAATTTCCTAATTCTATTTTTGGTGATGAACGATTTAAATTTGTATGGCGTATAAAAAGGAAATTTACCCCTGAAAATGGGGTTGTAAATGTTTGATTTAAAGTCTAATCGCTGGGACGTGGGGATCGTTATTTTAATTTGTTGAGTTTATGATATGACACGTTTATTTCCAATTTAATATACAAGTGCGTATTCTGATAATGTTAATGTGAACAAGTCGTATATTGTGTGTCGATAATGTCATTAAAATAATATAAAAGATGAGATGAGTACAGACAATACGATTGTTGGCGTTTTACACGTAAATAGTCTTCAAAGAAGTCAAATATTATATTTTATATAAACACACAATGACGTATTTAAACGCTGCTCATACTTTTAACATGTCCACTTTAATTATATTTTTCTTTTTATGTGAATCAACAATAAACTCCATTTTTTTATTCATAACACTCACATTTCAAATGAAGTTGTAGTTTGGATGAAATGCAACATGTTGATATCAACATTGTTTCTAATCAACTATTTAAAACAAAATTAAATAAATTAGTCAAGTGCGAGTTACACTCGCACACGTAGGGTTCCGTACTATGTTCAGTATAATTTAAAAATTCCAGTTGTTTATTTCTTTATGTCTTGTGAGACACCCTTAAATTTTAAAATTAAAGTAATATTCGCGAAAATTGCATCATAATTAGAACACCCTTTAAATTTTAATATGTAATTGATTTTATAGCGGCCATGGTAATACACTTTCTATTAAAATATCAGGAGCCCACCTATTGCGGTTAAAAACATAAGGTAATATTCGTGAAAAACACGTTACTAATGGACACACTTCAGTTTTAAGCATTTGTTATAGCGGCCGAAGTAACACATCTATTGTAAACATTTCAAGAGGGTATCTATTACGGTTTATAAAATCTTGTCACTGTCGGAACACCCTTTAATTTTATTATTCATTATAGTGGCAATGGCAACTTCCTTTCTATAAATATATTAAGAGTCTACTTATTGCGATTAAAAAATAAGTCACTATAAGTGAAAAACATGTCACTGTCGGAGCACCCTTTAATTTTTAGTAATTGTCATATCCGTCATGGCAACACATCTTCTGTACAAAATTTCAAGAGTCTACCTGTTACGGTTCAAGAAGTAAGGCTTTATACATGCAAATCACATCACTGGCGGAAAACCCTATAATTTTTATTATTTGTTATAGTGGACATAGTTATACACCTCCTGTAAAAATTTCAAGATTGCACCTATTCATTCAAAACTTAGGATATATACATGCAAATAACGTCACTGTTGGAACACCCTTTAATATTTAAATTCAATTTTGTATACTTATTTATAAAACAAAGATAGTTTTAATTACAGTCTGCAAATTGTAAGTGGTTTCCTCTTACAGCTCAAAAAAAGACATAAACGTAAATAACACGTCACTTTTGGAACACCCTACGTTTTAGTATTTTTTGCTATTGTGGCCGCAGTAATACACTTTTGGTAAAAAAGTCTACCTATTATAGTTCAAAACTTAGGCCTTACACATACAAAGTACACCACAATCGGAACACCCTTTAATTTTTAGGTTTATTGTTTTTAGACTTGTTTATAAAACGAACTAAGTTTTAATTACTGTTTGTAAGAAATAAACACATATTCGTAAATAACACCTCTCTATCGGAACACCCTATAAGTTTTAATATTTTTTGCTATAGCGGCCATAGTTATACACCTTTGGTAAAATTTTCAAGAGTCTACCTATTATGGTTCAAAACTTAGGCCTTATACATGCAAATCACTCCACTATCGGAAAACTTTTTAATTTTTAGGTTTATTTTTTATACCTGTTTATATAGCGCACTAAGTTTTAATTAGTGCTTACATATTTTTAGTGTATGCCTCCTACAGCTCAAGAAATAAACACATATTTGTGAATAACACCTCTCTATCGGAACACCCTATAAATTTTATTATTTGTTGCTATGCGGCCAAAATTATACACCTTCTGTAAAAATTTCAAGATTCTACCTATTATGATTCAAAATTTAGGCCTTATAAATCAAAATAACACCACTATCGGAACACCCTTTAATTTTTAGGTTTTTTTTAGACTTGTATATAAGGCGAACTACGTTTTTATTACAGCTTGTAAATTTTTAGTGTATGCCTCCTACAGTTCAATAAATAAACATATATTCGTGAATAATACCTCTCTATCGGAACACCCTATAAATTTTAATTTTTGTTGTTATAGCGGCCATCGCTATACACCTTCTGTGAAAATTTCAAGAGTCTACCTATTATGGTTCAAAACTTATGCCTTATACATGCATTTAACACTACTATCGGAACACCCTTTAATTTTTATTTTTATTTTTTTATACTTGTTTATATAGTGAACTAAGTTTTAATAACTGTTTGTAAATTTCAAGTGTATCCCTCCTACAGTTCAAGAAATAAACACATTTTCGTAAATAACACCTCTCTGTTGGAACATCCTATAAGTTTTAGTATTTGTTGCTATAGCGGCAACAACTATACATCATCTGTGAAAATTTCAAGAGTCTACCTATTACGGTTCCAGAGATAAAAGGCGCTGACAGACGGACAGACGGACAGACGGACAGACATTGTAGCGAAAACAATAGGGTTTCGTTTTTACACTTTGTGTACGGAACCCTAATAAAATGTATACATGTGCTTTAAAACTAAATAGTTGTTTGAAAATATCTCTCCAGTGTAATTGTTGGCAAGCTAGAGAATTTAATACTGCTAAAAGGGCCTATTACTCTTCCATAGCTATCTTAGATACAGTCCGCTATTATGTTTCAGAGAGGTATGATTTCTCGTACGCATTTTAAAAAATATCAGATACAATATGTAATCCTCTATTATACTCATATACCAATTTTCGGCGATTTTGGCAGGCATTCGAATTCGAATACCGTAACTTGCCACCAGTAGTTAGGAAATGGCAAATTTATTTACATACATTCTTTTATTCTGCGTGTTAGTGAATTGCAAAAATTTTATTTTAATTAAAATTTTTGGGAATGTCACATAACTGGTTCCAACGTATCTACGGTGAAAAATTTAGATTAATTAATTAAACCCCCTTGTTTAACCTCTAAAAATTACATGATACTTACCCCCCATAAAAAATAGTCTAAAGGCGTTAAATCGCACGATTAAGGAGGCAAAATGACCGTCCCCAAACGTGAAATAAATTCTTCACTGAACTCGCCGCTCAACTGGGCCATTTTTTCGCGTGTTGTGTCACCGTTTTGTTGAAACCACATTTCGGCCAAGGCCAGCTCTTCTATTTTGGGCAAAACAATTGTAATAATCGCACAAATACGCTCGCCATTCACAGTATCGTTTCTTGCCTTCATCGTCTTTGAAAAAGTACGGTCCAATGATGCCACTGGCTCATAATCCACAGCAAACAGTTAATATTTCGGGATGGTGCTCTTCATACCAAATTCGGTAATTTTGCTTATTCACGTATCACGCATGAATTTTGATAATAAAATGCAATTATCTGCAAGTCGTTTTATGGTTAAGTTATAGACCAATCCAAAGCGAATTTATTATCCTAGGTGGCAGCACGGCGAAGTTAATTATCTTTTGCTTTAAACTATGTGACATTCACTCATATCAAATATTCGTTTGTTTTTTAACTTCAGAAAAAGAAAAAATTTCTAATTATTTCGAAATAGTTTTCAAGATTAAAAAAACATTACAAAATACTACCAAGAAAAATAAGTAAGAAGTGTTTTTAGTTGTTGGATGTGATATTTTATTTAGTGTTTTTGGTGTTTCTCGTACATTTAACCAAAAACAAAGTGTATGTGGGTTTTTATGCTGTTGTAGCGGCCTAACTTGGATCGATCTGAACATGTTTAACAGGCCATAGCAATACATACACACTTTTTCACTAATACATCAAAACTTTTTCAATTGTCTTAACTATTGTCTTGAATATTTTGAAGACAGTAAATAGGGCAATGATATGACGTACGCTGACAATAAATCAATTTTGAAGTACAAAATTAAAAATTAAAAAAGTAAAAAGCACAAAATTTTAATGAATTGTCTTAATTGTTTTCTAGGCGCATAACTACGGAGAGAATTGTCAGCATTTTTGACAACTAATACGTATTTCATGACAATACTGCTGAGCTACCAAAGAGAGTGTTGCCAAAAACAAAGTTGCTATGAAATCACCTTTTAAGACCATGATTTACTATCAGCATGTGTGCTAAAAAAGTATGATAGTGTGGATTAGAAATGTATGTGTGTGACAGACTTTTTGACAGCTCTGTACGATTTGATAATCTTTTCAAACAATTCATAAAATGCTATCAGAGTTGCAAAATCTTATTTTGTATGATAGTGTGGCATCTACTACGCCATTTTAAAACAATTTTTTGAGTTGAATCGTACGATTGTGTAGGATAGTAAAGCCTTTAGTTTCGTGGTAATTGACTTTATTCAGTAAAAAATGTTTGGTTCAACAAGAGATCTTATTTACCATGTGTTTTTTTTTTCTTGCCTTAATTCATCAATTGTTAATTTTATTTTTGTTAATATTTGTTATTTATTTTTTAACAAACCGAATTAATCTCAACATACATTTATTATATGCTCAATTAAGCGATTAAAGCAGAAGTTCCATTAATTTAAAATTGTAGTTAAAATATTGTAATTTCTTTCAACTTGAATTGAGTCAAGTGTCAGGTGAATCATTACTGTCTGAGTTGAATTGTCAGTTGAATTATTACTTTGTGACTTTGAAAAAATATTTTGCTTCTAAATAAAACAAAATTTAACAGTTTAACAGTGAACTTTTATTTAATTGATTCTATTATTATGACGATTACATAAAACAGAAGATACTTACACCTCTAACGTAGTATATATTATATCTATTTGGATTAACTTATCATAAGTCGTAAGTTAATCCAAAAAAATATTATTAACACATTAAGTAGTAATAAGTAGTTTATACAGGAAGTGATAAACATATCTGTTGACAGCTCTTGTCACCAGATATGTATGTATGTCATATACATAAGTCAGCAAGAAAATAATGTTGTCAATGCTGTTGCCGCAAAGCAACAAATTTTCCATTGAGTATATAACAATGAGGCTAAATATGATTTTTACAATATAATCGTAAAAACATTATTTTTGTAATAATTGAGTTTATTTTAACTTGTAAATTTTAAAAGAATGTTAATTATCTCCAACAGATTTTTATTCTCACATGACTGTTTAAAAATATGTGAGAGGTTGCACATTTCACACACAGGTTGAACTTTGTTCGCTTAATTCTTTCTATTTAGAGAAAAATTTTGCAATCATTCAGAGTTTTTGCATCTTTTTATGACCTTTTCGATGAAGTGTGATCAGTTATTGCATATGGCAGTAACATTTTAAAAACTATCATTCTTTTTTTCCGTTTATAACAATATTATTAAAAAAACATGGCACACTTTTCTTTAACTAAAACTTAATCTGCAACTTAAAGTTTCAAAAATATATACTTATTTCTAAGTATGTAAATAAATGCTATTAATTTATTTTTAAAGCGCCTTAAAGAAAGAAAGCTGGTTTGCAAAAAATTAAATTTACTTTACTCAAATTTAATTTAAATTTAAATTCGTTAATCTACTTCAATGGAAATAATTTTAATACCATTTTTTGTTCAATCTTACAAATATTTATACGTGCATTTGTTCGGTAAATTGAAATCGGTAAAGGGCAGCTACAATTCGACCCGTATCGAATTTTAATTTTCACAACATTCATTCTTGTTTTCTTTATTGCTTCGTTCCCCCTTCAGACATTCTAAAGAAATAAATAATAAATACAAAGATTTTGATGATGCATCTAATGTTTCCGTTGTTTAAAAAGTTTGTTCTTTTATTTATTTTTGTTGTTGTTCCTTTAGTTTCCTTGCCTTTTCTTTTGAATGCATCATGCACTTGCAACTTGCACATGTTTATTAACGTCTGCAACTGAAACTATGAGTATGAGGAGTAAAAAAAAAAACAAAAAAAAACAGAAATACTGCTTCTTTATTGCCACAGTGCTTCTGCTAAATATTGTGGTGGTTGGTTGCTTGGTTGAATGGTAAATATCAGCACATTTTGGTTCTTTCCTTATATTACAGGCTGATAATGGCACAGGTTTACTTTGCACGAACTCGCTAAATATTGAACGGCAAAAAAGAAATACTTTTCACTTCTATTTTTGTGCACTCTACATAAATAGTGCACATTTTGTATTCTACTTTTAATTTATACCTTCAAAACTATATAAAGTGTAATAAATGGTAATTTTATTAATGTGGATACATATATATGAACTGCTTATTTAAATTTAAAGTCAAATTTTCACAAGAAAGTAATCGTTATTAAGCTAAAATATTAAAAGGTATTTTATCAGCCGGTCTCCTTTTTAAATGTAATATCTTGAAAAATAAAGACGTGATTCCTACTAAGGGTAATATGTAATATAAATTAAAAGAAAATACAAATAAATAATAAAACTGAAATTCGGAAATGTTCCTAGAGGAAAGAGAACTGACACCTAATTTGACACGCGCCTAGTTCTTATGAGAATCGAATTCTAACACTTTCTATGAAAGCGCCTAGGTTGGAGTCAATTGATGCTGTTCAGATACTTGGCGATAGATTTAACATCTTAACGCAATTATTCTGCGCCGGTTGCTATTTTTTAACCAGTAACTTTTCGTACTATTTTTAATTTGGAACAATTAGTAGAATTATTGCGCAGGGCTATTTATTATAAGTTGCCGCAGTTTGAAATGATTATATTTGAAACCTCAAAAGAATTGTCTTCATACAACTTGGGATGAAATGATACCACTATGGTATTGATATTTTTACTCGATACGGTATCGATCGTAAAGTGTAGATGCCTACTCGATATGGAACAAAAAGTATCGGTCGATTTTCTTTCGCAGGATTAAAGCCAAAGGAATAATTATATTGATTAGGCAAATATGTTGACATCTAATATGATTTAAAATTAGGTGTCACTTGGTTATGGACAATTGCTTTGTGTTTGTAGTGCAGGCAAAAGTCGAAATTTTTGTTGGTGACTTTAACTTCAGATCCAAAAGTTCGAAATATACAGTCCTCCTTAATAAAATTTGTTTTGCAAAGCCCTCCCACAAGCATTTAGTACGCCTAAGTGGAGATTTTTAAGTAGCGGTTCTAAAAAGTTTGGCAATGCTGCCACCATACCAAATAATTTACTGGATTGATTGGCAGCTGTGACATGTTCTACCGATAATGAAACGTTTTAAAGCTTCGATCTAAGACAATTTATAATTGATATAATTTTGTATTAAACAAACAAACTCGAATGGCTTACATAGCTACTTGTTTTAAAATTTTGAGTTCGTGGGCACTCATTATTTAAAGATTAGCTGTGCAGAAGTCCGAAAGACCTTTTCGACATATCTATTTTTCTTTCAGCATATAATATGGTGTATACTAGATCGTCTTTACAGAAATTTATCTTTTCGAAATTTATTCTTATTCATCAGATTGAATTACAACGTTGGATCACTTTACGATTTCTCTGTCTTTTTTAAACAAAAAATGTCTTTGTTTAACCAGGTGTTTTTTTTTACCAAGAAAACCATAAATATCTAGTGTGATGGAATAAAGAGTTCTATTTGATACTATTTTATGTAATTATACGTTAATATGCTGCGAGTATTTTTGATCAATACGAGTATTTTTTAACCGATGCCTACTTGGTACTCGGTGGTTATGTATCGATGATAAAAGTACTTGGCATCAAAACAAAAGTATCGGCCAGCTTATTGCGTGAATGATAGGACAGATGTTTACTCAATAATAGTATGGTACGAGTAGGCATCAGAGACTGACAAAAAGTACTTATTAAATAAATGTAGTTAAGTATTTACACATATTTTTGGGTATTAGTTACACCTATACTTATAACACAGAAAATACCTACACATACGTATTTGCAGTGAAATAAGTATGGGTGTACTCAATACTTATAACAAACATTATTTATGCACAACGAACTTAAAAATGTATACGTAATGCATGTATGAGTACAACTGGTTGTAGGTAGATAATGTGATGGGTATCTGTCATACCCATACTTATAACTACCTAATACTTACAAGAATTGAAAAGTAGTTATAATACTCTAAGTATACTTATAAGTAAAACAACTACTTTTTGGAATTTTGTGTATAAAAAGGTGTAACCAAAATATTTTCTATATTAGGATGAAGGAATGAATGAACATATTTTTAAATTGTGAAATAATTAATACATATAGTTACATATATTTATAAAATACTATAAGTATACTTAGAGTATTTACATACTTGTACTTATTCCCACTCTATACTTACAAGTATGGGTATGGCCAATACTTTATCCAACTTTTACTTATAATTAGTTGTATTGCGAAAAATAATGAACAAGTATGTGAACACTTATTCTCTGCCTATACTTGTAGTTATATAAATTGAAATTGATATGAGTATGTGTGTATGGTATGTTTTTTGAGCTGTAGCTATACACATTTATACATGTTTTCCTCAAATACTTAATAGGTAGGCATGTGTTCAGTTCGCTAGTTTGACGACTTATTTTTATTTAAAAAGAGAAGTAACACTCAGGCAATTAATGCCTATATTTGAAAAGGGATAGCAGTAGAAAATACAGTTGGTTAGAGTTATAGTAAAGCTTTACTTTCGGCAACATTGAACTTGCACGTTATGTTAATTCTTGGAACAGAGTTCCATCGCCCCTTTGATGTTATTTAGGCGTATTAATTTAAACTAGTAGAATAAATAGAATTAATTCTTATCAGAAAAATCGATGTTGTAAGGGCTGAGTATTAAACTCGTGGCCATGCTTTTGTAGTCAACGTGCTAACCACTTAAACTACAGCACCCTTATGAGTTTATGAGCACACCTATTAGATGACCTTTCTCATACAACTTTTTAGCTTGCACGGAAAATATGGCGCTAGGTATCCCAGTAGATTGGTTTTCTCTATTAACAATTTTATAACAATCTAACACTAGCGATACAAACAGGTACCTAAGGCCTGTTTAAATAATCTTAGTTTTAATATCTATATCTATACATATAATGAAATAGTAACTCATTTCCATCTGTCTGTCTGATTTTATTTTGCGTTCGCATCACGTAAAAACTAGTGGATGGATTTTAACACAATTTTATGAGGAGGAACCTTAGTACCCAGATCCGCAAAAATATCTTATTTCCAAGAGAAAGTGGAGAAAAAATAGTGAAAAACTTAATATCCGGTTTAAAAGTACTGAAAATTTCGGTTTAAAATTGGGATATTCTCAACATTGTTATATTTTCAACACACCTTTTTATTTTTGAAAGTGGGATATTTTAAAAACTATAGTGCAATAGATGGCGCCAGTTAAATAAAATTTGTATTTGATTTGTATTTTTACTTTGTGGAATTACATGGTTATTACAATATTTTAAAAACCTCTTACATAGGTTTACAAAAATATTTAGAAATTCCTGCGTTGTGGCCGGCATAGCTAGTTATTAATAAAATACTGTGAGGGGCGACTACTTACAGCTCCTGAGCCAAATATATGAATTTAAAGTTTATTTTTAAGTTTTGGTGTCATAATTTTTAATTAATTATATTTTCCTTGTTAATTTTTTAATCTTATTATTGGCTATCTACCATTAATATACCATCTTCAGGTATTCTGTTTTTAAGGAAAGATTACACTATACGTTCACTGATTTCTCTAACACATTATTAATTTTTGTAATTAATTAATTTACAAAATCATTTATGAACCGTTTTTTTATAGACTATGTTTTTGTCACCGAAAAAGCAGTTAAATTTTGTAACTTTTAAAATATAAGGGACATCTTAAGGTATTTTTTTATTTGCTGTAGGGTTAACTTTATTCGTTAGAATCCAATTTTAAAGCAACTTTCAAGTTGGCATTTGTTTAAGGTTTAATTTTAAAAAATGCAGCCTGTGCCTTAAAAAGATGCATGCCCCTAAACCTAAACTATAACAATGATAAAACAAAGAAGTGAAAGATACAAATAAAATTGTATATCCGCACATGTGCGGCTTTTATTGTTTCTGTTTAGAGTTTTTTATTGTTTATGTTTTTAAAAATTGCTGCTTTTGTTGATTTCAAAAAGTAAACATAAGTTTGTATATGTAATTACACTACGAGCCATTGATATAAGTACAGAAAATACATAATAATAAACCAGTTGTTTTAGTTAGATCAAAATGTTCCTTAGACTTGACTTGACTAGACTTTAAATATTCTCGTTTGAGATAGATATTTTATATGTTAATTAAGGAAACCCTATATCAAAAAATTTGTGCGAAGGAAATAAAATATACTTAAAAAAAACATGTAAAAATGAACCACTAATTATTAAAAGCAAAAACTCAAAAGTGAAAAGCAAACAAACCAAACATAGAATACTTATTTAAAAGTTAAGGTAACTGTTAAATAATTAAAATCAAATTTGTTTCTAGATCGACTGTTTTTTAATAGAGTTTTTTATTTTTGATTGATGCATTAAACTTATTCATACAAATACATCTACCGATAATATTTGATATTTGGCATCTACTACTCAATGCTCTTATTTAATATTAACACAACTGGGATTATATTTGACATAATATGTGAGACAATGCCGCACAGAGATTTAAAAACGTATTATATTGGAAATAATTCGCTAGCACATGAACAATATATCATATCTTAATGAAGCAAAGTAGAGGTGCGGACGGTCGGTCCCTAGGATAAAGCTTATCTATGTCAGTTGAAAATTTTTTAAGAATATGTCAGTCGGTTCACAAGTTAATAAATTTTCTTGTGATTTTATATGTAAAAATGCAAAAAGTCATTAAATAAATTTAATAAATAAAATAAAACACAAAATCATTTTGTTGTCTATTTTTCTAAAATAAGTGATAAAATTTCTAACAATTGGCTAAAAGGAACGTCTATAAGGTATGTAATGTATTTTAAAGAATAGTGAAAAGTATATTAAGATTATAACACGTTCACATTGATTGTTTGATATATACGTTTACCTTCAGATTACACGGTCAAAGTCCGATAATTCAGATAAAGTTTATTAACCAAAGTCGATTGTACAAACTATATAAAATTAACTGCATTCGCAAAATAAATGCCTTTAAGAAACTTTCGTACTTTGTTTTATAGTGCTGTACTATTTCCGAATGTTAATTTTATTATCTGCCCAGAAAACTAGGACAATCTACAAAGACATATAGTATACTCGTATGTCGAGCGTTCCCAAACTTTTCCTAAAAATATCCAACATCGTTCATACCTGTTGTATTGCTACTAAAAATCTGTTTTATTTTTCAACGACATTTTTAGTACATTTTTAATACAAATTGTTGTTTACCAGCAGCAGAATGTTTATTTCATTTTATTTTAATTAAGCTTAGTTCAGACATAATAATTAAGACAGTGACATTCATTTGGTTGTGACTGGATTTTATCATCATTCGCATGACAAACTTTCCATCACGTTGTTAAGGGCACATTGCAAAAAAATTATGTATTTTGAACAAAATATATTAAATTATTTGACACAAAATGTGTTTAAATTATTTCCTCTTAATTTTCAAAAATTGCCCTTCAATAAAAGTGCATAAAATATACATACAAATGTATGTTGTGTTAATTAAATTTATTACAACAGTTTTTATAATATTATATACTAGCTATTGCCGGTGCCCTTTGCTACTCCCAACCTTTAACTCGAAAACGCATACTAATCTCACGATAAAACTGTTTCTGTTCATATGCAAGTACGACGCCCACTGTTCCCAAAATAACTATGCATAATAACATGATAATATTTTTTTATTTTTTATAGGACGTACAACTCCTAGTCCAGTATTTTTTTTGCTATATTATGCACATTAGTATGCAACTTTTTAAGACACAACATATTGTAGTACTCTAGGTACACGGTAATTATTTTCCACCACGCCTACTATCCTAATCCAGTCTGTATTTTTCTAGACTATGTTTCAGAACTCTACTTATTATAGTTCCCTAAGTACACGATACTATTTTTTTACTTTGTACGGGAGATACCGCGCCCACTATCATAATTCAGTGTGTGTTTTTTAGGCTATGAAAATTAGCATTAGGGTTACTTCTGCAAAGTTTCAAGGTCCTGCCTATTGCAGTTCTTCATGTAGACGATAATAATTGTTCACTTTGTATGGGAGGTACCACGCCCCCTATTCCAATCTAACCTGTGATTCCCTAAACTATGTATATTAATATAGGGGTTACAAATTTTAAAGATCTAAGGTCTACTATAGTTCTAAAAAGTGGCGTGGTCAATTTTTCTTTCCGTAAAAACCTTAGTTGGGTTATGCTGTTGTGCAGCCCTTCTTAAGTGATGCGATTATCAACGACATTTGATTTTATTTATATAGAAGAATATACGATACACTAAACTCAAAATAATTTTTCCTTTTTTGACAGAGATTCTTAATATTAATAATTTTCATGTTTCTTAGACATATCACAATATTTTGGAGTGCATACAACTTGAAAGATAAAAGTTGTCTAGCAGATTTTGATCGTGGATTGAATACAGAAATTGCAAGCTTAAACATTGCTCGTCGAATTAAACCAATATATGTAAATGTCCTTACTAAAACTTTTGACATTTTTATATATTTTTATTTAATAAGACATCGATAAATAAATATGGGCGATAATTTATTTATATTCTAATATTTTTTAAAAATTGTTGGGCCAAATTTCCTTTATTCTGATTTAAAATTTTTTAAGGTGACTCTTTTTTTAAATTTAATTTTTTTATTTTGCTGCAGGGAGTTTTGTTTTTTATTTTTGTTTATGTGTTAGTTTTGATCATCAATTTCTTGTACGGTTAGCTATGTTTTCTTATATTTCGCTAAAAAAAAAATATAAAATATTTCCACATTTTTACTTTGTATATTAACATGATTCTACCTTATTAATGTAATGCTGAGTATACAAAAAATTTACAAAATTAATGTTTACGTTTACGTTTTTGTTTTTGTTTTTGTTTTTTAATTTATTTTTTATTATTTATTATTTAAAACAATGAACCATTTAATTCTGAAGCACTTCCTTTGACTATTTCTAACTTCAATACAGTTGTAAACGAAGTCAAGCCACGGAAAGTTTTTCAAAAACAACAATGTTGAAACTGAAATACAAAAAGAAAAAAGGAAATGCATTTCTAATATAAACAACAAACAGTTTTACTCGATCGGATAGAAAAAATTTAACGTTGATTTTCTTGTAACGAGTGATTTTTTAAGAGCTTGAGAACTTTTTTTAAAAAAAAAACGCATAAAATTTGCAAAATCTCATCGGTTCTTTATTTGAAACGTTAGATTGGTCCATGACATTTACTTTTTGAAGATAATTTCATTTAAATGTTGACCGCGGCTGCGTCTTAGGTGGTCCATTCGGAAAGTCCAATTTTGGGCAACTTTTTCGAGCATTTCGGTCGGAATAGCCCGAATTTCTTCGGAAATGTTGTCTTCCAAAGCTGGAATAGTTGCTGGCTTATTTCTGTAGACTTTAGACTTGACGTAGCCCCACAAAAAATAGTCTAAAGGCGTCAAATCGCATGATCTTGGTGGCCAACTTACCGGTCCATTTCTTGAGATGAATTGTTCTCCGAAGTTTTCCCTCAAAATGGCCATAGAATCGCGAGCTGTGTGGCATGTAGCGCCATCTTGTTGAAACCACATTTCAACCAAGTTCAGTTGTTCCATTTTTGGCAACAAAAAGTTTGTTAGCATCGAACGATAGCGATCGCCATTCACCGTAACGTTGCGTCCAACAGCATCTTTGAAAAAATACGGTCCAATGATTCCACCAGCGTACAAACCACACCAAACAGTGCATTTTTCGGGATGCATGGGCAGTTCTTGAACGGCTTCTGGTTGCTCTTCACTCCAAATGCGGCAATTTTGCTTATTTACGTAGCCATTCAACCAGAAATGAGCCTCATCGCTGAACAAAATTTGTCACATTTGAACATTTCGAACCGAACACTGATTTTGGTAATAAAATTCAATGATTTGCAAGCGTTGCTCGTTAGTAAGTCTATTCATGATGAAATGTCAAAGCATACTGAGCATCTTTCTCTTTGGCACCATGTCTGAAATCTCACGTGATCTGTCAAATACTAATGCATGAAAATCCTAACCTCAAAAAAATCACCCATTACTTGAAAAATGTGTTTTTTGTTGTGTTTCAGTGCACACAGGGATTTTGGTTTATGTATCGCACCAATATAAAGTCAAGATAAATTTTATGTTTCATTTTTGTTTTTGCTTATTGTTGTTGTTTGATATATCTTAAACATGTTGAAATACGTGGGGAGGCATTTATGGGATGCAATGATGTTGTTTCGTTACCTCACGGGTATTAACCAGCCACAATTGCTTCCACTGCAACAGCAACAGTAGCTAAAAATAAATGTATTGATGTTGTTCTGTATGTCTTATCGTCCGTCCGTTAGTCTGATTGCCGTTACAAGTATTTTTCCTATTTCGTGGCCAACTTTTCTACTTGATTGCAATTGCACTGTTGCCAGATGCTAAACAGAGTTCAAGTGTTGCGATAAAAAAACATGCCGGAATATAATATAAGCATTATTTGTAAATATTTTTTTTTGTTATATATTCCTCCGTATGCACACTGGTGTTCATGAGCACACACTGAACAAAATTTGAAGTAAAATTCATATTTGTGGATTTTTGACAGCACATCTTAAATTCAGATAAACATTTTTCAATAAATTTGCTTTTTCTTTATTATTTTCCTTAATATGCCTTTAGCTATAGAATATTATATAGGAACAGGAAAATAATAACAACCAAACATGAAATTGCGTTAAAATTATTAGTCATACTTTAAAGGACAATTAAAACCAATAAATATCGGTCACTTATGTCTTTCCTGATATAGGTTTAACGTCCATAAAAACCCTATCATTAAAAATGAAAGGTTTCTCTGTTTACCATGACCGGTAAGCCAAGAAAAGAATTATATAGACATATTGTTCAATATATGAAACATGGCAAATTAATTTCAGAAACTCTTAATTACTAAGCCGAACCAAATTTTGAGCAAGAAAGAATACGCTTGTTATCTTAATTCGAACCTAGGAGAAGTATTGAACAAATACTCAGATTAGTAAGTTAAGTAAAAAAATACACTTCGACAATGTATGTCATGAAGCCTTAATTTCCTAGTTAAAGCAAAACAACTTCCTGTCAGCTGATGAAAAGTTATTAGCTGGTCGTAAGTTTATACTTATTTTTTTTATATTTGTATTTTTCAAGCTCGCCTTTGCTAATTAAAGCCGAAGTTTCGTAAGGTGCTATTTTGGAACCCATTTTTTATTTGTTATATACTTTGGATATACCAATTACAAACCACGTTCACGCTTGACATTTACACACGATACAGATTTTCTAACCATTCACGGAAGCCCCACTTTAGATCGGAATCATTAAAGGATTATATATTCCGTTTGGAATTCAGGTTGAAAGAGAATATTGAACAAAAATGTTCTTACATAACATTCACACTGCTTGGAGATACATGCCCTGCAATTCGAATAGGTAACCTCTTGGTAGTTAGTCAAATAACTCGACACACATCGACACTTAAGGCCCAACTATAATGTGCATAAGCTGGCTTAAGCTAATGTGAAAGAATTAACAAAAAGCTTGTCAAATGCTTAAGTTATGGAAGACTTTTAGGTTGCTACAATTTACTTATAGGAATCTAGAAACTTTTATACCACAGGTGCACATTTGTTTGAATGAAATTTGACCAAACTTAACGTTAAGTAGACTGTAGTTTGCCACATATGATTTATATGTATTGGCACAGTTGCTTAAGTTGGCTTAACCTGCTTCACAAAGCAGCAAATTGACACAAAAAAAGTTAAAATCGTATACCATGTTTTCACTACAACTTGAATTACTTAATTCGCTCTTGAAATAACTTTTTTGAATTTCGCCGCAGTTTCCACTACAAATTCGTAATTTGATTCGAAACTTCATTGTTGTAGAAAAAATTTATTTACGTTTATGAGAAATTTTTATTTGTTGAAAATGTTTTTATTTGTCACAGTTGAGCAAGAAGACACTAACTCCACTTTGTTAAAATCATAGTTTGTAAGTTTAAATAATAAATAACTCATTTTAGAATTAAATCGTTCAACAGTAACCAATATTCACAAATATTTTCCATATTGCATATTTTTCATCATATTTTTGCTAATTTTTATTTTATAGATTTTACCTCTAATGGCAAATTTTTTTTAATAATTTTCTTCTTTGATTTTTTTACAATTTAGTTTTCCTTTTCTCTTTTTTTCATTTGACAACTATTTCGATAAAGTTCCGATAAAAATTAGAAAAGACACTGATTTCTTCGTAATTCAGAAGGTAATTTAAACTGAATTATGTCCAAATGAGGTAATTCGCTCTCAAAATTGTTTCTGCCGAAGAGGTAATTCAGTTTGTAATTGGGTGTTGAATTACAAATGAGAGAGCGAATATAGGCTGTAGTGGAAACATGGTATTAGCTTCAAATTAATAATTCGATCCCTAAATCTATATGGTGTAATAAATGTAGTTATTTAGCACTGATCTTTGAGGACAGTACAAAAATTCCTACCCTGGAATAAAAGTAAGGCAACAGTACTGTTGCATTTAATTTATTTTTATTCTTTACCTAAAACAACTTGTTATTCTCTAAAATATATAATTTCAACACTTTAACATCCGTGTAAATAAAATTTTCCTAGTGTATCCTTTTGCTCTCTATTTTATATTTTTTTTTTTTGCATTTCAATTTTGTGAAAATTGTAGCTGAATTATGTGGCAGATGTTTGTACTCGTAGCGTCAAGTATCATTATTAAACTCAGAAAAAAAGATTTAGCACGGGTTTTAATGCTGTTAGGAGTACGAGAATTTACAATGTTAAGGTTTAGCTGCATTTTACATGTAGTACGAGCACAATAAATATATTTTTTTTTCACCAGCCATTTCAGCTTTCGACTGTAGTGGAAATATTAATCATTAATTCATTTCGCCAGTAGCCTTTAATTTAGAGATATTCATTTACGATTAAATCATTTAAAGCTGACACCTTGATTGCAAATAATGCTTTTGCTATTTTACAAATGGAGTTCCGTTTGAAAGTTTTTAATATTTGAAGTGAAAAGTAAATAATTAAACATAACGAAAAAAATTTTTGTAATACAGTAAACATCCCAACAAAAAATTTTCCATTAACAAAAGAAGTACTTGCCACATAATTACTTACTTTTGTGATTACCAAATGTTGTTACTCGATTAGAAAACACGTTTCATTAAACTTAAAAAAAGTAATTAGTAATTGGACTAGTTCTTGTAGTTTAAAAGAGAATGCTTTTTAAGTGTTTACTAAATAATTTATTATTTCAAATAATTTTTACAAATGTCTAAGTTACCTACTTAATTATTTAAAAGCAAGAAAAAAAATGCAAATGGCATTACATTTTATTGCGTAATGTTCATTACGTAATCAACTCTGAATAACTGGTTATTTTAGTCTCACGTCTTGTTTAAATCATCAAGATCGTAATCCAGTTAGAAAGTACTTATAGCAAGGTGCAAACTTGAGAATCTGGTTTTGTCATAACGGATAAAAGATAAGCACAGGAAAACCCATCACTTTTTGCGGCAAACTTTAAGAATTGTTTTTCATTCACCACTTAGAGGAATGTCGTGCAAAAGATGGCTCAAATAGGGTAGGGTGTAAACAACTTACAAGACTAAAAATAAATGCTATTGCAGCTTTTATGTTATGATTTAGGATGACAGCTTCAATATAGAAGTGAAAGCTTTAGCTAAGCGATACTAGGAAATTTAGGTTTATTAATATAACGAACCAGAACTCTCTAAAATAAAAATATTAAAAAAAATCTGAAGTGGTCTACAATCTACTTTACCATAACCCGTGGAAACAGACATTTTTATGGATATATTACATAAAGAATATATATGTTCAAAGTATATTCGAATCAAATTAATTATTTTCGGTTTTGGGTTTAAGTAAACTACCACTTGCCCCTATGCGATTATGCTCAAAATTAATACAGCTCATTATCTTCATATACCAAAGTCATACACTGAGTTTGAATATGTCATACGGTATGACCTTTAGAGCGATCACAAAATTCAGGTGTGTGGAAACTACCCCTTTCCCCCTTTCGATTATGCTAAAAAAAATATACAGCTTTTTATCTCCATATACTAAAGGCACATACTAAATTTCATTTTTATATGTCAAACGGTATGACCTGTACAAACTTCACAGAAATAGTGGCATACACAAAAGGATTCAGGAGACCTCAAAACGTATAAATCCGTCGAAATCCCGACCTCGATTTTTTCACGACTACTGTATTTACCTTATACAACGTATGGTAAAGTAAAAATGGGAAAACATTCATAAATTTTAACCTAAAGAATTTAATCCATGTGATGTAAAAGATATAACGAACACACTTTCGACATTATGAAGATTTTCATAGCTCTAATAAACATGTTTATTTTTTATTTTATTTTTTGTTATTATTCGCTTTTATTAATCAATTTAAGTGAATGAAACAATTTAAGATAAGATATCCCTCGTAATAAAAAGTTATACTTTTCTACTAAGAGTAAACCCCGTTTTTTCTTCTGTTCATAGTCATTCTTGACAAACTGTCAAACTGTCACACTTAGCATCGCCAAAAAAGTACGTTTATAATCGTACCAAATAATACTATTGTGAAACTTTTTATGGGAACGGCCTACAAAAATTTAACTTCTACAAAAATTAAAATATTGCAAACCCACTCCGCAGAGAAAAAATACAAATATTTATTTGAAATCAAAATAACTTTTCAATTGTCCAGAAGCAAAAAGTTCCTTTAAAATATATTTTAATAAATTTAAAAGGAAAATCTTTGTATTTGTTCATCGAATACAAATGCAATCTCCTTAACACACAAATACAATGACAAATAAATAAATAAACACACTTACACTTTAGCAAAATAAATCAAGAGAAACATATTTGGAAAATTTTCATTTAATATTCATTTGTATTTGAATTTAAATGTTTTACAAAAGATTTTCATAATTTGAACAAAAGCAAACATAAAGGGGGTTTATTTATTTAACAAAATGTAACAATGCTTTCGCAAAAGTGGGTGAGCATGTTCCTTGTTTTGTTACGTTTTAAATCCTTTAGCAATTCAACAAAACATTATCACCCATTTGTTAATAAAGTTTGCATAACTTCGTTCTCATTCTCTTGGATTTACCTTGGGAAACAGACAAACATCACTTCACATCACATCACATTTGTTGCTTACAGGCCAAATTCAAAATAGATTTCAAATAAAACATCAACCTACAAATCACTTTACGAGTAGATGCTTCATTTTCAAAACTCATAAATATGCAATTGCTTAATAGAAAAGTTCAAACATCAGACAACCCTTATTTGGGAACTTTTTGGTTTCAAGAGAACTTCAATCCAGTACAAGTGTAAAGAAGGAGTTGTATCGTGGATACAATTGAACAACAAACACTTACTAGGTTTACGAGTATAATGTTGTACAACCAACAAACAAGTCCCTTAAAACATTGTCGGTACATCCGTTTTGTATAATTAAATTATTTTAAACCCGATTTAATATTTTGGGGTTTGTCTTGCCTGTGTACGCTACGGCCCTTTTTTCCATCTGCTGATGTGCAATGATTTTTATTTAATTTATTCTGCCTTCAGTTCAGATGATTTGATTTGATTTCTTCAAAATTTTATTACATTTTTTAATGTTGTAAAATCAAATTTATGTTAAAATAATCTCATTTAAAATAGAACGTTCAGCAAGGGAATGTGATTTTGAAAACATTTATTTGTGAAGATAATCGTTTGTACTTTGAAGGCATTTAAATATTTAATTGAAAAATGTATTTAGTATAAATGTTGTTAAACTAAAAAAATGAAATAAAAGAAATAATATTTATAATGTTATGCTTTTGTGAATTACGCACTTAATTATTATTATTTTTGTTGTATGGACCAGCACCAAATGGATAAGCCCTACTCATGTAATGCATTGCGCCGCAACTAAGAATTATGATTGTGGGAAGAAGGAAAGAGCGAATAGTGTTTGTGAATATTCTTTTCTTTTAAGGTAAATAAATAAATGAATAAATAACTTGGAAATTACTACTTATTTTAAGGCATCCTTTTCCAACTTAAATAACGATCCACTTATAAGCTTAATTTTCCAAATTAAATTTAAAACTATATCAATGTGTTCATTGCAATCGCCAGAAAAAGGAAAAAATAATAAAAAATCCAAACCTATTTTTACTTTAGGTAAGTATAGTAAAGTATAGTAATCGCGTGAAAAGACTAGATGTCGGGATTTCAACGGATTTATTCGATTTGAGGTCACCTGAATCTATTTAGACCATTTTCGCGATGATGATGGAAGGTGTGTATGCCACTTTTTTGTGACAGCTCTGCAGGATATACCGTTTGACATATCAAAATTTAATGTAGTATGTGCCTTTGATATATGGAGATGAAGGGGTAGTTTATTTGACGCCCAATTTTGTGAAAGATCTACAGATCATACCGTTTGACATATCACAATTAAATTCAGTATGTGCCTTTGGTATATCAAGATGGAGAGCTGTATAGTTTTTTGGCATAATCAGGTAGTTTGTAAAGTGGTAGTTTGCCAATCCAAACCAAAAAAAAATGAATTTTTTGATTCGAATATACATTAAATTTGTATTCTTTATGTAATATCGGGTGTTTAATTTTAAGGGCCGATGTTGAAAGTGAACCACACCTAAACGTCAAGTTTCTTTCTGCATTTAATTTAACATTTCTCAATTTCAGATACTCAATTTGAACCATGAAAAGCTTTGCAATCGATTGTGTATATTATGGCCGTGTTATCTCACGTGGTGGAGATGTCAATTGGCCGCCAAGATCATGTGATTTGACACCGTTGGACTCCTCTCTTTGGAGTTATTTGAAAGAAAAGGTGTACGGCAATAAGCTACCAACAATTCAAGAGCTAAAGGATGAGATGATTCGGCACATTAACGGCATAGAACCTCAATTATGCCTCAGCGTCATCGAAAATGTGGGACATCGAATTGAACCATACCAATATTATAAAAATAAAAAGAAATTACAATAATTTCGAAATAATTTGTGTGATAATTAACATCGGACCTTAAAATTTAACCACCCTTTATATTCATAAAAATATCTGTTTCCATGAGGTAGATTTCAGATTTTTTTTCACTCATTTTTATTTCTAAAATGAAATCATGTTTTAATTTTGATACTTTGGCATTCAAGGCATTAATATGTCATATCATTCGATTGATAGTTCGTTTTCATATTAAAAAACTTAAAAAAAGTTTTAATCACATAACTCTTGCCATTGCTTAGTGACTTATGCACTCCTATTCGTAATGTTCTTTTTTAATTTTTTGTATTAATTTTTGTAGCAAATCATCTGAAAATTACAAATCTTAAAGGACGCTTATTTTATACATTAAAGCTTTCGAAACTTACAAAATTATTTATTCGAGCGAACAATGAAGCTATAGCCCCTTAAATTTGCTCTAACTTTATTTATTAAAATTATTATATTTTATTTAATATAAATTTAATATAATAATAATTTTATATTAATAAAAAATTAATAAATTTAATTTAATTTAATAACAAAAGAATCTAAGCAACAGCTTCTCCTGGTTTAAGAAATTTTAAATCACATATTTCTAGATATTGTGTTTACTTTGTTGCAGAATTTCCAGCGTTATAAAATACCGTTTTAATAGTCCGATATTCTGGTCCGATGTTCTGGCTTCAAATAACTCAAATTCTTTTTCAACACTGGTAGCGTTTAGGTATGTTTGACTTCCAAAATTACTCGTTGGTGGGTCCATAGGTCAGTTCAGTGTCAGTGAATTGAATAATCTGTTGAACAGTTAGCTGCGTAAAGTTTTATTACATTATTTCTGTATTAGTAATTTTAAAACTTTTCCTGTTTCGCTGAAAATCAGCAGAAAAAAACGCGAAACAAACCTTATTTTCCAAACCCTTTGTAAGAGAGAAATAAAATTTAAAAGATGTCATTATATGAGAAGTCCTTCTTATGGTTATACCTATATTTTTTCTGTAATAATGTAAAACAACAATTACTTTCTGAGTTATTTTTATTATGTTTCACCACCCCTTATGACTTAAATAATTAAATACAATTTTAAAGTCGAACCCTCTAGAAATTAACCAGCACTTATGTGTCCAAATATGACTGATGGCGCTGAATTATTGATCACAGTTTTATTATATGTAAAGGAAACTTCATATATACAGTTTTCAAGCGAAGTTGTATTCACTAAACAAAAAATTGGAAAAGTGCCAATGTGGGAGTGGCACTTCCTAAATAAAACAATTTGCCATTTCTCTATGAAAATGTAAAAGCTAAAGTTTTTAAACTTGATGGCCTTTGCTTATTTTGTAAATTTTGTCTTTTAATACAGAAATAATAAATTAGATTTTGAGAGTTAAGATTTCGAGGGCGGTCCTCGTAAAATAGCATTTAATGTCAGATCAGAAGACTTAAAAGGGATTTGAAAATTTTCCTTTCCGCAAATGGTGACTTTTCCCTAAAGGTTTCATTAGTCTGACCAGCTATCGTTGGTTTTACAATGGCCAGTCCAAAGCATAAAGAGCATATTCATAATAATGATGTGTTACAAAATTAACACATCAATGCTTGGCTCCTGTATTAGTTCCATTGGATTCATTGGGCGTCCAGGATTTTTTGGTCCTAGAATGGTCAGTCCAAAGTATAAAGACCTAAAAATAAAATCTAACATTTTCATCGCCAAGGGGTTTATTGTCACCCACTAATCAGCATTAGGCTGTCCTGAGTTGAAATGCCTTCTAGAAGGATTTTCTTCCAAATATCTTCAATGGCCTGACCTTTAATTATTGTTCTTTAGTGAACCAAATTCAGATCAAAGCAATCCAACGTTAACCCTCCAAAAACGACGAATTGCCACCCAGTTTCCTGAGCTACAGTGGTTCTCAATTTTTTTTCTGCAAACTAAAACAAAATATAAATAAATCATCCAGAAAAAATATAATTAATATTACTCATCCCTAAAGATGAGCCCTGCTCCCACCCAGGGTCCGTTGGCTGCTAGACGGCCACTGATTCTAGAATAGTCAGTGCAAAGCATAAAAACCTGCGAAAATAATCCAACACAACAACAATTTTAAAGTATGTAAGAAAAAATAGAATTTAGCGTGTTGCTACAAATGGCGTACCACTTCAAATAACATGAAAAAACGATGCCTGAGAGATTAGTGAGCATAAATATTTTGTTGCTTTTATAAGCTAGGAACTGATTTATACCCAATTAGGGGGATATAGATGGACCTCGCAAAATCGACTTACCTACGTATGTATATCGATCCAGAATATATATACTTTGTGGGGCTGAAAATTAATATTGTAGAAATTACAAACTATTTTTACCTGTGGTGGAGGGCATAAAAAAGGTGGATTAAGGAAATAGGAGCCTCTCATACAGAGAAAATTTTACACCCATTTATATGAAGAAATGAGTTATAGCTTATTCTTTTTAGCTTTGTTTAAAAAATTTCGCTATCTACGTTAATTTGCAGAATAAAGTTGTTCTAACAACAAAGGGCGTGAAAACTTCCAAAAAATGAAAATGCGTATAATTGTCTTCAAGCTTGGTTAAGGTAATTTACTTTGCAACTAGCATAACCTATTAAAATTTTACGGTATTAAGGGATAGAGGGACTTATTTCTTACTAGCTGTGCCCGCCACTTCGTCAGCGTCCTTACAATATTTTGTTGACCGATACTTTTTCAGTGCTTCAGTTATGGTTTATGTATTTACTTATACTATCAAAAATAAAGGGCGCCTTAAAGTATGCAGTACCTTTAAAATATCCCGCTTTCAAAAATAAAAGGTGTATGCATATCTATAAAATTGCGTTCCTTCACTGCCTTTTTCCACTTTCTCTTGGAAATAAGACATTTTTGCGGAAAAAAAGTATCCTACATTTGATTCAAGATACAAAGGGACCTTCTCACAAAATTGTATTAAAATCCATCCAGTAGTTCTTACCTGATGCAAACACAGACGGAAAGACATACAGACAGGAAAAAAGTTACTATTTTATTATATCCATTTATAGATATAGATTATCGTTTATCCTGAGAACTGTAATATCGTAAATATTTTAACTTTGAGTAAGTATATTGATTGTTTTTATACTTTGCCAGCGTAAAATTGGATGAGAGGGCTTGGAATCTTCCACACAAAGCTTTAGTGATACTTTTACAGTCACAAATTAAATTCCTGTTATTTTAATTGGGTCGCTTTCATAAATTTAAAATGGTTGTGTTTTCGAAGACAAAATTTTTATAATTTTTATAAATAAATGAAAAATTTATATATTCATTAGAAACATACTTACGACAAATTACAAACTTTTTAAGGAGAACAAGATCGTACCTGAAAAGATTAAAAAATATATGTTTTTAATAAAATCGAAATACAAAAATAGTGTAAATTTAACTACAAGGGAAAGCAAAATATTTACAATTTATTTGTGTTCATTTTTTACGAATTAAAAGTAGTATCAACAAAAACACAGTATTAGTAACCATTGAATTATAAAAAAGAGCGGCTTATTACATTTTTCTGTCAGGCTAACGCTTAGCAAAGGCATGGAAAATATTTGATGAAATAGACATAATCGCTAACTATTTTTTTGCTCTAAGCAAATCAACAATAAATATATGGATATTGTGTTTAAACATAATATACATTTTTTTCTAATTTCTTATATGAGCATTTACAAGAATAATTTAATAACTTTTTGCCAAAAATTGTGGTTATACTTATTGCATCAAATATTTGTTTTGTCTGAAAATGTAAACCATGGCCTTAGTATTTAAATGTGTCCAAAACAGGTACACTAATTGTACATAATTTATCCAAACAGTCCGCTCTATACGTATATTAACAATTTTAATTGGTTACGCCATATTCTAATATTCAACATTTGTTAATTAATTTTTTTTTTTTATTTAATATGAAGTGTAAACTTTTAGTTCCTTAAATGAATAAATTATTCGACAGTATTTTTTTTTTTGTTTTTGTTTGGTTCGGAAAAAAAGTATTTTTCTTTAGAAAACTAAAAATAAAATTAAAAAAGAACTTTAATGTGTAGGTTTTTACAAGACACTGTGTCTTAATAATAGTTACGGGTATCATTAAAGTAAATAAAAAAAATAAAGTATTGTTACACCGTATCTCAACTCAAAATTGTAAGATTTAAAAATGTAAATAAGAGATAAAATTGTTGTTTCTTTGGAATGAAACGACCTTAAATTTTCAAAGTGCAAACACTATTTTTAATGTCAGTGAGTTAGTCTATCATTCGATATAACCTAAGTACCTTTAACTGATTAACTGACACAGACACAGGCCGTATCTAAAATAAGGCTTAGGATCACGGATAACCATGTGGATTGTTTTGACACATGTGAATTGTCGTTAGTCTGAAACCACTACAGTTGAAAGTAGAAGGCTACTGACGGCAGGACACGTAATGAAAGTAAAGAAATGTTAAATTACCAATGGCATACCAGAGATCATTGTGGAACGAAGGGAGTAGGAAAGGGACCTACAAAAAAAGTGGTTTGGTAAAGACAAGTATAAATAAAACTATTAAATGTTTCATTACAAACATGAACATGTTTTCTTTTTAACTTTTCCTTATTTAGGAAATATGAAAACGAATAAATTAATTCTTTAGGCTTAAGTTCTTAATTATAAAGAGATAATGAAAAATTAGACAGCAGCAGAGTGGAATGCATTTTCTAGTCAGCACTCTTCGTATCTATCTACTAGGTAAGTATTTTCAATTGTTATTAATTTTCTATTTAAACAAACTTATCAATGAAATAGGATATAAGAAATTTAAATTTTTGTATTATATTTCATAAAAGATAGAGCTTTTTGAAATTCTTTTTCACTTTTAAACACTATTTCTTTGTATTATACTACCAAGCAAACATTTTTTCTTCATTTTTATTCTCTTTATATATTTTTCTTTTACTTGATAATTGTATATATCTGTCTTGCTATTACCCAACCTTTGGTTAGCAATTAACAGCAATTAGATATTTGGTACAAATGTATATTTTTAATTATTAACACAATAGTGTTGAAGTTAACAATGTCAAAGCCGTGCCCGCTCTGGGAAATTATATGAATTTTAATTTGAAATATGAAAACATTATAAATAGGCAAATTTTAAATGCTGTTTTTGTTAAAAGAAGAGAGCTTTTGTTGAGGTAACCGCACGGATGAAACTGTACGGGTAAAGTGGTCGATGTGTGACCTAAAGCCGTGCTTCTTGCCGTCGTTCATATATATCTGCTGTTGCTAAATTTTCAACCACCATTTTTAGACGTGTTCTATCAAGTCGGACGTTTTTTTTATTTGGATTTTATAGTAAGTGGCGCAGCAACTGCTAATATTGTCGTAGGATATATCACAGCGAATCAGATTTTTTTTTAAATGATGATAAAGCCATGATTTCAGATGATAAAGCCACGATTTCAGAAAAACTAAAGAAATCAACCCGAAGGGGATATTGTCGTTGTTCGTGTTTAAGAGAACAATTTTACCTGTGCGATTACAAAATAACAGAAAATAAAGCTCTATTAATACATCGTACATATTTTAAGTGATAGATAAGCTAAAGCTGTAATGCTAGACAAGTTTTCGTATTTAGTGTTAAAAAAATAATTTTGTAAATAAAATTATGAGCATAAAAACAACAGGCCACATACAGTGTTAAAGCCCTTTAGCACAAAAGTTCCTGTTTTTAACAACGGCTAAACGACTGGACTAATTTTAATGAAATTTGTAACATTTATCGAAATAAAACTTGGACCCATAAGATAGAAAAAGAAAAATCGGCTACATAGATAGATCCTTACGTCGAAGGCATCGTAGACTATTTCTGCTTTAAAGATGTTGTCCTAGAAGAGAGAAAATTTGAAAACGAGTACTCGTATTTGCTTGCGGCTGATCCGATTAAAATTAACTACAAGCAGATGGGTAAGTTTATTTTTGAAACTTGTAACGTTTGATAAGAAAAGGGAGGGAAAAGGCAAATTAGATCACCAAATTACGTGTTACAACGTTTGCTTATGTTAATCTCTAAAACTTCCTAACAAATTTCTAAAAATGTTCATTTAGTTTACCCTTAGAAACAGGCTTGATGGATTGAACCCGATAGGTGGCGCTTTATTTTTATACCCAAAACTGCTGAATATTGTAGAAATTACATACGGAATGACAAACGTAGATAATCCAATAATGAAGGGTATAAAAACCAATTCTTTAGGACATTTTTTCACCGTTCTGGGAATTTATATGTTAAAATAAATAATCTAATTTTCTTTCACCATTTGATTAAAAGCTCTTGTCTATATGTTTTCAAAATTTTGTAAGAATATCTCGATTCGTTACGATGTTGTGGCAATTCAAATTCTATATTTCCTTCTCAAACAACCACCTTAACGTGATTTTTTAAATTTTTGGGGTAAATATCATTTAAAAAATGGAACCCTAAAAAACTCTTATAATATTTTTAATCTAGAAGTCTGATACCACTTACTATGTATTTAAGCTGCAGGAGTTTTCTTAACCTCAGAAGTTTTCTAAACCTTACCTCCTCATGATTTTTTTCTCGTATTGTATGTAAAAATGAAATTGTTTGAAAATTGAGATTTTTTTAAATAATACTTTAAAAATGATAAACACTTTTACTGCAGAAAATACTATTTTCAGAAAAATCGTCCCCACAGTACAACACGAATATTGATTGTACAAATGTATTCTTTGCAGTGGTAAATGGTGTAAACATTTTTGTTAACAAAACACATTTCGTTTGCATACAACAGGCCAATTTAAGAAAAAAATTGCACTCAGGAAACAAGTTTATTAAAAATGAGAGCTTTTTTGTCTTGACTTGCTCTGAAGACATTGGTAATTTCACGTTGTTGTTTTACTTTTTGTGGCTCAAAGAACTAGTTTTGCTTATTAAGAGCCTTTTTGTTTCAAGTGTATTTTCATTTTGTGTACGTTTTTAAGAGGTTTTTGTTATTTTTTTCTGAGAACGTTACCTTTGCTAATGTAATTTAAGTTAAGTGAAATTATAGAATTTTACCGTAAAACAACAACGAAACGTACGAAAATTATAAATTCACAAACTTTTTATTCACATTTTGTTTTATTTGCAAAAACATTTACCATTTTCTCACACGCAGTTTAAAGGCAAAATGAACTTTCAGCTTATGTTGTTATTTTGTAATCTTTGTTTTTAGGAGTTAAAATAATAATTTAGAGGCTATCGATTGCCTTAAAATATTTGAGTAAAAAAAGAACTTTAGATTGATTGCAATTTAACTATCAATCGTACTCGACATGTTTCCCAAATGTTGCCTGTAAAAAGTTAATTTTGTTAAAAATGTTTAAAATGATCAAATTGATCTTCGTTGCAAATTATTGCAATTTAAATTGTCTTGTTACATTAAAAGATCGTTTTTACTTTACTAATGGTATGTTATTTATATATTTTTTTTGTATCTTCAATGTATTTAAACTAACGGTAATTACTCATATCTTAAGCCTAAAAGAAAAAAACAAAAACAAATATATTTGTTGGCCAATTTTTTGTTAAAGCTATACAAAAAATTGGTCAGGAGTTACATTCGACTAAGAAGGGGGAGTAATTTCCTTATTAGCTGAACATCAGAGAGATGAATACAATACAGTAAGTATGAATAATATTTTTCTCAGCGCTGTTATAATTTTGGTTTAACATGTGAACACTATTGTTAGTTATCGGGCAGGGTCGATGAGAATAATTTTTCATACTTTCTTTTAATTTTTATTACAATCTGGAAGTGCTATATTCTAGGCTTCTGCCAGTTATTTTTTATGTAATTTTTTATCTGTTTCAGTGGGATACTAATTCTTATCAGAGAAACTGTCGTTGCCCTCAAAATCGTCCTCCTAATATTTATCACTAACGTCGTTGATGTCACGGTTTTTTACTTGCCTTTTTCATTCCCTACATAATATACTTCTACACAATTATACTCTTTTTACTAACGCCACATAAAATTGACGTACGCAAATTATACGCTTACCACTAACACCATGTAAATTTTACGTGTAGCCTTTTAATGTTCGCGAAACTTATAATGCTAGTCAGTGTCGTATTCCTAAGACAGCCCAGGTTCTAAAAGATCCATTAACCCAAATATTTGAGCCTATGTTCTTGCACCGCCCGATAGCCGCAGAGTAGGTATTAAACTGACTCTTCCGCCTTCTCATTCAGACAGGTCTGCAGCTCTCACCACGAGAGAAACCGGTATGTTCTAACATGCTTCGAATCGTACAGTGCCTCACTGTGATGCTTCTAGTAGCGATATCGAGTTTTTTTCGATGGCCAGTATTACCTTCGTACTTTCTTTATCGAGGGAGAGTTTCATTTAGCTTCCATTACTGTAACGTGTTCTACAAAGAGGATGTTGAAGTCCCCCAATGTTTCTACCACATCCAGGTACGATCAACTCTTTGTGCATGTATTAGCCATCTCGTTTCCATGGATCCCCTAATGTCCCGAAAACCAAATAATTATGATACGACATTTTTCAAATAGGGACAGATTGAATCCACTCTAGCACACATTTTGAATTCACCATTTTAGAGTCGAGCCTAAACGCTCTTATACTGCGCACAAAAATGTCAACAGTCTCGTAGCCTTTACAAGTTTCTCCATGCTCCTTGAGCTACTAGTATGGCATAAATTTCTACACGAACAGAAAAAACATGGTAATTGTATGGTCACAAGAACCAACTTATGTTGTTTTTTTTTTAACAATACAAGGTTGCGATGAACAACATATCGGTGTTGTGATCATTACCATGGTCACGAAAAACAAGTTTTTTTTACTTTGATCATTATATACTCAGAAAATTCAACATGGCTGGTTTGAACTATATAATTTTCAAACCACAAGCTAAGTTTTATTAGTTTTCCAAAATAATATTGTATTTATAACCATAATATTATTATTATTATTAGTTAAATTTTAATAAGATTACTCGTATGTAACCACAGTATGACTAAAAACAAACAAATAATGTTTGGTTTTTTTTTTTGAAGTTCTGTGTTTATATTTTTTCTTTTAATTATTAAAACCGAATTTTACGGGTTTATCTTTCAAAATTATTAATTGAGTCATTTCTGATATCGATGTTTAAAAAATAAAGTAAAAAGTAAATGTGTGTTTGCTATAAAGGTATGATTATATAAACAAATAGGGGATTTTTTGATATTTATATTTATTAAATTTATTTCATAAATAAATTTTCTATTTTACAATGTTATTTTTAAGTTAGACAATAATATGGTTCTAACACAACAATATCATTTTGTTAATAATATGGTTTGACTATAACCATATAGCTCAATCATAATATTTTTCTCTTAGATTATGGTTACCTCAACCATGTTTTTTCTTTGCGTGCACAAGAAGAACGGTGCAGGTAGCCTGCTTGAGACCGATAGGTCGATATCATAAGAGAAGATCCTTCGTCGATCTATTTAGTTTTATTTTGTATCGAATTAGGAAATTCTCCTTCCATTTATCCCTTCTCAGTATTTTAACAACAAATAATTTAAGCCCATAATAGGAGCTTTAAAAAGCGAAAATTTTATTTTACGAAAGAGATCAGCATTATTCCAGAAGACCTTTCATTATTTAAAGCCAAATATTAAAAAATATTTATGTTTATTGGTGGGCTCATATTAATTCGCATTATGAAATCGTAACATGATATGAGTATACATCACAATATATATAATACATCACAATATATATAATATATCACAATATATATATAAAAATTTTATTAATGTTTTTTTGGAGAGAGTTTGCGACGTGATGGGGCTTGTAGCCCTCTTTTGTTTACATCGAAATACTAAGTGTAGAGTCTCGTTACCAGTTTTACCGGATGATGCGCTAAACCCGATATCGTTGTCTTAACGAGGTGTCAATCTCGACAGCAAGTTCAAAATTAAATTTTTAACTGTGCCACTTTACTCCTTAAAAAGAGCTTTTGGCAGATAAATATTCCCGTAGTTAATTAGTCGTGCAGAAAATAAAGCTAATACCAGGCATACCAATTTAATCGAAGTCATTCGGGTAGGCTCAAAATTCGTCTCAAGAATAAACGAATAGAAGATGGGCCGCCAAGGACGACTGAAAAATTGCTAAACGACAATGTCTTCGGTTGAACCAGAGCATCTGATGACCTCAAGGAAATCTCAATAATGGTGTCTGTTTTGTTCGGACACTGCCGCATTACGCGACACACGCAAGAGCTTGAATAAGTTGGTCAAACGTCAGGAACTCTGTGTTGATCAAAGATTGCATGGGGCCTTAATCTAGAATTTAACAATTACTTGTGATATTATCAGCGCCCAAGCGACTGGTACCACGAGCCACACATGGATATATCGCTGTAACCGGTTACTGGTGAACACCTTCGCAGAGTAACGTGACAGTTGTAGCACTTCAACCGTGGCCAACTAATTGTGAGGCGGAAGTTTAGATGAACTCCAATCATGTTCTAAGATTGCTACCTGTTGTACATTATATTCACCTTACTGTACATTATATTCAGGCCAAGACGACAAGCTAGGCTTCGACGAAAATCAAATATAACTAATTAGTGTATCGCATTTACTCGTCAATTTTTCCCCTAAGATGATGGAAAGTTTAGTGTGCATGGCGCTAGATTAAAAACTTTTGACCTTCAAATTATTAAAATAAAGATAAAATCTTGCCATATTTAAAATCACTGCTATAATTTTGTTGCAAGGTACAATACATGCCATCTATGCTATGGTCTTATAAAAGCTTCTCATTCAACAGAGTCGCACAGATTTTAGTATAGACTAAATTTAAGTCTTTGATAGATTCTAAAATCACATTAAAGATTGGCAATAAAAATGATATACGAAGTCAATGTGCTTGAGATTATTAATTTTGATTAAAATGTGATCTTTAACTGGTTCTGACAGCAAAATTTACATAAAAAAAAGCATTTCCACCTCACTTAATTGATCTCTAGACGCAAATCACAAGTGTCCAAACTGACGTGGTGTTTGAAAGAACAGGTGAACGCTAAAATAACAAAAAAGAGGATTCGATATAGTTGCTAAAGTTGATTTTATATAAAAAATAAAATAAATTATATTTTAACTTGCACGCAACCATCGCTGCAAATGGACCGACATGGTAGCCAGACATTAATTTAAACGTTCGTAGTCCACTACTCAAGCTGAAAGAAATTCTCAAAGGAATTTTTGAATTCAATTAAAGTTT
Organism: Phasia obesa; assembly: GCA_949628195.1. Classification (NCBI taxonomy): domain Eukaryota; kingdom Metazoa; phylum Arthropoda; class Insecta; order Diptera; family Tachinidae; genus Phasia; species Phasia obesa. The sequence continues at coordinate 76,516,810 of OX451219.1, read as the reverse complement.
CAATTAATGTTAGAATGTTTTTTTTTCATTTTTCTCTCTTTCTTGCTGTTTGTTAACGTTATATGCGAAAGAAAATAAAATAAATTGAACGAAAGGAAAGGAAAAAATATTTTCCCGCTAAGTGTGAGTGAGGATGGCATGACGGAAAGAAAATTAGTTTGAAATCTTTTCCTCATCTCGTTATTTTTTCGAATTAAATTGCAGTTAGAAATTGAAATTACAATTGCACATGCGTAAGTAAAGTCTGATCGTTCAAAGCACAATCAACTCGTTAAAGTACAGACTCACATTCACACGCATAAATTGCATTGAATAGAGAAATATGTGCATCGACGTTGTCATCGTTGTTTGGCTAAATTAGATAAAAATTTTGATAATGGAAATTGATTAAAGCAACGTAATTGAATGATTAACAGCATCCAAATATGTGTAGATTCTATCTCAAAAGTGAAGTATATCTACATTAGGGTGTGTCGATATGTATAAATGAAAAAATGGATAATTCTACAAAGAATTCTGAATAAATTTGCCCTAAAAACTATAGATTTTATATGTTATTCGGGGTTGTGCAAATTTAAATTTATATTGTAAGCAGGGCTTTACAGAATTTTTGTTAGTTCACCTTTTCTTCAACCAGTTTTCAATAGTGAATATTTGATCTTGTAGGTATTCTGATACTATTTGGGGATTTTCGTGAATTCCTAAAAAATATGTCATCAGCAATTGTCGATGAGTGCATTTGGTTGCTAGTTGGCAAATGCGAAGCATATAAAAAATATAAAATGGGTCCCAATATACTACTTGGATCTTTTTTACGAGAAACTGGGTGCAACACTTAAAAAAATTGCCAAACGCGACATGATAATTTTGACGGGCGATTTCAATTCGAAAGTAGTCATTGACAATTATGGATTAGAACAAATCATGGGAATTGGAGTCTAAAATAAGAATGGGAAACTACTCGTGAAACTGTGTCAAACAATCTAATTGGTTATTGGTGGGACTATATAATCACACAAAGTAATACAGACATATACATAGGCATCACCCATTAGCAACACGCGAAAACAAATTGCCTACATTTGCGTGAGTAGAAGGTGGCACCATTTCTTGAGCCAGGTACGTATAAAAAGGGGAGCTGATATTTAATGTACCCTGACTAATAATTAATGTACACACGCAACGAAAAAACATGGTTGAGGTAACCATAAACTAAGAGCAACATATTATGATCAAATTATACGGTTGTAGTTAAACCATATTATTGTTGAACATTATAATATTATGGTTAAATTAAATATTATAGTATGGTTAACAAAAAAGAAATTTCATTTAGAAATTGTTTATTTTTTTCTTTAATTTATTTTGAAACATACATTTTATTATACATACATACATACATACATACGAATACATACATAACTATAATTTTGAAATTAAACATAATTTTTTTAAGAACTTGAACGGGGCTTCTTTTTCCTATACCAACAACGATAGCAATATCACCGACGGCATGAACTTTACGACCAAACCCGGAACTAAAATTTCACCATTTTATTCAATTTACATAGAACAAGCCAGAGTGTAGGGGTACAAAAACCTCAATATTTTTCCGAATAGCGGAATTTTGTTGTTTATATTCAAAACCAACTTTTTCAAGTGCAATTACTTTGGTATGGGAAGCATCACCAAAAGGATTAGCCTTGCTTTTTGTATCCAAATGAGCCTTCTTGTAGTCTTTGTCAACCCAACGTTGATCATGATGACATTTCTAAAAAAATATTTATTATTATTACAATGATTTCCTAATTTTTGTATCAATGAAATCATCATGTAGTTTTCATTGATACATAAATTAGCAAAATTTAATACTTACTTTATATTGTAAAGATTAATTAAATATTTGCATACTCGTATGTATGTATCTATACAATTTTCCAAAAATAAATTTTTACATTTTTTTTACTATTTTTATTTTTTTAAAGAAAATATTTTGTTTTCTGTTGTCAAACCCGATGATTAATAACAAACAATTTATGTTTACATTTAAATAAATAATATTATTGAATATTTACAAAACTTTGTTTGTAGTTTGAAGTTTATCAAAATTGGTAGAATAAAAACCAACTATATTGAATTTTTTGGATGTAGTAACCATTTAATGATAAAATCATAACCAAAACTTGTTTATCGTGACCAAAATAATGTTACAAACAACTAAAATATGTTCATTGCAACCATACATTGTTACAGAGAACATAATGTGATTCCTGTGACCATACCATAACCATGTTTTTTCTTTGCGTGCACTGGAAGAATAATGGAATAGCGAAACAATTTAAAAATTTCAATGCCCAGCAATCAAAAAATAATAGGCAGATATGGAAAAAAGCGTGAAGAGAATTCTACTAACAACCACTGAGGAACAAACCAAAAGTTGGATGAAACATCTTAGACATTTAAGTAAGAGCAGTGAAACTGAACTTTTTATCTTATAACCTATAGCGCACAAGAACAACTCAATCGCATTTGACCCACGTTATATCACAGAGTATGCAACCGCAACAAAGCTTGCAGCAGCCGCATATTGCGCAAGCCTGAAGAACAGAAACCATAAATTGTTCGTGGACTAGACGTCATGTGGCAAAATTACCTAAAAAGATGACCTCAGAGATTATGAGAACTGGAGGGGAATTACGCTGCTCAATACAATATAAAAGGTATTAGCCACAATAATACTTAAAAGACTGGGATTAGAGACGAGCAGGCTGTTTTCCGCCCACACCGCGTCTGTGTCGATCTGGTAAATATACTTCAAATTATTATTGAACATTCGATTGAATGGAAGTCAGAACTGCACTTGGTTTTTGTTGACTTTAAAAATCGGTCGATGCAGTAAATATGGTTAGCTCTAAATCAGAAAGGAGGGCCAAACAAAATAATATGTCATTAAAACTAAGTACACCAACGAAGAACTTCAGGTTCTACTTAACGGATCAGGGCTGCCCTCTATCGGCATTACTCTTTGCAGTGGTAATGGACTCCCTAATGAAGGTTCTGTGCAAGAATAAAAGTGGTATTGCTTGGAATTTTTAAAGACTTCTGGAAGATTTAGCATATGCAGATTTATTTGGCTTCGTTCAGCATAAACTTTCCGATATGCAAGATAAAACAAAAGATTTTGCAAAATCAGCCCGAAGAGTTGTCTTGGAGATAAATATAAAAAAGACATACACCATGAGTCTATTTATCAGCAACAGCACTCATATCACCAAAACCAAATAAAATACGTAGACTGATTCTGCTACTTAGGTAGCAAAATATCCTTAAGCGGTGGCATAAATAAGGACATCACAAACAGGCTCAATAAAACAAGAAGTGCATTTGGCAGATTAAACATATTATGGTTAAATTATATGGTTGTACTTAAAACCACATTATTGTTGTATATTATAATATTATGGTTAAATTAAACGATTATAGTATGGTTAAAAATTATGAAATGTCATATAGAAAATTTTTTTTATTTTTTTCTTTAATTTATTTTGAAAAATACTTTTTATTATACATAGTACATAAATACAATTTTGAAATAAAACACAAACTTGTTAAGAACTTGAACGACATGACCTTTACGACCATAACCAGGAACTAACATTTCACGATTTTTTTTCAATGTACACAGAACAAGCCACAGTCAAGAGATATAAAAGCCTTAACATTTTTCCGTTTTTAATTTAATAATAACATCTTAACCAAAACTTGTTTATCGTGACCAAAGTAATGTTACAAACAACTAAAATTTGTTCATCGCAACCATACATTTTTACAGAGTAAATAATGTGATTCGTATGACCATACCATAACCATGTTTTTTCTTTGCGTGTATGTGGCCTAACACAATAACAAAGAAAAATTTTCAGAGCTTGGCCAAAGAAAAGCCCATACACATCAGATAAAATACAGAAAGTGAAAATAGATAGGACGCACCTTAAGAAAGCCAGAATATAATGTAACCAAAATGGCGTTTGAATGGAACCTACATGGAAGAAGAAAAATGTATGTAAGGAAACAACCAGCAGACATGAATAAATCATGGGATGAAGCAAAAATAATTGCACAATAGATTAAGTTGAAAATATCTTGTTGAAGCTATATGTTCCCTCGAGGAATAAATAAAGGAAAAAACACTACCCTGGGGTACTCCAACGCCAACTGGCTGAGGTGAATTAAAAAAGTCTATTTCGTTCTGTATAAACTTTCGATTAGTTAAATAACTTTTTATCAAGTTATAGAAGTTTTTAGGCAAATGTAGCTTAAAATTATTTATTTAACTTTTACGCCATACTTTGTCGAACGTCTATGAAAAAGGCTGAACAATATTTTCTTACCTCAGAGGCCTTTTCGACTATATTTACTAATTCTTTTTTAAAGAGAAGTAACACTCAGGCATTTAATGCCTATATTAACTGTATTATTTCCTTTGGAAAGGTATAGTAGTAGATAAGACAGATGGTTAGAGTGATAGTAAAGCTTCGCTTATGGCAACACTGCAACAGTGTTGCAAGCGCCTGTTGTGGTGTTATTTTGGCAAAATAGTTTGAAGCTAACATAGCCAATTTATAATTATTTTAATTCGCCGGCGATTTAGTGCTATGTGGTAATATCGGCGAAGAAGGGCGCTGTGATATGGATTATTATAAAGAGAAATTAATACATATAAGAAAAATTGATGTTGCCACGGCTGAGTATTGAACTCGTGACCATTACTTAGAAGTCAAGTGCTAACCACTTAAGCTACAGCACCCCCATATTATTCTATTGTACTGAGTTATTTCCTGAATCCAAATTGATGATTCGGAATACATCCAATCTCGTTTAGAATTGGGTTTAACTTAGAAATTAAAATCTTTTCGTATAGCGTTGACGTGATCCTAAGATCATTTCCTGGTTTAGAAATCATACTTATCAAAGAAATATTTCAATCTGGTGGAAAGTACTCAAGACGTAAAATCGCATCAAGACGTATGAAAAGAATTATAATTAGTACTATACGAGGAAACGGCATCTTATTGCTGGTTTTATCAAAACAGGCACTTTCTTGGTGTTTTAATCAGTTATTGCCCTTTCAGTATCTCGCAGCTCAAAACTTAGGGTAACTGCCAGACTTATATCGACAGTTGGCAACTCAACTAAATCAGTCGATACATTTGGAGTAAGCAAATGGCCAACTTATAGATTGCCTTTTTCGGTACCATGTCTAACCAAAGCCTCACACGAAGTTCGCAAGGCAGGTTTGCGTATGACTGGTCTTTTTAAGTTTCTACGTGCACGCCATAATGACTAATCTGATTGTGGAGTTTTGTTTGATTTTATATTTTTTAATCTTCTGACTACTGAATATCTATAATGATTATCTATACATATAATAAAACTGTAACAGGACCATTTCTGTATAAGAAATATTTTTTGAAAATTTTGTTGCTGGTGCAGATAGCCTTCGAAATAGAATACACGACAGCAATTTTTAGAAATTTTGTCTGTTTCTCCTGAGGAGATACCTTGATTCAAATAAAGAATACTTTTTTTCGCAAAAATATTTCATTTCCTAGGGAAAATAATCGATTTAAATGTACTGCAAACTTGACAGCGCCTTTTATTTTTGAAAGCGGGATACTTTAAACACTATTTACAGAACTACAATAATTTAATAACGATCCGAAATTTATTTAGCCTGTTTGAAAAATTTAATTTATACATATCCACATAAACAGACAGGGAAAGCTAATGTGGTTCTCCAACATATAAAGTTCCAAAATAAAATTACCTTTCGATAAATATTTCTTCTATAATTCACATCTAAATAAATTATTGTTTGAAAAAAAAAAATAAATCTTTATATAAATAACGTTTATTTTGAAAGTTAAATATACCCTGTGGTACGAATACTTTCCTGTGAGTCATATTCAAAATTCATCTTATTGTACTTGAAATATCTTGACATAAAATCAAACGTGCTCCAATGCTTTATTATGCAATAGACATTTTTTGTTCGAGTTTTATAAATAACTAATGGATGTGGAGCAGAAAGAACTAAAAATAATTGTGAATACAAATACAAACTCTTAAGTAAAGCAAGTAAATAATAACACCATGCAACAAGAAAAAAAAAGATAACTACTTTAAAGTCATTAAAAAGTTTATATTCTATGGATCGTTTTATCCGTCTGTATGTATAAAAATCTGAAAATATAAAAATGACCCTGTCTTTAAATGTTTGTTTGTAACTTATAGAAAACCAAGACCGAAAGTTTTGAAATTTTTGTCCCGGCTTATGGAAATAAGTTAATTGTTTCGACCGTCCTAGAGGGAAGGTTAACCCCATACATTGTAGGTATAACATTAGTGATACACTCTAATAAATAAAAATATAGTTTTATTAATACTTTTGCTTACAATTGTTTATATTATTTTTTGACGGTGGGGTTAGCAAAACACAGAGTATGGCTAGTTATGCATTAATTTTTATGATTTTTGAAGTGGCTGATTAACCTTTTTTTATATTACGAGTATGACTTAGTTTTGATAAAATATGTATCCCTATTTGCATCACTTCTAAATTATTTTAAATATCTACGCTAATGAGAAGTAATTATGAACAAAAATTTGTTTATGAAAAATTTTTTTCACAATTATGTTAAAATATATCAAGGACCGTAACTAGCTGTTATTAAACAAAATGTTAGAGCCAATGGAGATATATACTGTCATATATCAATAGATTTGTATTGACGAGCTCTTTCAGAATCTATGGTGATCTTAGAAAATCGATCTCATCTCCATAGGTGAGAGTTATTTTGTAACGAAAAAATAAAAATTCGATTGAAGCTCTTAAAAAGAGAGTTTATTTTTCCGTCATAAAATAAAACTTTTTTTGAGCAGTTTTACTTTTCTCGTCAGAAAATAAAACTCGTTTTAATTTATTTATTTAATTTATTTGTTTAATATTACGAACACAAATAACTTTTCTTGTGGCCAGGTTTGAAGAAAGGCCATAGTTGTGAAAAGTAAAAATATTTTAAACAGACCCAACAATACAATATTTTCTGTTTTTATAAGAAAAGGAAAATAAAAACGGAGTTGGGTTAATAAACAAGGTATTACAATTAATGAAAAAATGTAAATAATTAACTTTGGCAACTTCATTGTGTTTTTTTTTTTTTGTTGTTTCTTATGAAAATATATATTTTTTTTAAATATCGGGGAAACAATTTTCTGCTAGGGGAACGTTGATACAAATACACTGTATGTGTTTCTTTCTTTCAATTTCATAAATGAAAATCAAATGAGTTGCTTGTGCTATCTCTAACACAATCATACAATTTGATAGTATGTATGGGTTTGGACAACACTGATCTAAAGTAAAAGATAAAGTCGCATTCCAAGGTTACAAATATTACACTTTAAATTATAAAATTTTATTCCAAAATCACTACCAACAGTTTGTAATCAAATTTATTAATTCAAATCATACTTGTATCGCATGTTTACTTTAAAATTGGTTGCAATTCGAGTTAAACATATCAATTCATCTGCTACTCTTACAAACCTAAATTACATTTAATCCTGTTTATTGCCATTGATTTGGCAGTCAGTTTGTGCCACCGTGAAATGTATTTATCTTTAATATACATAGTAATTTATGAAAGTTTGCTATTAAAGTTTCTTGTCATAAAAAAAAAAAAAAAATAAAGTCATGCTTGCTTAAATGCTGCATTCAAATTTGGATTTTATTTTCTTTAAACTAAAAAATAACTATGTAAATAAAAATATTTTTATTTATAGTACAGTGACTTGTAAGTTTTTAACTCATAATATGTGAGCTCATATATGTGTAACGAGTTTGAGTTGTATATTATCATTCAGATTTGGAGTATAAAGTCAGTTTGATAGTTGTAAATTTTGCTGTTTTACAAGCCCACACAATTTATTTCAAATGCCCACCAGACGAGGTTATTCAAACGTAAGTATAATTAAAAAATCTTGGAATAACTGAAATCATTTAACCTAGTGTTTGGTACCTAACAGCGAACAAGAGTTTTAATTGTAAATATCAACAAAAACATCTAAAGCTGGAATTTAAGTTTTTATATTCTTTTATACTTACGGTGACCACTATTTTCATGAAAAAATAATTGTACTCAAATAAATATATTAATAAAAACGATACTTTATTAAGGGTATTAAAAATGCGAAGTTTTTAACTTTTTTTAACATAAGTTAATACATATTTATTTCATCTGATATTTCCCCATTGAAGGATATTTTGTTTTGAAGATCCTTAATTTTCGGTAAAAATGTTTTGAAAATTCCTTTTTATTATTAAGAAAAATTCTAAAATTTACAATATAATTTGAGATTTTTTAGAACTCCAAATATTATCTACATATACAGTTAACCATTTAAAATAATCAAAATAAACTCTAAGAATAGGACTACAGGAATTTTATGTAATTTTAGTTCTTATTGGGTTTTTTCTTGTAAATATTCTGGAAATAAAGAAAAAAGTGAACAAAAGGGACATCTATTAAGAAAAGTATACAAATAGTGTACGCTATAATAGTGGTTGGTCGCATATCGATACTTCATGTAAACAAGTATATTATTAATATATATTGTTTCGCGAAACACAGTTTGGATAGGAATAGTGGGCGTGGTACCTCCTATACAAAGTGTACCTAGAGAACTACAGTGTGCATAGTCTAGCAAAATTAAGACTGCATTGGGTCAGTGGGTGTGGTAGCTCCCATACAAAGTGAAAAATAATTATCGTGTTAAGCATAGTGTAGCAAAACACGGATTGTATTGTAACAGTGCGCATTGTACTCTGCACATAAACTGAAAAATTATTGTCGTGAGAATTGCTAGGGTTTTAGAGTTAAAGGTTCACCATACTTATATTCCGTGTTTATTGTATTATTGTGAATAGGTGCAGCGAAGCGCACCGGGGAAATCTATATATATAATAAAATAGTAACTCATTTCCGTCTGTCTGTCTGTCTGCTTTTCATTTGAAATCGCATCACGTACAAACTACAAAATTTTGAGGAGAGGTTCCTTAGAATCCGTATTCCAATATAGAATACTTCTTTCCGCAAAAATATCTTATTTCCAAGAGATAATAAAGATAAAAAGCAGTAAAAGTACGACGACTTGTTTTTACCGATTTAAAGGTACTGCATACTTTAAGGCATCTCTTGTTTTTGAAAGCGGGATATTTTAAACACGGTTGCGCAACAGATGGCACTGTTTTAAAATAATAACAAAATATTAATGTCTTATTGCAAAAGAGCCATTTGAATAAAATTTTTATTTGATTTGTATTTCTACTTTGTGGAATATTATTAAAATATTTTAAACACCTTTTACAGAGCTTTACAATAATTTTTTTAATTTTTTATAAATTTTATCCAGGGATGGGAACCTTTATATAAAGTAAATACATAAACCACAATTGAAGCGCTTCGATATAAAACACACAGCTAGTTCGATATAAAATTCCAAAATAATAATTTAATAGAATATTATTAATGTTTTTGTTTTATTGATGGTCTTTTAAAGGGCCGGTAACGGTTATAAATTATGTTAAAGACCTCACTTTTCAATAACTATTTTTTGATTTTGATTTATAAAATAAAGAAAAAGATAAACTTCCATGCTAGAAATATGCTTAAACAGGTTAACTGCGTTAGTGACACGTCATGGAAACTGCAAGTATTATGTGGCCACATTAAAGGCGAAGATGATAAAACTGCAGAGGCCGAGGCGTTAGAGAACATTGATTGTAAATGTCCACCACACTGCCTAATATTAAGATTATAACAAGGAGATCGGAAATTATAAGATGTCAGTCTGAAATCAATGCAGTCGAAAATAAGAGCCACGTGATGGCACTAATAAAGTATTCTTAAATTACCAACCGGGTGGTCTGCTGCGGTGTCCAACTACAAAAAAAAAACTTTTAATTTTTATCAGGGATAATAATATTATTTTACAAATTATAAGCAGAAATATCATAATGAAGGAAAAATGCTACAATATGAAGAAGTACACCAACATAATCGTTGTTATGAGTATGACAACAGTGTTTCATTTACTGACGGAACAAATTCAAACTACTTACATACATTACCAAAACGTATTCAAATTGTAAATCAAGAATTATAGACACATCCTATTTTTAATCTATTCTTAAGGCCCAAATAACGTAACAAAACCTGCGTATTTTAAAGTGGGCAAACTACGTCATCTAACGGGAAATATTTCGGATGGCTTAATCTTAATCTATCACTCTTCGTCAAAGTACATTTAAATTGGACCACAAATATATGAGTCCTAGCTACGGATGAAAAACAATCAAGCTAAGTCTTGTAGTAACAAAAAATATAAAAAAAACCAAACAAAAAGTTGCTCTACGATGCTTGTTGATCCTTGAAAAAAGAATAAATATATTAATTTTTTGGAATTATTTTATTTTTCATAATCATGCAAAATATATTTGAAATGGAAAACTAAGTTAAAATCATAAAAAAAATTTTAGCCACCTGGATAAAGGTTGTTTGTTTTGTTGGTGGATTAAAAAAATTAATTAAATTAATCCTAAGATATGTTATTACCAATTTCATTGTAATAAATAATTGTAAATACAAAAAGAGTGATCGACTCATAAAGATACAAGCTTATTTAAAATCTCTAATAATACTTAATTGCCAAGAGTTTTTATAGTCAACTAAAAACGTATAAATTTTATGTGGAGACTCAATTTGGCAAAAAGAAAACGAAACGATCTCTGGCAATTAAGCAATACATAAGTTGATCAGGGATAAAACAAATGCAAACATAATTTATTATAACAAAATCTCCCAAGAGATTGAAGTGGCAATTAAGTCTAAATACAACGCCTTCAATAAATCTGACAGTTGCACTTAATGCAACCAACTGCACACCACAGCAGCAACAAATAAAAATAAGCTGCTAAAAACAACAAAAGCGCTAGCAAATTATAATATAAAATTACAACAACTACGAAATACTAAAAAAGAATTATTTTTATTTTTTAATTTACTTAGTTACTCTCTTCGTCTTATAGTTTTATAGTTGATCCACCCAGGTTTTTGGCTTTGGGAGTAACCAACAATCTGGTCTAAGAAACAACCGAACAATAAAACAACAAAAAGTTAGCGTCATACAATTACTTTTGACATTTAGCTGCGAACATGTTTGGAGCAAAAACAAGAAGAAAAAAAAAAGGCAGCGAATGAACAAAAAAGAAAAAAGCTGCAGGGATTAAAAACCACACCGAATAACTAACTGTATTATGTTTTTACTTCTGTCTGCTTGCTGTGTTGAATAAAAAGTATTGCTAAATTTCTCGCTACAACTTTGGCTAACGTATTTAAAAACATAAAACTGTCCAGTACTCGTTCTAAATAAGATCACAGAATCACATTGAAATCTATTGTGTAGCGGTTGTTGAATAAATATGTTGCAACTACTAAACAATACCGCCGCACCTATTTATGTGTATTGCATTTCAGTCTTCAGTATTGACAAGTTATCAGGCCTTTTAAGGAATTAATTTTTGGCCTTAGACGAAATCTTTCTTTTTTTTAATTTTACTATAGTTTTATTTTAAAGACGGGAAACATCATAAAGCTCGAGGTGTTGTGTCTTACTAAAGAAAATAAAAAAATTTAATGCTTTCGTAAAGTATGTAAAAATTATCTACATATGATTTTTGAATTTTGTACGCAGAGGAGGGCGTACAATGATTTCAGTAAAATTATGAATTTTGCTGATAAATTTAAGATTTCATGAAAAAGTAACTTTAGAAATAAAAAAAAAAATTCACCAAAGACCAAGACTTACAAAGATAATTAAGATTTAATACAAAAATAATATAAGATTTCCCTCAAAACAATAGAAACTACGCAGTATGATCCAAATTTCTTCAATAAACTTACCAAAAAAAAAAACTTTTACTGAAAATCCGAAAATTTGAACGAAAATTCACTAAAAGACTGAAATTTTATGAAAAATTGTATTTTCACTAAAAACAAAAACTAAAATATTTCCTAAAATGGAAAATTCGCAAACAAAACTATCAATAATACAAATATATAAATTTTACAAAAAAAAAAAATATATTTATACCGAAATTTTATAAAAAAAAACTAAACTTAAGAAAAGTCCCATTACCAGAAAATTTAAGTTTCAACAAAAAACTAAATTATACTAAAAATTATCAAATTTTAAAAATCCATAATTCACTAAAAAATTAAAATATTACGAAAAATTGTATTTTTACCATAATTAAATTTCAACAAAAAATTTGAAAATTAATTGAAAATAAATATTGATTTTCATTATAAAATCTAAAGTTTGCGAAAAGAAAAAAATTGTTAAAATCAAAATAAAAAGTAAAACATTACGGAAAATGGGAAATTCACAAAAAACAAAAATATCAACGGATAAAATTAAAGTTTCTACAAGAACCAAAATTTGAATAAAAACTGAAAACTTCCAAAATAAAATTATTAAAAAGATTACTGCTATTTTTTATATCAAATTGTATAACACAGTACAACATTTTTGAGGTGATTGATTCGGGACTCAATTCTGATAATTGTTTATGAAAGGAGCCCCAAAAAGAAAAACTTCTGCATCATTCGTTTGGTCATGGTACATCAAATAATAATTTAAGAATTAATTTGAAGTTACTAAGTATCGTATAGGGGAATTTGTCACGTTTTAGGCTCTTTTGTTTGTTATAACTCGAGAACCACTAGACCGAATAAGCTCAAACAAATTTAAAAAATTAAGAATTACAATTCCTTTAATCTGTTCATACAACGTTTCGCTACATAAGCAACAGTTTCGCAGTTATAAGTAAATGTATGAAAAAAAAACTATTTTTTGCCCAAAAACTTGAAATTTTTTGTTTTTAATTTATAAAAAATAAATATATGAAGATTTTTATATGTTATCTATACATTGAAGCAAAATTTAGAACATTTTCAATTGTCACTATCCATCCTCGTTGAAGTTGGCGCTTGTGGTTCTGATGACATTCTTTTCTTCGTAAGTTGTTCATATTCGTGTTCATCTTCGGTGCTTTTATCTTTAAACTGCCCAATTTTTAACTCCACCAACAAACCTCCGCAAGCAATACATCCAATTTTTTGCCTTTGAATCGCTTTTCGATTGGCATGGTCAGCTGGTGGAACCTCTCTCCTTGTTCGTCCGATATTCGCTTTTCATTAATTTTCGTATATCCGGTCCATTGAGAATACCTGTTTGAAATATAAAAAAAAAACATTTACCAAAAAATTATTGGTAATGCGAATACATTGTAGTGAAAAAATTTAGATATGACAATATTAAAATACTGACAACGATACGTACCTTTTCTAATTTTAACTTCACTCCGTTTTGGAAAGTTGGATTTCAAACAGTCATAGGCGACATCAATATCTTTGACTACCACTTCGATGAATTTCCCAGCTATTCCTAATTTCATGTGGAGCGAGGGTAACAAAACATGTAGATCCTTTATCAAAGGTTTATTGCGTAATTTTATTTGTTTCTCGAGCTCGGGAGTTCTTGCTTTCCAATCTTTACATTGATATTTTTTGTGTATTATGAATCCCAATTACAAAGGAAGCAGAAGTATGTTGAAAAATCACCCTTTAATAAAATGCCTTGTATTATGTTGACAACCTTTAGATCGCAACAAATCTTCCATTTGTGTACATGGAAGTTGATTTTCTTCAAAATTTCGCACAATGTTTTATACGTTTCCTTCATAGTTGTGCTGACTCCCAATAGAATGGACGGTTTTTTGTTCATTTGTGCAATAGCACAGCCTTCAAAGGTGAAACTGAACCATCGATAAATAAACGCCAGTCGCCAGCGATATAATCTATTCCAAATTTTTTCACTAAACCTGGGATATCATGGGAGTAGCTGAACGTATTTGCTTCGTCAACTGAATAAAATTTCTGAAAATCAGCTTGGCGTTCTCGGTATTTTGCTGTATCAGTTTTCTGCTTTTCAAAAATGATGTCAACATTTCGGGGTTTTGTTGTGATAGTCCCATATTAGCCACAATGTAATCCATTTCGACTTGTGTCTAAATAATAACAATACGCTGTTTTGAATTCCTTATGAAACAAATTTTTTCGATCCAGTTGCCTTCTTTTTGGGACGATATAACCACAAACGTAACAATAATTATTCAATTTTAGACACTTGTTATTTTCCATATTAAAATATATTATACGTTTTTTTGTTATTCACTTTAAAAAACCGGAGAAAAATTAACTTGTAATTTTCGCGTTCGTCGACTCTTGTTAAATAACAAAAATCGATCCAAGAACACCTAAAAATACAACAAATTTTCCAATATGTTACTGGCAGGTACTTATGACACTTTTTTACCGTTTTTTTTTCTTCATACATTTACTTATAACTGCGAAACTGTTACTTATGTAGCGAAACGGAATTAAAGGAATTGTAATTCTTAATTTTTTTAAATTTGTTTGAATTATTCGGACTAGTGGTTCTCGAGTTATGACAAACAAAAGAGCCCAAAACGTGACAAATTCCCCTATACGATACTTAGTAACTTCAAATTAATTTTTAAATTATTATTTGATGTGCGATGACCAAACGAATGATGCAGAAGTTCTCCTTTTGTGGTGCTACTTTCACAAATAATTATCAGAATTGAGTCCTGAAATCATGTGTTGTACTGTGTAATATAATTCTTTCCAAAAACCCACAGATGATCAGACGGATATCGAAACTGAAATAAAAGTTTTCATGGAGACACCAAATACTCTAAAACGTGGCTTGATAATGTTGTCTAGCATCGAAAGCGCTCGCCAACCGTTCCTTACTTTTGAATGGAATAGGTAGACTCTTGCAGTTTTTTCAGCAGATATGTTGCCATTGCCGCTATAACAATTAAATATTCCGCAATAATATGTTTTTCTCTCATATTGCCTTAATTTTTGAACCGCAATAGGTAGGCTCCTAATATTTTCATAGAAAGTCCTTATATCTGAACAGTAACAGGCTGACACTTAAAATTTTCAGTGATTATTTTTTACAATATCTACTGTAACAACAACTAATGAAAATAAATTTAATAAAAATAAACGGGTGTTTCATAGATGTCGCGAATTTGGAGAATTTAACTTTCTCTTCTTAAGGTTACTGGCAGACAGATATATTTTCACAGAGTATTTAGTACTATGCTCTAGTATAAAATATAAATAAAAATGAAGGCTGCCCCATAAGATGTAAAACAATTAACAACTTGTATTTTTAAAGTTGTACTGAACATAGTACGGAGCCATACGTTTGTGAGTATGACCCGCACTTGACTGATGTATTATTATTTTGAAGACTTCTTAAAGTTTTTTTGGCCAAGTGTTGCAGAAATTATGAAACTACTCGCTAATCGCAATTCTAAAATGTTCATCGCAAAAAACGATATGTTTGGCAACAAATTACCATTTTTAAGATCAGTGGTATAAACGAACGCTTTTTACGACGAATTTATCTAATACAGCTTTTTTTAAATTTCTTCATACATTATGGGAAATTATAATAATTATATTCCAAGCATCCAAATATAAATATAATTTTATTTATTAAAATTAATCCATTAAAATTTTTCTCATACTGTTGCAAATTATTTTAAGTAGAAAAAAATTGTATCCACATAATTAAAAACAATTCTAACCTTAAAATCGACGCCAAGCCTTCTTAGACAGTTTAGGGACGCAACATAAAATTTATATTTCCCAACATAACTTGAATGAAATATTTTGATTAACGAAATTATGTCACAAGCTGGCACTTAAATAATTTAGCAAATACAAAATATTAAGGAACCACTATTTGAATCACTTTCTATGTATATTAAATATTTGCCTGAGCAATCTCATCTAATGGTTGTGCTCATAAGCTCATGAGCAAGTGATCATACTCGAACACAAATTAGCTTACTGAATACATGCCTACTTGTACCAAGCTATTAGCGAGTAAACCTATGTTCGTTTAATAAACGCAATGAGTGTGTTATGTTTAGTAATTGTGTTCCGTGCCCAAAGGGTACGTCTGTCCGTCCGTCTGTCAGAGCCTTTCATCTCTGGAACCGTAATAGGTAGAATCTTGAAATTTTCACGGAAGATGTATTACTGTTGCCGCTATAGCAAAAAATACTAAAACTTATAGGGTGTTCCGATAGAGACCTGTTATTCACGTGTATGTGTTTACTTCTTGAACTGTACACTTAAAATTTACAAACAGTAATTAAAACTTAGTTCACTATAAAAGCAAGTATAAAAAAATCAAGCTAAGAATTAAAGGGTGTTCCGATAGTGACCAGATTTTCATGTATAAGGCACACGTTTTGATCCATAATAGGTAGACTATGGAAATTTTCAGAGAAGTGGCCGGTATAGCAACAACTACTAAAACTTATAGGGTGTCCCGAAAGTGACGTCTTTTTACGATTATGTCTTTATTTCTTGAGGTGTAGGAGGCAACCACTTAAAATTTGCAGACAGTAATTAAAACTATGTTCGCTTTGTAAACAAGTATATAAAATTTAACCTAAATATTAAAGGGTGTTCCGATTGTGACGTGATTTGCATGACTATAGCCTAATTTTTTAACCATAATAGGTAGACTCTTGAAATTTTCACAGAAGGTTATTACTATGTCCCTATAAAAAACAATAAATATTAAAGGGTTTTCCGGCAGAGACGTGATTTGCATGTATAAAGCCTTATTTCTTGATCCGTAATAGGTAGACTCTTGAAATTTTGTACAGAAGGTGTGTTGCCAGGGCCGATATTACAATTACAAAAAATTAAAGGGTGTTCCGACAGTGAGATGTTTTTCACGCCTATTGACTTATTTTTTTTTAATAGGAAGACTCTTGATATATTTATAGAAAGGGAATTGGCCCCTATAACAAGTAATAAAATTAAAGGGTGTTCCGACAGTAACATGATTTTTACGTAAATAGCCTTATTTTATAAACCGTAATAGGTATACTCATAAAATGTTTACAGTATAAAAATTAGTAAAAATTGAAGGGTGTCCATTAGTGACATATTTTTCACGAATATTTTTTGAACCGCAATAGGTAGGCTCCTGATATTTTTATAGAAACTATATTACCATGGCATATTACAATTACTAAAATTTAAAGGGTGTTCCAATAATGATGCAATTTTCGCGAATATGACTTTTATTTTAAAATTAAAGGGTGCCCCATACGACATACAAAATTACGGAACCCTACGTGTGTGAGTCTAACTCGCACCTGACTGAATTATTTGTATTACTTAAGAAATTGTTTTTTAGTTTTTAAAAAAATTCTGTATTTATTTGTTTTTGTACTTTAGAACTGTGTTCGTTTTTCACTCAAAGCATAAATCCGCTTCAAATCGCCCAAGTTCATTGCTATTACCCAGTGCTTTAGGTAGCTAGCTCCGCACGTGTATATTCGCCAGTTCTTAAAGAACTACCGCTAGCCCCATTCCAATATACTTCCCATGCATTTATCTGGTGAATTTAAGATGGAAATGTCCTATGAAGGAGCAATTGACCCATTTCTGCATAACTTTTACTCAAGGATTGCAACATTCAACAGAATGTTGTTCTTAGTAACGAAGAGAGTATTTTTATCGTAGAAAATTATACTTCTTGGCATTACTTACACCATTTACCATTTACACATACATACATATTCAAAATTGTTTATGGAAACTGCAATCTTATCGAATTTAGCTCGTTTGGCTTCGCTGTATATTATTGTCCAATCATATATACTAGTTTGCTATGAACATACATAAATTCAATGAAATATTATAATATTCGTCTTATGAGCTTCGCTTTGTGCTAATGCAGTGCTTTAATGTATATATGTACCATTATGCCAATCAATTTAAATCAATTTATTTAAACACTTCAGTTTATGGTAAGAAATCTTATCCAAATGAATTTAATTATTATCAAAGCTGTTATGACCATAAATACTCAAAAACGTTATAATATATGTTAATATGTATTTATAAGTCGGTGGTAGATAGAAAAAAGTACTTGTACCGGTATAAATAAGTTACTGGTGTCGTGAAAACAACCAGCGCTCCAACCTGGTTGTGTAACATATTGTTTGTGTTAATATTGTTGTCGCAAACTTTTGAAATCTATTAAAGTGAATGTTTAGTTACCGTGATATTATTTTGGATTATAAATAAAATGAATAAATAAAATATCTACAATAATAAACATGCACAAACAACGTCAAACAACATGATCACAAAAACTGGCCTCTAGGCCATCTATTAAATAAACATTTCTTTTTTAATCTACACACATAATAAAACTGTAACAGAATCATTTCTGTATATGAAATATTTTTTGAAAATTTTGTTTCTGTTGCAGATAGTAATCGAAATCTAAAACAAAACAGCAAGTTTTAGAATTTTTATCTTTCTGTCACTCTGTCTGTTATTTTAAACACTATTTGCAGAGCTCTACAATAATTTTAGAATTTTAGCTATTTCTCCAGAGATAACTACCTCTATATAAAGCAAATACATAGTATATAACTTGAGCTCTATAAAACTAAGAGTCTTAAAATTTGATGTGAATTACTCTCAAAGCAAAATCGAACATTATAATGTCAGGACGCCTACGACGTGGCGGGCACAGCTAGTATTGTAGCTATCACTAGTTATTAACTTCAAAACTTTAAAGGTATCGTAGTCGTAAACCGGAGGTAACTGAGTATTTCGATTCAATAAAAAATACAATGGAAATTCGAATGACTTTTCATCCGAATCGAAATACGAGGTAACCTCTCTGTTTTTGATTTAGTGATACTGTGAATATGTCTAACTCAAGGAAAATCCACTAATATTAATTTTGGCATAACCATGGGGCATCTTATGCCAAACAGACAGAAAAAAAGTGTGAGGATCTAAAATTAGCTTGCGTGGAAAGTGACCGCGCACAGAGAAAGGGTCCTCAGGGTTTGTTTGCCGATTTTGTTTGTGTAAATTGGGGTAAAATTTACTGACGCATCGATTGGGAATTTTCTCAGACCCCGCCGAAGCCGAGTACGCGTTTAAACATTTCTGCAAGCAAGTCGAGTGAGAAAAAAAATTTTAATATTTTTTAAAACTAAAGTCTTTCAGTGTACTGTTTCAAATGGTTTACCAATGTTTTTTTTTTATTGGGATAAAATTCAGCGAGAAATCGAATGGATAATTTCCAGTGTGTAATTTGAGTACTGTACAAAACATTGGAAAAAGGGTTAGCTTAAACGGCTCTCCTGTAAAATTTAGTTTTTTACCCTTAGGTCCTTTTCTATTTGCGCGGTCACATATAATTTGTTTAACTTTGGATATACGATTTTATCAATCCCTTTAACATGTTTGCATTTAATAAATAATTTTTTTCATTCAATAGGCGATATTTTCCGGGAAATATTTTTTAACCAGTTTGATGATAATCGATGACAAAAATTATGATTGTGATATTTTTAACGCTAGAACTACGTGTAGAATTTAAAGTAATAAAGGCTTTATAATCTCTGACTAACAATCAGTATACTAGTCATAATAGTGAAATCTTAGGAGGTTTTATAAATCGATAAAAATTGTATCGGATATTTTTTATAGCTTTTATGTGCTCGACAAACAATTGAAGAGAAGATTTATCTCCAGAGAAATACAGAATTCTCAAAGGCTGCTGGTTTTGGATGTAACACGAAGTTTTAGTAAATAAATACAATGATTTAATAACATACTTCTTACCATTTAACTGAATTGACACATGACTATAGCAAGGATATGTACAGGTGTCTGTAAACAAGAATTTTGTTTGGAAGAAATTGCGAAAACCAATTCTGACCCTGACGTTCACTCAACACATCTACTCCGTAAACAGTACATGATTTTTTTCTCACTAGTACCGCATTTTTACCCTTGCGGTAATAAAAAATCAAAATATGACGAAAATGCTCACTTGAATTTTTTTTATATTTGATACGATGCAAAAAAAAAACTACTTAACATATCGAAACAAAATAAGGTACTAAATGATTTTTGAAATGTCAATTGTCAAAATGTAAAATAATTTTGCAGTTAAGTAGAAGGTAGAAGTAAGAAGATATCGAGAAATTAAACTATAGACATCTCTCTGAAAAAAACGAAATTACTTTCCGAACAACTCAATAATTCCGGTTATTATGTTACTAGGTCTAGGGCTTAATTTGATATCATTGAAAAAATTACATTATTTTTAATTTTACGCTTAATTCGTAATATTGAAATTATTTACAGCAAAAATTTAATTTTTCTTTTAAATTGTAGGAGATTCTATCTCTTTTTAAATTATATTTAGACTCAGGGAGTCGATTGATAGTATCAAACTGCCCAACCGACGTCATAAGTTAAAAGTTGCCCAAATCTCGTACTTTGTGTTGACGGAGACGTACTGATTGTGACAACGCTCATAAGAAAATCTGTATTTAAACTTTCTTGTATGTTGAAAAAGACGACGTATAACGTATCGCGAATTCTATGTGCCCCGGCCTTAAGACATTTGTAAATTTACAGTCGGATAGCGGAATTCATTGAGGAACAAATCGGGTCAAAAAGGGAACCATGAAGTTATTGGTCTGCTTCGGTATGCGTCCTACAAATAAAATATCCACCCAGTGCTAAATATAAGGTTTTGTGGTTATAATATGTAGCAATAATTTCATCTGATCAAAACGGACTATTTTTAGGGTTCCGTACCCAATGGGTAAAACCGAAACCCTATTGATTTCGCTACAATTCTGTCCGTCTGTGAGCGCCTTCTATCTATGGAACCGTAATAGATACAATGCACAGTGGGCGGAATCAAAATTTTTTGGAAACAACCTAGTCATTTATAAACGGCTAGACCGATTGATCCAAAATTTGACATGAGCACTGTTGAATTTTGCACACAAGGTGTATTACCATGGCCGCTATAGCAACAAATACTAAACCGTATTGAGTGTTCGGAAGTGACTTTAAAATTAATAAAAAAATAATTAAAAATTAAATAGTCCTCATAAGACGTGAAAAAAAGATTGACTCGCACTTGACTGATTTATTTTATTTACACTTTATTTATTCCTTTGCCCAATATGTGAGCCATTGCGATTATTTCTTGTGTACAAATTTTAAGAAATGACTTAGTGGTAAGAAATTTGAGTTTATCGATAATAATATTAATAGCAAACGTCTATTTTGAGGGCCTTATTGAAGGAAATAAAAAGATTAGAGAAACTCTGAAATCACCGAGCTTAAAAAAGACAACGTTATTTGCTACAAAAAAAAAAAAACTCTTATCTGAAAGTTACAGAACAGTCAATTTGGATTCGCAGTGTGTTTCCAATAAGTGCGAAAAAGGTGAAAATGGAATAAATTGGCCTGGATTATTGGCACATAACTAGAACTTCCGAAAACTCCATAAACAATTTTAGCGTGGCCCAAGCGAATGATCAGCCAACTACATCATCTTTGCGTAAAACAACCAAATAATCAATTCGTTTATGCAGAATGTAACGTTCGTTTTTAGGACCTTAGCGCCATCCTATTTGATCGCAAGTCATCTGCGTTTATATCAGTCAACTTGGGTCAAAATAAATTTGTTATAACTACCTTTCACGCCGATAACACCATAACTTCAATTTTGAAGAAGTGTAAATAAGTTATGTTATCTACTCTAAAGCTGCATCAAACAGTTACTTTTTGTTAGTTGTAGCCGCCTTATAAGCCTCGTTTTCTCCCAACCCATATGTGCAAATTTGGCTTGTTACAATAACCATTCATTTAAAACTGCGTCTCTTGACTTGTAGCTAGTTTGCTAGCCTCTCAGTCTGGGGGTTTTGAATTCAATTTCCGCTTACTTCGCAGGTGTTAAACCGGAAGTTTCTGCGCTGATAATACAAAAGTTCACTAAATTATAAAACTGTCCTCGTACATGGTATAATTGTTCACAGCATTGTCTAGTTTTCAACTTGAACCATTTTTGAAAGAAAATAAAAAAAGCTACATACTCGTACTTCAGCATGTCCATTTCATTTGGAAATCGTAAAAAGATGTGGAATAGCAATCAAGCTCAATGCGTTGCATAAATAAAACGGGTTTAATGACTAAAAAGCCACTGCCGCAAGAGTACCTGAAATTTATTTATTTTTTTTTTTAAGTTTTTCCACTTAAAGTGTCGCTGTCAATGTATGTGTAGCAGTTAGATTTATTTATGTATTTAGAGCGAGTCTACAAGGAAAAGTTACCCATTTGATCATGTCTTTAATCCATAAAGATAAAAAAATAATAAAATATTCTATTCTGCATACGAGGACTACTTTAGTCACGACAACCATGCAAAAATATATCAGTCGTCATATTATCGAACAATGATATTAGAAGGCAATCTTCTAAAAAATATCAAAGAAGAGTATGTCTTGCTTGCTTTTAATTGATGATTTCTTTTAGATTATTGTCGATAGTAACTTGTGCAACGAGTTACAGACAGTTTGGTCAAATGGGAGAAAACCATATTTAAAAATGTTTTATATTCGAATAAAATTGTGAAACGAACAAATCTATTAAACATGCACAACAATAGTTCAACATGATAAAACTATTTTGATTTTTTCGGACAAATCCAACCGCAAACTTTATACGAATACACGAGTGCATAGATATGAGGCCTAGAGTTACTCAGATCGACATTTTATAAACGATTGCTTTCAATTGTCTGAATTATCCCCACATTATAAATGTTATTAGCAGTATTTAAAAGACTTAATGTATATTTTTATCAAAACTTTGCAAAAAGTCATTACCGATTAAAATGTAGAAAGCCGTGCCTGACAATAATATGTTCTGGATCTCTTATTATAACCTAGAAGACAGTACAATTTAAGTTTCTAAAAAAAATCTTTTTTGATTTTTTCTAATAAGGAGTAATTATTGTCTTATCTTAAATTACAACTAAATTCCTTTTGACGATTTTTTTAAATTTTTCATGAATTTAGAAAAGACTGGTTTAGTTTAGTTTAGGTAATTGAAGAAAAGCCCATTAACGTAGAAGGTAAATTTTTCCCTTTGTCAAAACGATTTTTAGAATAATAGTCTGAAAATAAATATTTAGTTCAATTTTTTAATTTTCGATGGGCAACTGCAAGTCTGGAGGGGACATTGTACCTTCAAGAATAGAATTTCTACGTCAATGGCAAAGCTTTCCATTTGAATTGTGGTAATAGAAGTTCCTCTTTTCCTTGTTCTGTATTATCTCTCACTTATTGCATTAGCAGTGGCCTTATGAAAAAGATAAAACTATAAAAAACTCCATTAGGTGTTAAGGAAATAAAGGGTTTTAAAATAATGAAATAAATAGAATAAAACAAGCTGTGTGTAAGATTTTAAAGAATTGTTTTGTTTTATGTTTTGTTTCAAAAAAAAAGTATAAATATTTACTCGTATGTGTTGATTTATTTCGCAGGATTAATAAAAGAGCAGTAAATAATTACACGGTTTTAAGTACGTACATATGTAACAGTTAGTGTTTATTATTTATTTTTCCTTTTAAATTCAAAGAATTTAAATTTTCGATGTGCCCACAATAATTGCTCGATGCAGTAACTGCTTTTGCATATGGTGGCTGGTTTTCACAACTCGTGTGAGCTATTTCTCATCTTGTTTTACACAGAGTAAGCTAGATATGACGACGAACTTTTACATTCCTTTATATTAAAGAGTTTAGGATTAGCGATTTCTTTCGATACCTGGAAAAACAGGATGACTATTAAATTTTTGTGTGAAAAGTTTCTCACTTTAGTTACAGAAACGAGGTTCAAGTACTAACAATGTATATGTTAGTACTGTTTATTAAACACTATATCCGAAAGATATAAATCGTGCCATTATTTTAACTGATTTGCGCAACCACGCTTAACCAAATACGTATCTGCTTTTCAATTGTGCATCTCCTGGGTTTGGACAATTGCTAGGTGATTGTATTGTACTAAAATAAAAAATTTAGATCAAAATATAGGGTCCTCCTGAATAAACTTTTTTTCCTGTTTAAACCTCCCACAAGAATAAGGAAACTTTAAGTTGCCAATTTTAAATCGCTGTGCTAAAATGGTTCTTAAACCTGGAAAATCTTGAATTCTTTAATACAGTAGTACGAATAGCATTTTCGATAAATCAATATATGTATCATTCATCATAGAATATAGTGGATTGCTGCGTATCTGGAACTCGCATATC
Organism: Phasia obesa; assembly: GCA_949628195.1. Lineage (NCBI taxonomy): Eukaryota > Metazoa > Arthropoda > Insecta > Diptera > Tachinidae > Phasia > Phasia obesa. The sequence goes on along the minus strand of OX451219.1, from coordinate 76,492,406 downwards.
AGTCAGAGTGTTTCTGAGTTTGGCAGATTGAATAACACTGTTTTGATCTATTTCAAGATTTCTTAGACTTCTTTTAAACAAAACAAGTCAAATGTTTTGTTTAATCAAGAATTTTCTCTTGCATATGGCGTATGTCCAAATGCCAAGCGTGACTCAAAACACAGTTGTAATTAATATTTTATGTAATTTGACGTTAATATGCTGCGAGTATTCTTTTTTCTTTTACCAATACCTACTTGGTACTCGGTGGTAAAGTGTCGATACTTAAAATACTTGGTATCGAAAGAAACGCATCGAGTATGTAATTGTATTATCTGAAATCGTTTCATTCTTAGGCACATTTCTGAGTTGAGGATGTTACTTCGGAAATCATGGGTGTAAGTTACATTGCATAAACTGGTTCTGTTTCCCGGGATATAATTTTATATCAAACACGGAGAATACGCACTATATATACATAAGCATAACGGTTGCCAGAATATTGGCTTCGCTGGCGTGTTGGAGTTCACCTCCGCCGTATACTTTAAAAGTTTGGATGCTTTTTTGACAACCAGCACTAAGAAACAATGCTAGCTCCCTGATAGCACATCATAAAATCTATCCATCCTCTGAGATGTAATACGAGATGTTAAAAATTTAATTACATACGCCGCGGCGTAACCAACGCAAATATTTGCAGTTTATTTACATTTATGAATGAATTAATCCTTTTCAATCCCAACTTGTTTGAGGTATAAAAGAATAAGAGACATATCATGGTATAAAAAGGTCATTAAGGTGTTCGTTAGTTACAAGTTTAATGGACGATATTTTCAGAGGCAATCAGTTTGGACTATTTTATTATTTCTTATTCCTTATTTCTATCGCTCTTTTTCTCTCTCTCTCTCTCTCTTTCTCACTGGTTATATTTAAAATTATATAGTAGTTAATTATAAAGCCGGTATGTGGTGCAATTAGCGATAATTTTACAGAATTGCAGATAAATTGAATATGACACACTCATGTATAAACAAAAAAATTAATTTGCTTTAAGGTTATTTTTGGTAAAAACAGTTTTTGAATGCACAGAGAATAGAAACAACTTGAGTATTTGTATCTATCAATAAGACAACGAGCTTTGTACTGCCTTTATTACTATTATTATTATTATTATTATTATTATTATTATTATTATTATTATTATTATTTTTGGCTACGGTTCTTAATTTCTTATGGAATAAAAAAAATATTCGAAGTATTAATTTTTTTGATTTTTGTATTTTGCGAGAAATAAAAAAGTGAAATATGTTTTACTAATTAAATTTAATACCTTTTGCACACTGTACCGCTTCGCCGTATTTTTACCTACCATAACTTTCTTAACTTTTACAAGAAACTTAAACTTAGTTATGGTTTATGTATTTTCTTGATGTAGAGGTACCCATCCCTTCATAAAATTCTAAAATTCTATGATTATTGTAGAGTTCTGTAAATAGTGTTTAGAACATCCCGCTGACAGAAATAAAAGAGCTGCCTAGTTTCATATACAGAAATGGTGTTGTTACAGTTTTATTATAAGTATTGATAATTACTCACTGACTGACGGGCTTACCGACAGAACAATCATTAGTACTACAGCTAGAGAGCTGTAAGGAATCAACCGGTAATATCTGAAGTGAGAAATTATTTAGGGTAACGCAAAAGAATTTAGAAAAAGGAAGTCAGATCTCCACAAAAACATAAGTAAATATAAAACTAAAACTATTCAAAAATATCGGCCGTTAGAAACTATATCAAAATGAGAATTAAGTCCGCAATTAAGAGGAGTTTTGTGAGAATTTTCACAAAATTGAAATTACTGAAATGAAATAAAAATTTATAATAATTCGCACGAAAAGACTATAAAACTTGTTATCGCTTTGTTCGGTATAATAAATAATATTAAGGGGAAATGTTTATTTTTTAATGGAGTTTCCCCTTAAAATAAATTTATACTGTCAAACTTCATAAAGAAAAGAAAATTGTCCCCTTTGATATTAGGCTTCGCCTTGCACAGACACCTCGTTTAATTTATAATTGTTAAAGGCGACACATTTATCAGGTAGCCACACTACGAAGGGGAATGTTAAGGGACATTTATTATTTTTTTTTTTAATGGGGTTTCACAGTTAAACTACCATTTAAGGAGACAAATTTTAAGTTTAACAGTCAAAATTCATATAAAAATATAATAAAAGAATCCTCTTAATATTTCCCCTCCCTGAGGGTCCTTATTAAATATGCCTTGGCTTGAGCTTGAATATTTTTTTATTTGTTTATTTTTTTCTTTAATTGCCGCTACAAGTGAAGAAATGACATAAGCAGTAAATTGAAGACATATTTTTGCTTGGAATGACATGTTTCAAAAGGCATTGAAATATGCAAATGAACATCATACCTCATTAATTTTCTTTCTTTAAAATATGAAACTGCAATATCGAAAGTCGTTATACAACAATGTAATCTCTCAAACGAGGTGCAAGCACACTTCCTTTATTGAAACGGACCTCCTTCCAAAACAAATGCGCTTTTAATAAACTTTAAATACCTTCGTTAAACTTTAAGTTCTGATTGTTGTAAAAGATTAAATTCTATTTAAATTTAAATCTATCAAATTAAATTTAAATTAAAAATAGAATTTAGCTTGTGCAGATTCGTCCTATAATGTTGGATGTTGGTTGCAACTGCAAAAAATGCCATTAAAATTATGCGCATACACATCAAACGTATGCTTGCATTATGAAACTGTCTTAAAAGTCGAACATAAGTCAGGTTCAAAGTCGTCTCATGGCATGGTTAAAGCTTAAATTAAACTGGCTGTGTGGCAACAATAATTTTCGTGCAGCATCAAAGTGTTTTTTTTTCTGTAAAACCAGCAACAAACAAACTGTTTATCTTGTAAAACTTAAAAAAAAACATGATAAAGTTTGAGATTTTATTTTGTGTTGCTTATTAAAGCAATTGCGTTTTTAATTTTTTTATGCTTTAAGAGGGTGCTGAAGAGGAGTTCTAATGTTTATATGCTAGAAAGACACAACAACCCAACATGCAACTTTAATAAATAATGATCATGGCAACTAAAATTTCAACTCATTTCTCCTTGGGTAGAATTTCAAGCTGTCGATGCGTATTATTATTTAACCAGAAAAAATAAAAGCAAAAATATTTAGCAATAAAAAAGGCATTTTCCTAGAGATAAGGCTGTAGCAATAATGTAAAACAAAAGAACTATTTGTCTTAGTTGCAGACATGGCATTAACAGATTGTCTTGCATAGAATTATATACTCGGCATCCATCATTTAACCAACCACATTCATCCATCTTTTAATCTAATCCCATTGCACTCAGCACTAACGATTATGGATGTCTAACAACAGCACGCGCTGTTATGAGCTAATACCCTACAGGAAAAACATGTAGATAAATGTTACTTCTTTATATGTATGTATGTATAACTACTACTTATGGATTTGTTGAGATCTTTCAAATGTATGACCAAAGAAGTGTGATAGCTAAAACAAGCAACATTTTTATATTTTTTAACAAATGTTTGAAATATTTAAGAAGTTATTAATGGAAATAAATATGAAGCACAAATAAAAATATTTTTATAAAAAACTAGCTATCCCCGGTGCGCTTCGCTACACCCATCCACAAAAAACACAATAAACACTTGGAAGAAAAGTATGGCCAAACTTAACAGCGAAAACGCACGCTATTCTTAAGTCAAAAATATTCCCATCCAAACATTTTTTTGCTAGACTATACGTTTTAACACATACGTATTAACACGATAAGAATTTTTTACTTTTAATGGGATGTGCCACTCCTAGTATTCTTGTCCAGTCTGTATTTTGCTAGACTATGCACATTAGTATGAGGGTTACTTGTGCAAAGTTGCAAGACTATACCTAATGTAGTTCTCTAGGTACGCGATAATAATTTTACACTTTGTTTAGGAGGTACCACGCCCTCCATTCAAATTCAGTCTGTGTTTCTCTACACAATGTATCTTAATATTGGGGTTACTGATGCGAAATTCCAAGATACAGGATAATAATTTTTTACTTTGTATGGGGGGTACCACGCTCACTGTCCCAATTCAGCCGATGTTTTTATCCGCATATGGGGTTTGCTTGTACCCACTTTGAAGACCATACCTATATACACAATAATAATTTTTCACTTTGTATGGGAGGTACCACGCCCATTGTCCCAATTCATTCTGTATTTTGGCAGCCTATGCGCCTTAGCACAAAGGCTACTTTTGCAAAGTTTCAAGGCGCTATCTATTGCAGTTCGCCAGGAACACGATAACAATTTTTACTTTGTATTGGCGGTACCACGCCAACTATTCCAGCTATAACTCATGAATATACATACAGAGACCGTTTGTACATAAAAACCTTGGTATTGACGTCACCTTTCATATAAACTTTGCAGAAACAAAATCGGTTCACGCATTCCAGAGAACATCAATTTCTAACACAATGCAACTTTTTTTTATATATAGAAGATAAATTTTCAATAACTGGGTCTTGATTGTATATCCAAAATCCAAAAGTTACTTAAATTTAACTGAGTCTACAATGTAAACAATATCAAGAGCTTCGTAAATAATATCATGCCATGAAAAAACAATATCGACCCATGAAAAAAAATTGAATGGATTGCTGAATGAATTAACAAAAAAATGGGTTTTAGTTGTTTCACGTAAATAATTTTCATGGATCCATTTTTTACACACAGATGAAAATTGAAGTCAAGCTTAAGTTTGGTTTATTCTTCCTAATAAAGAATAATTTAAATTACAAATTAGGTGATTTATATTAAAGAAAAATTGGAAAAATTTAATTTTAGACACCAGCAGAATGGAATGCATTTTCTAGACAGCTACATCCGTCATCAAAACTCTTCGTATCTATCTAGGTTGGGTAGTGTTTAGTTGTAAGCATCATATATTTACCAAAGCAAACTCAGATAAAGGAATACAAGAAAAGCTGTATTCAATCAGCAATTATCACTTAGCTTCACTTAGCTTCACTTTTGTTTAATATTTTTACTTTAATATTTACCACCTTATATTTGTTGTTGCTTCAGCCAACCTTCGATTAGCAATGAAAGCAATTTTTTGTTTATTTCTTTTCTCCTAACATTTGTTTTTAGTTAATACTAATTTAGTATCAAACCAAACCTTGTTTGCTTGTTTTTAATATTGAATATTTGAAATTGTATTAGTCGAACTATTTATTTTACATACAGATTATTTTTTTAACTAGTTCAAAATTTGGTATTCAAGTTCTTTAGTATATTTGCAGTTAAATTAAAATATATAATTTTTAATATTTTTACAAAATAATTATTTTTTATTGCTTTGAAAATACATTTTGTTGTTAAAAATCCAAAAATCTCTTAAATTTAATGGAGTATAAACAAATTATATAAAATAAGATATTTTTTTTCTTTTTGTTTCCTTAGTTTATACTCTTTTCTAACAGTGTGTTTAAAATTTTGTGCTCATATTATACCACAAATTAGAAAAAAATGTATTTTCTGATGATTTTTAAAATGTAAATTATGATTTTATATTTTCCACATTAATAATTCGATTCTATTCACTTTTGAATGTTGTAGCAATTTACTTACCATTTGGTTTTGTTCAACAAAAACAAACACTTGTGATACATACATATACATATAACCATAAACTTTTGATTAAAAAATTACACCATATGGGATTTGTTCAAAATTGCTTGAATTGGATTAAGTCCTATCTATCCAATAGAAGTCAAAACGTTCTTTTCCAAAATGTAATTTTCTATTGCTGTTACATCTGGTGTCCCGCAAGGAAGTCATCTTGGGTCGCTGCTAAAAAAAACTTTCCAATACTCTATTCTACGCTGATAATGTTAAAATCTTTTATAGTTTCAATGATTATGCAGATCACATATTTCTTCAGAAAGACTTAGATTCTTTTTATTCCTGGTGCAGCCGAAACCTAATGAAATTAAATTTAACAAAGTGCAAACAAATGTGTTTCTTCAGAATAAAACATGTAAACGTTAAATATATTTTGGGCGATTATGAGCCGGAAAAAGTATATATGTTTTCTGATCTTGGAATTTTATAAAGCACGAAGCCTCCTAAGATTTATCAAACGTTGGGCAAAAGAATTCGAGGATCCATATATAACAAAACAATTGTATACATCTCTTGTACGTCCTGTTTTGAGATATGGCTCTATAATATGGGATCCAGCTTATAAAATTCATATAAATACTATTGAACCAGTACAAAAACAGTTTTTGTTATTCTGTCTCCGTCGACTATGTTGGAATCCAACAAATCTTCCACCTTAAGAAGCAAGACTTGCGCATATAAAGCTGACATCATTAAAAAGCAGTAGAACTATGGTAAATGTAATATTTCTGTTAAACTTAAAGAATGGTAATATTTGCTCTGATTTTTTAAATGGTAACATTGCATTTAACGTTCCAAATCGTCCCAGACGCTACAACTATCCGCTTTCAGTTAAAGTTTAAAGAACTAATTCTGCTAATTTTGATCCCTTTGCAAGATTTTAATAAACTTTGTTATGATGTTGGCTTTTGTGTTAATAATAATGTTATAAAACTTAATATTTTATTGTTTCTGAACAACTAAAATTTTGTCATTAATAGTGCCCGCTCTGCGAATTTTATATGAATTTTATTTTAACTATTTTAAAATGAATAAATCAGTTATTTAGGCTTTGACATCGTCAACTTCAACACTATTGTGCTTATAATCAAAAATATACATTTGTAAAATAAAAAATATCTAATTGTTTTTAATTGCTAACCAAAGGTTGGCTAATAGCAAAACAGATATATAACATTTTCAAATAAAAGAAAATATATAAAGAGAATAACTTTTTTTTTTATTCTCTTTATAATGTTTGCTTGGTAGTATAATGTAAAAATAAATAGTGTTTAGAAGTGTAAAACAATTTCAAAAAGCTCTATCTCCTATAAAATGTAATATACAAATTAAAATTTCTCATATCCTATTTCTTTGATAAGTTTGTTTAAATAGAAAATTAATAACAATTGAAACTACTTACCTAGTAGATAGATACGAAGAGTGCTGATGACGGACGTAGCTGTCTAGAAAATGCATTCCACTCTGCCGGTGTCTAATTTTTTCTTTATCTCTTTACAATTAACAATTTACGTCTAAATAATTAAATTTTTCATTTAAAAATAGTTCAAATAAAATTCATATAAAACAAAGAAAACTAGATTTTCTAAAAAAGATTTAAATTGAATTGGCCTCCGCCGTATAAATTGATAGATTAAAAAGGAATTTGACGATTCAAAATATTAATTTAATTGACTTTTCGCATAACTTAGGCGGTCCCGCCTCTGCCTACTGAAACTAGACTTAGGTGGATATATAAATACAAATATATGCATAAATAAAAATTTTATTAAAAGATTCAAATATCTCCTAATCTGAATATTCATCTTTTTATTTGGAATAAGGTTTACAGCCATAAGTTTACAACCTTAAACAACCCACTATCAGCATCGCTGTCTAGACCCTTACTTCATTTGCTATCAGCATGTCTTAACAAAAGTCAAACTTCATATAAAAAAACAGTATTAAAAATTATATTTTTTTATACGAAGTTTTGTTAAGACATGTTAACGAGTAATGTAGACGGGGGTTTAACGCCGAAATGGACGTGAACGTTACCGTCGTCTCCATTAGACATTAACATTTCTTAACAAAAGCAAATTTCATATAAAAAACATTATTTTTAATAATGAACTAAATATTGAACTAATATTTTCGATGTTCGCATAAAACTGTGCACAATTTGTTTCTCCGCGTTTAATAGATTTTGACGAAATACGACGAAAAAGTAAAAATTAATATAAATTAAACGAAGAACAGTGTCGCCAACCTTAAATTTTATACCTAAACAACAGAGTGAGATAAAGTAATTGAGCAAAAATAAAAAAACAATGTCAAATCACTTGCTTATAAAATTGGAAATGGTGCATGAAGCAATATAACACAGATATCGAACATACACATCATACATACATAAAAGTCGTATGAATGCTCTGGATTATATTTGTAGTCAGTCAGCGATATAATAGGTACTTATGTATGTGCAACTTTAAGTGCAAGATCTAGATCTACTTCATGGTTACATTTTTCTTAGTTTATTTGTAAAGTAAATAATTATTATAATCTCCTCGATTCATCATTATTATACGTGGCAGCAGTGCACGCGAATTGAGGTTTAATGAGTGGCTTGCTTGTCTTTTAAATAAATAAACAAAATCTACAACAACACAAATAACAAAAGAAAAAAAAATGTGAAGTGGGATGCAAACAAAAAGCCGTAATTTTATATAAACAAAGTATCAGCTCAGGTATTTACTTTCGAATAAAACCTTTCCTCCATCTCTTAAATTGTGATCCAAATGGTATCCATGTAATTGCATGAAGTTCACTTAGATATTTTGTAACTTGTTTTATTCTTTCCTTTTTATTTCTTTACACAAAAAACGTGCGAAAAGTTAAGTAAACTGTTAGTTTTTGTTGGCTGTAAATGATCAATTATTTTCATATAAATGATAATGCGATGTGAAAGTTGAAATTCTGGAAAATAGTCTTCTTACAAACAAGGAAAACCTGGAATAAAATTGACGTTTATCGCAATTTTTTTTTTAATTGACTATTCAATCACTTCTAAATACAATTATGCATTTTTTACTTAGTAGTAAAAGCTGCATAAATATATATATAGAAATACACGTATAGGTTCACTATAAGAGCCGAAGTTCGTGTAAAAGTGTAATGGAATGTATGGGCATCATAATGGATATAAAAGCTAAATAATTAAATCGTCCAAGAATAAAGCATGGCTAAGTTCAAGTATTTTTCAGACAAACCTCTATTAGCGCGCTTAGCGTAACGTTGTCTAGCGCCTTGCTTTAACATTGCAGTGCTGTAATTTAGACTTGGGTACTTCAGAATTGAACCAGTTCAATTTAACGAATCAATTAATTGAACTAAAGGAATCAGTTCAAATTTGAATGTCAACATGCAAAGAAGAAACATGGTTGAGATAACCATAATCTAAGAGCAACATGTTATGGTTGAATTATATGGTTATATTCAAACCATATTATTTTAAACCATAATAATAATCTTACATAAAAATAACATTGTAAAACACAACCATAATTATATATATAAAATAAACATACTACAATATAATGTGAAACATGTAAATGTAATTTAGACTTACATACATATTTTGATATTTTCAGCTTACCTTTTTATATCTTTTAATTTAAAATTATCATTTATAATAAAAAAAACAAATTTATTGGCTGACAACTAAAGTGTATTTAATGTTTTTACGATAGCTTACACACATATTACTGAAATGAAAACACTGAAAAATATGTATTTTTAAAACCAAACATTATTTGTTTATTTTTAGTCATACTTAACATACTATGTTTAATGATAATATATTATGGTTATAAATATAAAATTATTTTTGAATATTAAAAAAAGTTTGGTTGTGGTTTGAATTTTAATAATCAATGCTTTTTTTGGTGCGTATAACCATTGAATGATTAACTGTTAACAAAAATTTTTTTATCGTAACCAGAGTATTGTTTAAAATAACTATAATTTATTCAAAGAAAACATCTATTGTTACAGAGAACACAGTATGGTTGTCGACACCATACAATAACCATGTTTTGTCTTTGCGTGTACCTAGTTCAATTGTTGAACTCTCCTTTGTTTTTGAACTACAAAACTAACTTAATAAAAATGCATACTTCTTCTGAGACCAGTGTAGCGCTGCCGTACAGTTTTCTAGCCATTTCAAGTATATGTATATTTTTTTTATTATTATTTTTTATAATTTTTTAAAAAATACTGTCTAAAAATCACAAAAGAACTACTGTTTTTTTGTGATTAATAAGAAGTAGCTCAAGAGCAAAAATAACAATTGATCTACTTAGTTAATTTTATAACTTTAAACAAAAATGATCAATCATTAAACTGGTCAATAATGCACAAGTAAACTGCAATGACAAACTTAAAGTACTTTTTCAATAAAATCCAATAAATAGAAATAAAAAATAGAGATCTAATCACTAGAAAGTAACTAAAATGTCACTATTTTTCGACAAAAAAAAAACAATGACAGTTTGGTAAAGCGTAAAAACTCAACTCTCTATCAAAATGGGATTTTCCGATAAGAAAGCATTGTCGCTACGCTATTTGTGTTACATCCTACATTATGTGCGTGACAATTTTTGACAGACAAATAGTACTTGACGCTAGTGTTGACTACACTTATATATTTAAAAACTGCAAAATTCATCAATTTTTTTAAAGAAAATCGACAAAATCTGCTCTTTATTTTTAAGATCTTAAAAAAAATCTTAAAAAATATATAAAAATAACAGTTTGTTTCAATGAACAATTACTTATAGATAAAAATAAAATTTTTTCACAAATTTATCTAGATTAGCAAGCAACGCTAGGAAGGTTGGTGAAACGGCGAAATCGATTCCATATGGAATTATATTGAGGTCTGTAGGTTAGTAAGTGGGCTGACCACTTACATCCATATTACCGATATTGCATCAAGTAGTTGCCTTTCTTTTGTAGTAGTCAACAACAGCTAACCATTTTTTATCCAGCGTAAAATAGTCAAGTAACTGATTTTTGCTGTTATCTTTTTGCGATCAATATATAGGCGATAATGTTAGCCAAATAATTGTATATAGGAACATATCTCTGGCTAGTGCCTCTACGGAATGTTATTTGTCAATAAAAGTAGCTACTGTTTAGTCTATAAAATATTTAGCGATGCTTTTAGCTCACACAACTTAGCTTACTTGCTTTATTATGCCAGAAAACCGATCATGGATTTTGAAATCTGTCACGCAGAAAATTGACTCTTTTCAATTATACTTTTACAAATTGCAATGGCTTTCGTTCTTCCTAATTTTAAATCCGTTGATATTTCGGAATCGTGAAGAGAACTTCGACATACATAAGTACCTTTCAGAAAGGCATTGTGTTTTAGGATTTTTTTTTGTTTTATCAACAGAAATTATAAAGAAAATATATATTAAAGATATAGTAATAGAAGTTACCACATATTTTGACTTAAAAAACTGTATTTTTAGGCGTAAAATCTTAAAATCTGCATTTAGATAAATCTGTACTTCTGGCAACAGTGCTTGAAGCTCTATTTTAGGTTTGGCTGTCTGATGTAATAAAATGTAACGCAAAAAGTGTAAAGGCCGGGGCACATAGAATCCCTCATATGATATACGTCGTCTTTTTCAACGTCGTCTTACGTTGAAGAGTTTGATAAGAATCAATTGGTTTTTTCTTTGTTTTGATTAACTTTTTGTGTTGAGTGGCAACAAAAATAAAACAAAATACAACAAACTATATAAAATTGCGAAAAAAGTTTTTCAAGTGTTTCCTTCCTTGATTTAATGCTCGTCAAAAAGTACTTATTCTGTCAACCTCTTCCGTTTTTACTTTGATCTCAGTTGAATACGTCAAAATATAATGTATGACGGATTCTATGTGCCCCGGCCTTAATGCAAATACTTGGAAAATCATAAAATATGCGTTAATTAATGAATTATTTAGTAAATATTATCAAGATTTTAAATATATTTAGAATATTAAGAACTCGTTTTACCACAACTCGGAAGCGTTGCCTTGGTTTCGCATGTTGTTGTTTTGTCAAAATTGACGAAATTATTTGACTTCCTCTATAGTTGAATCAGTATATTGACTATATTTTGTACGAAGATTGCTAATTTTACTAAGATTCATAATTTTCGAAATATGTATTGGTAAAGCTGTGTTTAGGTTGAGTGTACAAGTCATATGGAATCTCAAATTTTCCATATGTAAAACTATACATATAGTGTAAACCTCTTAAAACATAACGTATGTTTTAAACCTATGTGCAAAAACATGTGTTAGTTTTTTATTTAAAGCACGTTCTATTTGATGTGTAAAACTATATGACAACAGCTGTTTTCTTCAAAATCAATAAGTAGCTGACAACACAATTGTAGCCAATGTAATTTGTTTTCATTTGTCTAGTGAATTTTTCTCATACGACTTAATTTAAGTGAAGAGTCAACAATATGGATAATGCTGTACATGTCTGTATAAATAAAATCAACGTGGTGAACGGTATAGAAGATTCGGCACGGCCGAATATAGCACTTTTAATTGTTTATATTGCAATATATTAAGAAGCATTATCAGAGTTTAGTAATCATACTGCAACTATGGTGAAAAATCTACGCTATGTAACCTAGAAAATATAAGTATTGTAATTTTTTTCTTTCCACTTTTTACTTTAAAATTAAATATAATTTTAGTTTTTTGTTTTGCTGTACCAAAGAAGAATGAAATGATATTGAAATGAAATATGTATATATGTAAGTAAATAAACTATTAAATTTTTTGGTATTATAATAGCATTCCAGTAAAAGAAAATCAACGTTTTCATCAAACATTGCCTTTGAAAATGAAACAACTACATTGGCGCATACCAAAACCTTTTTAAACTTATGTACATGCAATAAGACCACAAAATAAGTCTATTACGGTTTGTGATTTTTTAACGCTATTTAAAGGCAAATCAATAAATAAAATAAATGGAGTTGTTTCATTTTCAAAAGTAACGGCTTTTTAAAGAAATTTAATTCTTTTCTATTGTCATAAGAATTAGGATAAAAAATATTTTATTCCTAATAAAAAAGAGCGAAAATAAATTGACATTAATATCAACAAAATTATTCATTTAATTGTTGCTGATATAGTTCAAATGATACTTATTGTAGTATTTATTATAATTATTTTTTGTTTTTATATAATTTCTCTCTTACAAATTGATTTCTGTACTATTGTAGAAGCCCCCAAATGGTAACACAAAACGGTAGTTCTTTGCATAGTTGACATCACCAGCGGATTTCTAATAAAATGAAATGGCGGCAAAAATATGCAAAATTGGCTAATAACTTATTACATCAAGTCCCAATAAAGCTAATATTATTAGTTTTATTATATAGACTAATAATTTTAACAAATAATCCATCTAAACCACAGTTTGAAGACCAGCTGTTTTTAATATTTGGTTTTTGTTTTTAATAACACGAGGTTATGTCATATGTACGTAACATGTGTACGTTTAAACACAAAAATTATAAACCATGTGTAAAACACTGATTTTGACATACACATGAAATTCCATATGGATAGCAATTTTGACAGTACATATGACTTGTACACTCAATGTAAACACACCTTAAATAGCACAAATGCATTATATTTGTTTGTAATGCTAACCATAAACCGAAACCGTCTATTAAGAATGCAATTTCTAATCACGCATAAATTTTGAGATGCTCTCTATTTTTTCAATCTTGATTTTTGAGTTATATTATAAGTTAATTTGAAGATACAATAAATAATATGACGAATTAATAATTACCGAATTTTATATCTTGGAATGTCTAAAATTTGATAAAACAAAAAGTGAATCGCCTGCAAAAGGATTTGTGTTCCTAAATTAATATTTTTGTAAAATTATGTTAAAAAATTGGTCTACATTAAAAATGTCTTGTTTGAAAGTCAAATGTGTCTAATCAGTGGTGCCCAAAGATAAACAGTCAATTGTATGCATGTGTGAAAACCAGCACAATCAATTCATTCGATTTTCATTATTTAAATGTAAACAAAACGCCACATATAGTTTATGTATGTCGACCTTACCACTGGTCTAAATACAAATTTCTGAAATAGTGAAAATTGGTGGGATTTTTGCGGGACAAATATAAGGTAATTTAAGTTAATGTTTCGGGGAAACTGGGTATTTTAGGATACACTTACTCATAAAACTTCCATTATAGGTAAAAAAGACGAAATTCGTTATAAAAGTATGTCTGGGTGAGTAGTTGACCAGAAAAATATACTGTATTCTGCCAAGCAAGAACTTGGATCTAATTTTAAAGTCTTCCGAACAGTCTTTCATGGATTCGAAATTTTTTTAGAAGATTTTGCATAAAATAAAATTTATAAGATCATTCTTTTAAATTAATTATTGTTACATTATAATTTTTATTTTGTTTTAACGATCGACTGCAGTTAACATTTTCCTTCCTTCTCTGGTACAAATGTGAATATTTTTTGTTTCATTTTTACATACAAAATGCGAAAACAAATCATGAGGAGGCGAGGTTTAGGAAGCCCCTGTAGCTTAAATATATGCTCGATATACATGTAAATAGTATTTGAGGAAAGCTCTAGACTTCTAGATTAAAAATATCATAATAATTATTATTTATTATATATTATTATTATTATGTAATTTATTTATTGGCCAATTAGGCTTACAAATTACAAATGGAAGATAAATAAACTTAAACTTAAATAACATGTAAGTAAAATACGAAAATAAATTTGAAAATACAAATCTATAAAGAATACAATTATTTTCGCGCTGCAGTTTTAAATGATATTTAAAGCCGAAAATTCACGTTAAGGTGGTTTTTTGAGCAATAAAATATCGAATTTGAAGTGCCACAACATCTTAACGGATAGAGCTTTCTCTACAAGGTTTTAAGATTAAAAGGATAAAAGAGTTTTTAATCAAGTGGTAAAAGAAAATTTTATTTTTTTTATTTTAACATATAAATTCCCTGAACGGGAAAAATTGGCTTTTTTACAAAAGTGGCTACCCTGCCTTTATTAATTACGGGGCTGTCAAATCCTTTGGGAGTAAGTAGCCAACAATTAAGGCTTTAAAAATTTTCTTTTACGTTTTTTAATCAGTGTTCCAAGATGTTTAAAGATAATTTAAAACTTGTGTTTCAAAATTGGCTATGTTACGATAAGGCTGGAGGGAGAACCTTTATAATGTTTGACATAATTTTTCTTTTATTCGGATTTGCTACAGGTTGTCTTTGAAATGGTTTAAAAAAATTTACTAGTACCGAAATCAGTTTACATTGCATAAGCAAAACAAAAATACCACCTGAAAAAACGGCATTTTTTACATTTTCCCAATTCAGAGGCTTGTAACATTTTAACGAAAAGCTCTATCAGAACAAAACTTTTAACTAATGGATTCTAAATTTTATCAAAAATATAGTCAACGCCTTAAAATAATAATCCGATCTTTAATAAGAATACCACGTTAAAAATAATAAGTTAAGGTCGGCAAAAAAATAAAAAAAATAAATTGTAAGCCAATTTTCTTTCAATCTAAAAGAGATAATCTACACGTGTAAGCACATTTTTTATAGATATTTTCAAGGTCTACTTAAATTTAATTCTTAACATTTGAGTTAAAACTAAACTTTTTATGACATTTCCAAAAAATTATATATCCGAGGTACCCAAATGGGGTTTTACCCAGAAGCCCTTTGGAATACCTCTGCTTTGCTTCTGTGAAATTTCATTAAGATATCTTTAGTGGTTCATGACATACCGAATTATGTCCAAAGTAAATCGTTTTCAAACCATTGTGCACCGTTAAAATATATGTTAATTAATGTCGGCAAAATTGTGCCACTGGTTTTTGTTTCATCTTAAGTCGAGAAAGCAATTAAATAAAAAACCATTAACGAAAATATTCTACTCATGCACGCTCACTTATAACATTTTATTTAAGCACGCTGAAGTAAGTAACCCAATATATTAATGGCGATAATACTTGATCATAAGTGATTCACAATTATCACCTGAGCGGCGCCCATCTATATCTTTCGAGTGAATAAGTAACTCAAAAAGATGCTATTTTGCTATAGAAATAATAGACTGAAATATTTGCGATTTGTATGGAAGATCAATCCTTTAACACAAACAATATGTTTTATTATTTTCCGAACCATCAAATTTTTATTAAGATCCATTAATAACTCAGCCGCTAATTTTTCCGGTTTTATAAGAAAATTATATAAAAAATTTTTTAAAAATTTTCAAAGTCTGTTAACTAACGGAATGCAGTATGATGAGTAAGCAGTTGCTTTGCTAACTGTAGTAAAATTTTAATTTGTTTTTTCACATCTTCCATCATTTCCCACTCTTCAGTTGTAAGTTTTTCTGTAGTGTTACAATTTGTGTATGTTAATCTTTCGAAAACTATAAACTATCGTTGTATCGGCAATAAAAACATCATTCAAATCGATATATCGGCGATAGATCGATATTGGATGCTGCTCTAAAGTAAACATAAATTATTTTCAACAATTTTGTAAATGGTAGAGACATTTAAGAGTATAATAATAAAATCCCTTGTATAATTTAGAATTTTTTTACTCCCTCATTTCGTTTATAGTATCTTATTTAAATGGCCCTAATTATTTATCATGAGTTGAAAGAATGTGGAAATGTGGAGATATTTTAATGTTCTTTTAAATCAAGCATTTAAGAAAATTTGATTTTCGTGCCCCAATCATTTTGTTTAAACACATTCTGACGATGCCACTACAAAAATATCAATAACAATAATAACAACAAATGCTCTTGCATAATAATGAAGAAAAGGCCTTTAAAGCATTTGAACATAAACAGCCAAATGCCTTTACATTCTGCATCTGCATCTTCTGTAGAAATATGGAAGACCAAACATGCATTACGTAAGGCGCCATTAACACAAAAAAACATAATTTCGATTCTAGGTTATGCATGTAGGTTGCGTTGTTTCGTCGTTTCATATCTATTTATTTTAAGTACATGGTTTGCAATTCAGGTGAGGTCAATTTTTTAACTAATCTTTTTTAAACTTTTTGAAGGAATATTTGTTTTTTCTTTCTGTTTCTTTTTTTAAGAAATAAAAGTAAACAAAAACTGTTGCATTCACAATGGATTGACTTATGATCGCTTGTATATGGAATTTATGTTGTTGTGTTTGGGTTTGCCACTAACAACAATGATAACATTTTACATTGTTATAAATTTTGTTTTATTTTTTGTCCAAAGAAAATAATGCTGCCTTAGGTGCACTATTTGTAAAGAATCGAAATCCTATCTTAACTGAAGTCTACCTAATTACTCGTTGGATAAAAGCGAAATTGTAGAAACATCTTAGCGTAATAAGTAAAGTGTTTGGCTTTTTAGTACGAGGGACATATTGACTCGGTCTTTAGAAAAGGATTTAAAGAAAATCGTTTGAAACAAAGTAGTTATCTGCTTGCTGTCAAATTTCAAAAGATGACTAGCAAATAAAAAAGACGCTATTTAGTTCTTTTAACTACCCAAATATTAGTGAAGACAACTTTACTATTTTGGAAATTATTTTGCATTAATTAAAAGCTTTTATATGAAAGGAAAAGCGAAGCTATTGGCTCGTCTGTTCCGAACAATTGGATCAAATGACTCAGCTTCATGACTGATGATATGTGTATTAAGCAGTATACAAAATCAATTAAACAACGGATATGATCCGAAGAGGAGAGTAAAATCGAGTAGTCTAGATTTGGGATTCTTCAATAGATCTATTCTGTTTCAAAAAAAAAAAAAAAACTTAAGTTCGGGTTGAACAACAAGGATAACAATTTATTTGCATTCACTGATTAGAAGACAAAATTCGAAAAATTTTAAGGCCAACCAACATATTTGCATAATAATCCACAAAATGTTTCTAAAGTTATTGATTTTGATACGCTTGCGGCCTTCCTAGAGAAGTCATAAAATTAAAATAAACACTAGAATTATTCTCTAATCATTCATCCACTATAAATCGTAACATCGACTGGATATTCAATTGCATTATTTGTTTAAAATATAGAGAATACCTCAGAAGTCACGGTTCAAAAAAGATACTCCCAAGAATGCCAGAATATGTAGGGCTCTCTCTTATTGAGTTTTACAAAAAACTCAGACTAGCTGCCTAGCATGCAATTCTGGCTCGATAAAAAATTAGATACAAATTATTTTGTCAATATTAAATGGACACAGAGGAAAAAATTTCGAAAAGAGTGAAATTTATACAGATAATCCTGATGTAAAATCAAGCAAACCCATTAGTCTATATAATTTGATCCTAAAACCACATGGCGTTATCGAATTCAATTATGTGGCCCTGTCTCAGTGAAGCATTCACCAAGATTTTAAAAATCGATTGGTTGAAATGGGTTCCATTGGATGGAAACGAAACATGCTGCAAAAAAACACCACTATAAGATAACGCACAGGTGCACTCTTTTGAAATTTCATCCTTTGCAACATAAGCCTAGTTTATGCACCTTTCGAAAACTTACTTTGATAAGGGCTTAAATATATTGGATAATAATTGGATAAAGTCCAACTTTGGTTTTGGTAAATATTGATTGAGTTTCCCTGGTGCATTTCGATTGGCTTTAATTTAAGTATTCGGTTAACTGTTCCCAAGTTTATTTAATATAAATTTCTATAGTATTTAAGTTGACATAAATTAGTTGAATCGAACTTTCTCTGGGACAAAATTCTTTTGATAAAATTGAGATGGATAATCGTAACTGAACGTCCATCAGTTGCGTTACGTATAAGTGTAACAAATTTTATTTAAAAGTATCCACATTGGCGAAGGGGGTTGTAAAGTTTATTTGACTTAAGTTTTCTACAATAGATATAAACCCAAAAACAAGTCTCGCTTTAAAATCCTCTATCATTCTATCTTTTTGATTTTTTGTGATGCGCCGTATTTTGGCTGCACATGCAATCGCTTTTTAAGATTTCCAATGCAATATTTATTTTTCTTAAAATTTTTGTTTTGGTTTTTCTTGAGTGAAGGCTTTTCTGCTTTCCTTTTTTATGTAAAAGAACGTCAGTTTGTTGTTCAATCTCAATCTTACACGCGTGCCCAATTGTTATTTCATGTGCGGTCAAATTCGAATGCATCATGACTTTCATGCAACAGAGGAGATCTCTATCGTTAATTTAAAAAAAAAAAAAAATACATGAACGATTTATTATAGTCTGCAAATATTATTTGTACTCTCATACAGACGAAGGTTTTAAAATTGTTGGATTATAATTGAGATAAATTACATTCTTTAATATGAATACTTGTACATACAATGTGTACATATGTACATACATATGTACTCGTACATTACGTACATGTGTATGTATCAGCATTTCTAATGTAATAGACAATTGGAAAATGCCAATTGCCAACTTGCATTTGCATAGCACGACTATTGCTTTATGTAATGGAGCATTGTAACATGTCTGTATCAGTGATTTAAAAAAAGGTTTCTTCGGATTGATTTTTTTAAACCTGTGTCATTTGCTTATATTTGTTTTATTTAATAAAATGCCGTTATTTTCATGAGTCTTTTTACAATTTTTATACTTTAAATATTTTTATAGCATTTTTTGTATAAAAAACCTATAAATGAATAACAGACAATTCAGTGGCTTATCATTAGTAACCTTCTCTTAAAAACACAACAAAAGTATAATAAGCATCTAAATATTTTTGCTGTCAATAAAACACTTGTAGAGTAGAGCACACATATATGTAAATGTGTTGACTTTTTCGCTCCCCGCGCATTTTCGCTTATGTAAGGAGTAAACCATAAACCGGCTAGGCCCCTTGGATATAAGTGGTAAAAATGGCCTTAAAAGGCAATGTGGCTTTATCAAGAACTGTTAAACCGAGGTTCTCGTGATTTAGTTATATTTTGTTCACAAAAACTTTTACCCCACGATAAAGCGTAAGTGGTTTTTTACCTGTTCAATTCGAAGTTTACCTTGAAACTGAAATTTGAGAATCTCTCATTAATTTCTAAAGGCATGGAAATACGAATCCTCATCATCATGAGATAGAACATGTGATTATTTGTTGTGTGAATAAAGTTTTTTTGAATTTCACCCATTTTATGGCATAATGACCACAAACTGTCACATACTATTGCAAACAGGCTTGCAATAGTATTAAGTAATTTTTGAAACTCTAGAAATCACTTAATTCGATTATTTTCTTTTTGTGTGTTAGTAAATGAGTTCGATAATAAAAAAACATTAACGGCCCTATTGCCGTTGACTTTGTAGTTTGAAAACGAAATAAAAACGACAATTTGGCAGCATCGTTGACGTTAACGACATTCGCCGTAAATATATTAGTATTCTTTATTTTCAAACGAAGATATAAACGACAATAAAACATCCGTTCTCTGTTGTGATCATTGTAGGTAACAAAATTCAAACGACTAAAAGAAAAAAAATTAAATGAAAAAAAAAGTACATCAAGGCAGTTCGAAATTTTAGTTTCTTAAATGGAAAAACATCCCACTTATGCTAAGAATTTTCGAAACCCTAAAATTTAGTGATTTTTGTAGCGAAACTGCAGAGAAATCAAATCCGTTTGGGCCTGCAGTTCTTGATGGAGTTGGTTGGCATAAAATAAGTAAAACTAAATTAAAAGAAAATAATGGATATTTTAAAAAGTTGTTTTTTTTTATTAAAGTAAGTCAAGATAAAAAGGAAGAAATGAATTCAGAGCAACAGAGGAAGGCTGTTTAAAACAGGTGCAATTGTCACCAATGGAGGAAGCGGTGTCAAACCTAGTGGTATTCGCCGACCATGAAGAAGTTATATCGCTCCTAATCGAGTTTCTTACTTAGAATCTGGGATGGAAAAAATGTTACCGTTCCATCGTAGCATCTTCCAATATTATTTATATCCATTAATTCATCATCATCACTTGAACTGTAAAAATAAATATTAGTACTCGCCATATTTTGTTAGAACTTAAATAACAAGCTTTTCAGAAATTTACAAAAATCAGAAAAATAATAACGTAAAAAATTGCAGTGCTACCACAGTTTACTAATTTTTCTTTTTGTTTTCGATAACGTTTCTTTAACGTTTCAATATATTTCAAGAACACGAATTTAGGACCAAAACAACGATAAAAACGATATACAAACGACTATTAATAATAAAACACCAAAGGGGAATAAACACGAATATTTCACCGTTTAATCGAATAAAATTTAAAAAAGCACGAATATTTCACCGATTAATCGAATAAAACTTAAAAAAGTATTTGATTATTATGTTTTATGTTGTTTGCATGATTTTCCATCTTTACATGGATGTAATTCATCTATTTTTGCCGATGACACAGCAATACTTAGTTCAGTAATATTACCGGATGACATAATACAAAACTTGGAAGAATCATCTAAAATAGTTACAGACTATTTTCTATCTTCTTTACAAGAAGAAGGAAAATTATATTTCTATCACAAACCAACATCATCGTTGGTACCGAATCTGTTCCATGGGATGACAAGGTAAAATATCTTGGCGTAATGCTGGATAAAAAACTTTTATTTAACGAACATATAAAATATATAGTACACAAAATTAATACAACAATTAAAATAATGTATCCCTTAATAAACCGAAAGTCTGAACTAAATACACATAACAAACTTCTTATTTTAAAAACAATATTCCAATTTTGCGCGCCTGTTTGGAATGTCACATCTGATTGTCATCTTAAAAAACTACAAATATGTCAAAATAAACTACTCAAAATGATATATAATTTGCCAATACGTTTTTCCACACAAACTTTGCACTCTAGGTCTAACATAAAATTAGTTAAAGATAAACTCAATATAATGTCTCTAAACTTTACAAATCGCTGTAGTTACTCTAGCTATTTACACATCAATGCATTAGTTTGATAACTTTATCTCTTGTTTTTACCCTCTAACTTAACTGCTCTACTTATGGGTTTTTTGTTATATTTTTCCCTAAATAAATTATGATAAAATAGTACATATATTTATAAAATAATGCTGTAAATGATTAAAAAGAAAAATTTTTTATAAATTGATCTCTTAAAATGAAAATTATTGTAGAAATGTAAATGTTACTGCAACAATAAAAATTGAGAAAAAAAAAAATGTTGTTTTAAAGTTAATTTAAATTACACATTATTGAAAATTCAATTACATACACTAAAATACTATTAATCAATTTATAAGGTATAAACTCTTTTGATTTTAGATTAACGTAGTGTGTCATTATTGAAAAGTCAAACACATTTTATAATTTATAGTAAGTAATGACGTTAAAAACTTGCATAACTGAATTGAATTTACCTTAAATATTGACATTGACATAAATAGAAGCACTGATGGACTAGAATATGTGATGGCAATGTGTTTGATTATAATCTTTTAACAAAATGACCTAAATCATTGTTTGTTACAATTTGGCAGTTTTAGTTTCCTTATAAATGTATAAATGAGGAATATTTGTCACTTGCTAAGATATTTTGCTTTGTAAAATTTAAAGTTTCTTTTTTCCGCAAAAATATCTTATTTCCAAGAAAAAATGGAGAAAAAGCAGTGAAAGCACGCAGTTATTTTAGTGAGGATAAGACCCTTTATATAAATGTAAAGTAAGGGACTTTGGTGTTGATTGCTTTCAAAGCAAAATCGAACGAAATATTGCAAGGACGCTGAAGAAGTGGCGGGCACAGATGGTATTTTATAAAAGTAAATATTTATTGATTAATTAAAAATTAATTAATTAGTGACGCAATTAGTACATAATTGCGTCAATAATTGAATAAAATACGAAATGCAACCCTGCTGCATACCTATTGTGAATTTTGTTCCGCGAGAAAAATTGAGTTTACTCAAGGCGAATTCATACCAGGTGGAGTCGATAGCCCAGCTGATTGTTTTTTGCTCTTGTTTTTTTTGCTAATGTCTTGTCAAAAAATACATTGTTTCATATCTGCTAATCTAATGTCAAAGTTGTTGTTTTGTTGTAGTTGTTGTCCTACTGCTCACACCTGGCATGAATTCGCCTCGAGTTTACTGCATGTCACAATAATATTAGGTGGTAGCTTCACTACAACAACATAAAGTATATGTATGTATTTTGGGGATGAAATTTAATTTTCAGATGCCAAAAAGAGCTGATTAAAGTAAACAAGATACAAAGCAAATTGTGGATTTTTACTTTTAAATTCTTTTAATTGTATCAAATAAAATCGCAAAATTTTCTTAAAGCGCATTTTTTATAAATTTTTGTTGTTAAATAAAATGAAAAATTGTATACGATTATAATAAAAACAATGTTTTTTCAGCTGTCAAATACTAAGAGCCAACTTACACCATGATATTTTTCATGAAACTGGTTGCATGCAATTTTAGTTTGTAGGCGTAGAGGTGTAGAGAAGCCAGCGGGGTAAACAAAATAGGATGGCTTGAATCTTAAGGGGATTTCAAAAAATGAAATTGTTTGGTGTAATTATGTATACATTTCGGTGTGATTTTAATAATTTCTTGTAAAATTTGTTATTTGCTTGTTTCATTTTTCTTTATTTTGTATTTCACTAGGAGTGCATATATTTTTTTGAAATAACAAAAATTAAGAATATGAAATCAAAACAAATGTAAAAATGTGCCATGAAATTTAATACAACTTTAAAAGAGAAATGAAAAAATAGCATAAAAAAGGGCATCGTATAAATTCGGTCAAATTCAGTAAGCTTAATTGAGCATGTGTGAACACCAAATTAAATTGAATAATTAAGATTAAATTGTCTTAATTGTCTCAAAAAGAAAACATGTCTGATCAGGGTACTGGCTGTATCCGGAAATTCAAATGGATTGCTGCAATCTGTCAAAATTTTCTGTTTACCTTTTCTGAGCGTTCTGCCCCTAATAAAAAATATGGAAGAACTGCATTAGTCATTTTATTTTATCGTAATTTTTTTATTATATGTATGTACATACATATGTACATATGTATGTATTTTAAATTACAATAACTTTTAAAAATATTTGAACGAAAACAAATTTATTTTGTCAAAAAAAGTAACATTAAAACTGTAAACAAATGTACAAGTGCCAAACAACAGCTGATTCGAACATCCGTTTTATTTCCATTCGAAAGTAAGCAAACCGAGTTGATTTCATGACTCCAAATGAATCCAAAATTGGCTTGTAAAACCGACTTGGATTGTGTGACAGCCCTGTATGAGATTTTAAATTTGATTTAAGTGAAAAATATTCCAAGGCATTTTGTTAAAACTGTTTGCACTCAGCATTTAAACGCTTCCGTTGTGAACAGTTTTAATAACAATTGACCGAATATACAAAATATTTGTGCACAAATATATTTTCATGTAACTGTTTACGAAAACTTGTATTGGCAATTTGTTTTTATCCATTTGCAGTTACTTAGCTGGACAAGTTTATCCGAATAGCTGTGTGTTCAGTAATAAATAAAAAAATTCAAAAAATAATTCTATAAACATGATTTTATTTAAAGTAAATCATTAAACACTAAACTCAAGTGTAAATGTTGTGATATAAAAATTTTAAAATTTTTGATTTATTTTCGTAATTAATTGGCTTTCAACGAAAAAAAAATGTGTCAAAACAACAGTCAGAAAAACCCAAGTATGCACATATGTACATACTCACTGTTACAGTAACCACAATATTGTGAAGTATGACTTAGAAAATCCCAAGAAATTAGATACAAAGCAAAATAAATTAGTAGAATATAATAACAAGAACAAAAATTATGAAACAGAAACGACAACGTGCAATTTAATGCATTTTGGTTGTTTACAACGCCTTTACTCGAGCGAATTTACGACAACGGCAAACAAGTTTAAATAATATGTATGTAATAAGAACAGTGGAAAGCAAAATTATTCGACCCTGGCACTTAAACGAATTCAACTTCATTGTAATATACCCAAATGAATTACAAATTAAATATGTACATAAGTATATTCTCACGAAAATATTTGTTTTAGGCTCATTATTATAACTTGTCTTTAGCTAAAGTTAGTATTTTGTTGGTGCGATAAATAGTTTTTCGTTATTAAAGTAAGCTTAAAACCACTTTTAACTATCACGTACTATAACGACAAGTTATAGCAATGAGCATTATCCTCATTATCATAACGAAACACTTATCGCTCCAACAAAATCCTAACTTTAGCTAAAGGCAAGTTATAATAATAAGCCTTAAACTTATAAACAATTTATTATTATAAAGTAGAATTTAACAAGCACCAAGTCTTAACAAATTTAATAAAAGTAGTAGCAAATACCAGAGTTAGACAGAAAACAAGGCAAACTTTGAGTGGTAATACGGCACTTCAAAAATAATTTCAATTTTTTTTCAGGGCTCTCCGTCCAAATTGTGTAAACGATTCTTGAAATTATTAAAGAAGGTATATGACTATGCCATTACAAGGGGTTGAAATTTCGTACTTAAAATATAAAAGCTTAAAATATGATTCACACATTTTTTCCGGACATAAGTTTTGTCCAGACAAATTTTTTTAATGCAGCAGCATTCACTCATTTCGAAAAGTTTGTCCCGACAAACAAAGCTGCCATATAAAATACATAAGTCATATTAATTTTACAACGAGGCAATAAAGCAACAACTGATTATAAGTAAATAAATTGGTGTAAAATTACAAATTTCTTTATAAAGTGAACATAATGTTTATAAGAAGTTGTTAAAACATATTATTTTTTTATTTAATTTCAAGTAATCGAAACGAACAAAACAGATGCCCAATTGCATCGTGAGCAAACTCTTTATGATTTCGCAACTTAATTCAGCTTTTTCTTTTAGAATTATATTTGGTCGCAATTCAGTTATATTTTGTCCGGACAAAAATTAAAAATAAACCAAATCCAGCCGAGATTTGTGCAAACAAAATCACTTCTCCCACTCTCTGATAGAAAAGTCAAAAACTACATATAAAAAATAATTTATCCGGTCATATTGCGTTAATCCAGTTTTTAAGTAAAAAGAAGTGGAATGAAATATCGTTGCCATAAATAAAAACATGTTATTCTGAAATATTTTTCTTTAATTTAAAAAAAAAACTGTATATTAATATAAATTATTTTATTGATATCAAATTCAGTTTCAATTTATATTGTTTAGAATGAAAGTGAAGCTTTCTTCATTTATTTTAGCAAATCTCTTATGTCTACTCCATCCCTTTCACAAAGAAAGTAAACCTAAAAAAAGTCGAACTTTTTGATGGGATGCAATAATCCTTTATAACTATATCTTTCACAAGTTCTATGTCAGAGTTGTCTATTTCCAATTTAGAGAGTATCTCTATTGCAGTTCTTTACAAATCAGTGTTGGGATCTAGCAATGTTTAAATTGTACCGACCCAGGATTAAAATTGTAACAAATCAGTATCAATTGTACCCATATTTGACATTAATAAAAAAAAAAAAAACCAGCAACACATAGTAGGTCGCCATTGAAAGATTCTAATCAAAACTTTAATACTAGGGTATTTTAAAGTGATGATAATTGACCTTGATTCCTTGAACTTCTACTCTGTGGACATGTTATTAGTCAACGTATACAAATTTTCAGCATTAAGGCAAAGGAAATCCCGCAATTCCCAAAATAAATACCAAATATGATAGACTAGGGTTCATGGAATACTTTCCGCAATAATTGGGAATATATACATATATATAGCATTTTTACATCAGTCTTCTTTTTCCGATCCCTTTGATATTTTAATGTCAAGTTTCTAATGTAAAATAGATGACATTGAAGGACCTCCATATTCTACAAGGATCATCATTTTTACACAAAATTTGGTTTAAAATATAAAATATTTAGACACGACTATAGGCAATTTTTATATATTCCTTAAGAATTTTATTTATTAAAAAGATAGATTGCTAAAATTTAAAAAAAATGCAATAATTTGAAGTTTTTAAATTGAAAATAATCCAGTTGTTAACTCAGAAAAGATATAATTTTGAAATTTTCCCACAATATCTTAAATTTTGCTCGCTAACTACGAAAAAACATGTAAAATTTTAAATAATCGAACAAAAATTTAAGAAATGCCAAACCCTAAAAAAATTTGAAGGTGTGAGGTTCTTAACTTGAAGGTCACATAGCACCACCACTGGTAAGTGAATGACACCCAGCTTCAAAACTTAAACTCAGATACTCTTCTGCTATGTCCATGTCAAATGTTGAATCAATCGGACTAGCCCTTTACAGATGGCTCTTTACACTGTGCAATGTTAGGAGCTGGCTACACTATTATTGCCATCAAGTGCTTGAAACTCCATCAAAGTAAGCGGATCTTAATCCGATTAAGAATGCCTGGAGCTATTTGGAAGAACAAATATAAGACCTAACGATTTCTCACTAAAAAGAATGGAAAAATATATCAGCCGAATACTGCCGAAAACTAATTAGAGCGATGGCAAAATGATCGTACACTGTAGTTCAGCAAAAAGGCGTTGCAACTAAATTAAATATCACGTATAGATAATAGGGGGTTATTTCAAGTCAAAGGTCTATGTCAAAAAGCACACAATCATGAGGAAATAGTAGGTTTGCACATTTATGCAAAGTGCCGAATGAAAATTTTGACAAAAGAGTCTTGGAGGCAATTTGCCCGTTGTCGTATTCCATCATCGTCATTCTATCCTGTGTATTTTATAAATCAATAAAAAAATAAAATTTAAGAAAAAAAATATGTTTCTTATTTATTAAAATCTTGCATAAACTTTTATTTATCAATTTTGCCTCATCAACAAGCTTATGATTTTTTTTAACTATTTATGATTTTCACTGTTTACCTTACCATGAATCGCTTGAAATGAGGTAATGTTCTCTTCTTATAAATTTATTTAAATAAAAACAAGTGAATTTTTGTTTTTTTACGGTAAAATGTGTGCTTTAAACTTAAATGTTTTTCATTTGATTACAGAAGAGTAAAAAGAGTTAAATACACAATGCGCCTGCGCCACTCCACCACACTGCAATATTTACAAAACCATTTATACAGAATGTGAGCAAGGAAATGTGTAAATTGTTGTCGATGTTTAAACATACACAGGCTGAAAACAAACAGAAAAACTATATACATAGATACAATTTAAATAAATGCAATTTAGCTAAACTGTTGTTACGTTAATTATGCGTAAATATTGGTTACGTTGTGTTTAATGCAAAAACACCACTGTTAACCATACTTGACTTAAAGTGACTTCAAGCCGTGGTGCCGTGTCGCTTGTCTGTCTGTCCTTCACTTGTTTTTGCAAATGCATTCATTTATTTATTTTTTCGTATCTACATATACTTTTGTGCACCCCATACATAAAAGTTCTTGGCAACATGTTGACAGGTTTGTCAGAATAAATACATCGAAGAGGAAAAATGTAAGAAGTAAAAAATAAAATAAATTCTGCGCGTTCTGTGTACAATGAACTTTTTTATAATGAGTATTTATGATTGTATGTCTTTTTTTAAACACCTTTCATTTTATTAAACGAGCTTTTAATTAATCTTAAAGATTATTAATGGTTTTGCAGAGAATTTATTTCTTGTCATTTTAATAAAAAATGTTAATTGCTTACTGCGTGAGGCTCGAGTATTATGGATTTTTGCTAGATAGGTAGAAGCTAAATTTGAAAACCGGACTCTGCACAGTGGAGCCGGTATTAAAATTACTGGTTTTAAATAGGAATGCAAGCGATACCGATGAACCGGCTATACTTTTGGTTTGCCAACATATCTGCATAGGCGGTATTTTTAACCTCCATACAATGAGATTTTAGATATTTCGAAATAATAATATACATAGGCTGTAAAGCCACAGCCTATGTATGTTAATGTAACAGCTTCATCAAGGTGCTTGCTTATTGCAACAGTATTTTAGTTTTAAAATGACTTCTGATTGGCTGCTAGTCTCGTTCAAACATAATGTTTGTTGAATACAAATAATCTCGTAGGACGAAATTTGTATAATAATAAAATAATAACCCAAACTAAAGTTTTATTTATACATATTACCCTTAATTAAAATTTACAAGATTTATTAGTATTTGTATTTGACTATCGGTATCTTATCGCCAAAAAGGCTTGTATTTATATATAGGGTGGGCCAAAAACAACCAAGGGCTCTCCAAAAATTTGTCTTAAAAGTGCCATTGTGTCTCGGGCAGTATGGGCAGTGGCTCCGTCCTGCTGAAACCACATACCAGGTCTGTTTTCAAGAGCAGGACGTAAAAAATTTTCTATCATAAACCGATACCGCTCTCCATTTACGGTTACAGCACTTCCATCTTCATTCTCGAAGAAGTAGGGCCCAATGACATTTTCAGATGTGATCCCACACCATACTGTACACCTGATGGGGTGCAATTGGCGTTGATGAATGGCTCTTGGATTTTCAGAACCCCAGAACCTACAGTTCTGCTTATTAACAAAGCCATTCAAATGAAAATGAGCTTCATCACTCATAATCAAATTTTCAATAATGTCGGCGATATGCTCTTTGCGTTAAAATAATTGATCTCTGGTTTAAATAATACAATTCCAAGTGTTGTCTATATAATCTGAAAGAAAAAATAAAAAAAAGTTAATAAACAAAAAAGTTATTAAACTTTTACACCCCTTGGTTTCTTTTGGCCCACCCTGTATATACTTGTATTAAATATATTAATAGGTATAAGTTCAAAAATATTGGTTGGGTTTATAAGAAACTTAACAAAGAGAAGGGAATAGGCTTTGAAAAATTTGTTTGCGTAGCTCACGTCTCTTCTGGCCTTTACTTTTTTATTTTAAACTAGTTGTGCCCGCCACATCGCCAGCGTCCTTACAAAATTTTGTTTGATTTTGCTTTGAAAGTAACCCACACCAAATTCCAATAATCTTATTTTGTAGTGCTTCAGATATGGTTTATGTATTTTATTTGTTTAAAGGTACTCATGCCTCGGTAAATACTCAGCGTCCTTGCAATATTTTGCGCGATTTTGCTTTGAAAGCAATCCAATCCAAAAACCCCTATATTTTCAGTGCCGCCTACCACTATGCTTCAGTTATGGTAATGTATTTACTTTATAAAACAGCGCCATCTGTTATTGCTTCAGTTATGGTTTCTGTATTTACTTTACTAATAAAATAACTGCTTTTACTCCTTTTTCTCTTGGAAATAAGACAGTTTTGCGAAAAAAAGGATTCTATATTGGAACCAGGATACTAAGGTACCTCTTCATCCAATACTTTTTACGTGATGGGAACGCAAAGAAAAGCAGACAGACGAAAATGAGTTAATATTTTATTATATGTTTAGATGTAGATGTATAGATGCTATTTCCATTTATTAAAAACCTTTATATTTTTTCTAAACACACATAAAATAAACGGTACTTTGTCGTTTCGTTCAGTGTAATTAAATATAACTGCGATTAACCGTATTTCTACTAAATATCAAGAGAACTAAATTTCGAATTAATTTTAATCAGCTGTAATTTAAACGTTGTTTATGCATTTCATTATTATCAGCAATATGCTTCCTCTGTTTTTAACTTGATTGTTTTTTTTTTGTGATTAAATATTTTTCATATTTTTCCTTCCAAAATCCAAATAGAATTAGTTTTATACACTATTTCCCATTTATGTATTTTTAAGAAAATAAGGTTTATGTATCTTTATTGTTTTAAGCTACACAAATTTAACTTTTTCCAGCTTCTAGTTATTAAATTCTGCACTGGTATTATATAAGATTTGAATGTAAGTAATGTTTTGATTCCATCACCCTTTTGTATGTAGAAAATAATATGATCTGGTACTTCTTCCCAGTGCATTGTTTATTTTGTATAGGCGTATTTTTGTAGAAATAACATTTGAGGAGATTTGAAATCGTAATCATTACAATTTTAAAAAGCGTCAGCATAGGTTAATAGCATAGTGGCTCAAAATAGCTTTTAAAGTTGATTCGTTAAACGATGTTTTTAACCCGCAACAGAACTTGGATAATTTATGCAAAAAAATTATATTTAAAACTCTTCTGCTTATCTCTTGATATCGGTAATCCTATATGTATTTGCAGAGGTAAAAGTATACTTGACTTTGATAGTTGGAATGACTATGGACACTATTTTTGAGTTGTGCGTGGCATTATCAACATTGACTTTTTGAAAAAAAAAAAAATCCTTTTTATTGGTCCTATCAAAATAAGAGAGAAAAATTTCAATATTATAATGTTCGGCTACACAATTTTTCAGTTTTCATGACAAGAGTAGCCGTATAACAAAAGCTCTTTTAAAGGCCTTTCGGAAATATTATTGAAAAAGTTAAAGTTTTTTCAGTCATTTAAAAATTTGTATTTTTCGGCATCCTTTTATTTATATTAGCTGAATTCACAATCTTGTGCAAATGGTCTTGCATCGTAGCATTTGCAAAAAGGTATTGAATAATTTTACAACACACAAACAAAATATACAGAAATGCATATGCTACAATTTTGGAAATAAACAACTCCTAAAACCATAGTTTTTATTTGCTAGGCATTTGCAAACTGACAGCTGACAATATAAATTAAATAAAAAATTTGAAATTTAAAATCAACAAAAAATATCGAAATCAAAGAATGTAAAAAAGGCGTTAATAATTTAAAAATGGGCTTGGATGGACATGATAAAATTTAATTTGATATCAATTACTGGACTGTATGGATGACGAATTTTATTTTAACTAGTTCCCTGATCTTAAGTATTACTTGTTTTCAAAATTCCAAAGAACAAACAACTCTTGCTGTTAGCTGTCATCAAGTACTAGGCTTCAGTCAAATTTTGAGCAGTAATTTTCGATTCATGACTGCAGTGATTAATTGTTATTTGATACTAGTCGACTGTCCATTTTTGGGAATAATGAACCTTTTACGAGTACAGTTTGATAACTCCGTAACTTTTTGTGTTTTCAACTTCCGATGCAACTCTGTTCCCTCCCGTTAACAGTTATCTTATACTGACGAATTTTGGACAGTGTACGTTTGGCTTGTAATTGAATGAATGTTATATAAATTAGCCGTTGGATCCTATCCGAGGGTGGTCTTACCACTGAGTGAAATAAAAGCGTAGACTAGCGTCCCCAATGTATAGTACAGCACTCATCACGATAACGTGCCGTGTGTAAAAGAAGGCATCGATACGGCACTAGATGTACCGCACAGTCACAATGAGTAGCAATTTATAGAACATGGCGAACCATTGACCCATGTTCTAACCTCTTGATTAGGGGTTGGAGACCATCTAAATCCTTTCTGTTGAGAGTGCAACAGCACACTTTGATCAACAATGCACCATCTCTGCATACATCAGTGTACCAGAGGGTCTCTGTGGGGCAACCGGTTCCCGAGGTACCAGTCCTTTGGGCACTAGTCGGGCTTCGAAAAGAACAAGTGATATCACAGACCTTTTCTTTTAGATTCAGGTTCCATGAACGCTGGTATCTGGTGCCCCCATTTTCCCCAAGAGCAATTCATAGGAAATTTTTACAATTGCATAAATTTGCAATCTCAAATGCACAAGATTGTGAACTGGGCTATTATTTATATTTATATACTAACGAATTTCGTCTCTTTTCAAAACTAGAAACGTTAGGGGGTGAAAGGAAGAACTTTAATGAAATTTAAAACAAAAATATCTCTCCATCTGCTATGTTCAACACGCTAAGTTTGTTTTGAAACAAGGCCTCAAAGGTAAGATAACGCGTAAAAGGCAATTTTGTAATCCCCAAAACCGGTGTGCAGACTTAGTAGATAGGATTTGATCGGTTATGCCGTGATGAGATCCAAGTAAATATTTCAACTGCAAAATTACACAGTCTATAATAAAAAATGTTTCCTCTATATTAAATAGATGAACAGTTAACAATTTTACAGGTTCTTAACACACTCTTACAAACCCGCACCAAACTTAATTTTTTATAATTAGAGAGCAAGTATAGATATTAGAGTCTAATATTAAAGTGATTAATTGTTATTGCAAATATCGCTCCAAAGATGGTTTTGTAAATATTCACATTATTTGAGCTTAAATTTTTAAGAGAACAAATGCTGAGCATTTTACTCTTATCTTTTTTTCAATAATATTTTAACACTCTAGTAGCAGGGTGGAAAATGAAATTTTTTTTCGGAACAAAAATAATTTTAAATAGTATTTAATAATGGCGCCCTATGCTCGAGTGGGAGTTAGAGGAATAAATATAAAATATATTTAACAATAATTTTATTAAAAAAAAGTGTAAAAAATTCGGTGTTTAATAAAAACTTATTATTTTCTGTCATACAAAATTGCATTTATTTAAGCAACATTTGTTTGCTTACTGTTAAAAGTTTTTGTATGGCAGGAAAATAGTGTGCTGCTTACAAACCCTCAATTTTTTTGCTGGGTATTACAAATTAGGTAATTAATTTTAAAGAAAAAATAAAGAAGAATGCAGAGCACGGACGTAGCTGTCTAAAAAATGCATTCAGAATGGAATATAACGAACTTAGATTTCAGATTTTTTATGCCTATTTGAGAAATAGAAAAATACGAGATATTTAAAAATAATTTATATTTTAAATTACGGAATTTGAAATATTACATATTTGAAATATAACATATTTCAAATTTCTTATTCAAATTATGCGGTAAGAAAAATAAAAACGTAGTTTTTTTGTGAGTAACCAATTTGGATAATTCATTTTCGTGTTATTCTAAGATACGTGCTGCATGCTCCTGTATTTTTGACTACGGTATATCACGACATCCAAAGCCAACAAAAAATCTAACTTTTATTCTGAGAAATCCATGTATCTTCATTGATCGCAAAATGCCACGTCCGAGGAAATTTTTTTGGGCATTTTGATATAAAATGATATCGAAAAAAGTACGAACTTATCTTTTTAATTCTTTTTGAAAATAATATCCTTTTGAATTCTTTTTGAAAATGATAATTAAATTATTATTTTATATCCTTGACATTCAGTGAAGAATATAACTGTAATCTTTCTATAAGCATCTATACCAGGTAATAAAAATAAAATAAAAAACTCTTAAGGGGTTAACAAACAGCAAAGAGAACTGTATAAATATTTTCAGTTCAAATATAAAATAAAAATTATGCAAACAATTTGAACCAGTATTACTTTTAAGCTCTGATGATAATCAAGTTTAAATCGGAATTAATATTTTATTTTTTATTTCGTTATTTTACGGACTTTGGCAGCTTAATTTTTAAGAAAAAAATGTGGAAAATTTGTAAGATTTAATTGTATAGAAACGTAAATAAAAGGTTCAATGAAAAATTTATTATTATTATTTAAGATGTTATCTTGACGTTATGGACACAATCAGTTAATGCTCAAGAGGATGTTCACATAACAAATAGTCGAGGAGGCAGTGTGAAAAACACAATTAAAACATCAGATATTTTTCCCGATTATAATTACAATACACACTTCACCGGTATAAATAATAACAATACAATCAAAAATTCACCTGGAACTTATAATAAAAATTCAAAAAATTCATTTGGAAATAAACAAGCAGACAATCGGTTGTTGCTGCACACAAAAGAAACGGCTGTAATTATGTCTCCGCAAAACGCAAATACTCACATTTTTAACAATTTGTCAACGCATTCTATTACTACACAATCCTCTAAAGCGTGGAAAGTTCAACCAAGAGATTCTTTTAACTCGAAGCTGTTTGATATCATGTCTTCAAAAGCCCATTCCCAGAACCTGATCTATTCTCCTATTTCACTGCAAACATTGTTGGCATTCATTTTTACCATGTCTGACGGAAAACTGTTTGAAGAGTTGGCTCAATTATTGGCAATATCTAATAATCGTACGCATGTTGCCAAAACTTTTGAAAACATTTTACATACAGTTTCATTAAATACACCCCCCACTACACTTATTATGGCCAATAAATTGTATTACGATATCCGGTTTGGCCCAATTGATCACAGTGTTCGTAATTTTGCTAAGAAATCATTTGCCAGTGAATTGGAACAAATTGATTTTATTGCCTCCAAAAAAGCTGCCAATCTTATTAATTCATGGGTAAGCGAAAGAACCCGTAATCTTATACAAGATATTGTCACGCCTTCCTCGATATCCGGTGATACTAGTGCGCTATTATTAAATTCTTTATACTTTAAAAGTGAGTGGTTTACGAAATTTGCCACTTATGATACGGAAACTCAAGATTTCTTCATGTCAAAACAAGCAAAGGTTCCAGTCAATATGATGTATAATGAAGATGTTTTTCGTTATGGTGATTTTCCCGACGATCTACAAGCTTCTGTAGTGGAATTGCCATACAAGACATCGAATTTATCCATGCTGTTGATTTTACCTAAAGACACAGAAGGTTTGGCAGAGTTGGAAAGAAAACTGAGATACTACGATTACGAGTCACTATCTCGGAAACTTAAAAGAGAGACAGTAACTGTAAAATTGCCCAGATTTAAAATTGAATATGAAATTGACATGATAAAACCCCTTCAAGAGGTAAGTATGTCAAAAAAAAAAAAAAAAATATATAACAAATTAAGCCATTGCGTTACTTGACTACCATTGTCCAATAACCAATTTAAGCTTGAATTTAGAATTATTTTTTGTATTGCTGTAATTAAGGGTAAACAAGACTCACTTTTCTTAAATTTTTGTTTTCATACTCTGTAGTATTTCAACAAAAAACATGTTTGAGGTTCTTAGCATGTAGGATGTAAATGACTAAATTGTTAGAGATCTGCTCGGCAATTTCATTTAAAGGGGCTTAATAAATATATTCTTTAAACTGTTTGTTTCTGATTTGAAAAAATAAATTTCATTATTTCTTATGTCATTGGCATACTTTTATTTTGTCATTCCGTGTGTAATTCTTACAATATTCATTTCCGACCCCATAAAGTGTATATATATACTCTGGATCCTTATACATAA
The DNA here is from genome assembly GCA_949628195.1 of Phasia obesa. NCBI lineage: Eukaryota > Metazoa > Arthropoda > Insecta > Diptera > Tachinidae > Phasia > Phasia obesa. The sequence continues at coordinate 76,456,539 of OX451219.1, read as the reverse complement.
AGAAGTTGATTAAGCTATGACCGTCTGTATGTCCATCCGTCTGTCCGTGTTCGGGTAGTAATGTCAGTAATGTAAGTACACCAATCTGTCAGGCATAGTTCCGAAAATGTCGAGATTGCAATTCAGCAACATCGAATCATTCCTTTGGAGGCTGCCGGCCAAAACCACGCCCACCTATATTTTGAAACGTTTTATTTTTCTTTTTTTCGGCTTTAATGATTCTCGTTTGTTTTTTTGTCCAATAAATATTAGACCACGACAGGTAGATGGCAAGGAGTCCATACAGATCTCGGGTAATCAATAACACCCTGCGGGGCTCATTTTTGTTTGTTTTTAGGTTGGTAGGGTTTTTCTGCTTAGATTTGTATTAAAGACCTTTACAGAAAGCAATACAAATAGAGATAGCCAATAGATCCACAGGGTACTCACCGTGCACTGATCCACAGGGTGCTCAGGAGCAGTTAAAAGGCAAGGGGAGTCAATATGAGGAAATTTTTGTAAGGATTTTTTTGCTTTAATCTGACCTTTCTAACTCAATACAGATTACAGGAAGGTCCTTAATTTAAAAAAAATAATATTTTTGCAAAAAAATTTAAAAAATATCTTTTTGAAAATCAAATATAATTTTGCAGAACACTTTTCGAAAAAAAAATTAAATATTTTACTAAAAATTTTAGAATAAAATTTAAGAAAAAATTTAAAAATATTTTTGAAAAAAAATTTTTGCAAAATTATTAAGGAAAATTTTCGAAATATTAAAAAAAATTCAATATTTCTGTGAAAATAAAACTCATGAGTGTACATATTTTAAATATTAAGAAAATATGTATGTATATAAGTACATACATACATATACTTATAAAGTAACATATATTCTTTATAGGTTTGATTCTTAAATAGAGGAGATCTCTGTTTTAAAACCTAGATGCATTAAACAAACAGACAGCATCAAGACACCGACTACAAACTGTCAAAAATAATTTCTATTTTATTCAACAAAAGAAAATGTCACAAAATTGTAAATTACAAATTTATATACAAACAAAAAGTTTTAGAGGCAATATTGATAATTTTTTGAAAAAGTTATTTAGTTTTATAAAAGCAAAATATGTCTTTCTACAACAATGTCAGAGTTTTCGACATAGCTGTCGTCGTCAATATCATTAAGTAGCTGACTACAAGGCGACAATTGTAGCCAACGGAATTTGTTTTCATTTAGTTGCGTAGCAGCTGTCTTCTATTTCTTTAAAGCATAAATAATGAGTTTTTTCTCATATGACTTATTTTAATTTAGCACTCATACTTGTTAATATATAATTTTGTTAACCTTATGGTGAAGGGAACTCTGGCTAGCATAACACTTATGATCACTGGTTGAAGCTTGTTAAATGTGGATAACATGGGAAATCTGAGCCTTGAAGAAATACTGGCAATTGCTAGAAATTTAGTGATGAGAAAGAAGGCCGCCAGTTACCAGTCCTTAGTCTGAAATCACTATAATCAAGAGGAACAGCTAGTGGAGTAACAAATGGCTCAATGAAAATAAAGTTGCCATAATTACAATTTAAGTGCCTTTAATCATTGTGGGCGGATGGGGGTCGAAAAGGGACCCATTAAGAAAGCCGTGTGCTTCGATGATAATTTTTCTTTATATATAAAGATTTTTTGTAAAACTGAAGGAGAATTCATTATTACAAGCAAAATCCCATGTTGGTTTTATGGCAACACTGTTACATTTCTTTTTACTCTAAGTCTAATTCATACTAATGCGTTAAACACATAGACAACATCAGGCTACCGACCACAAACTGTAAAATTAAAATACACACGTCTATGGGAAATCTAATATTTTAACGATATCAAAGCTACATGGCTACACGACTACCGCTGTGGTTGTAGCGAACTTAGTCACCGCTTCACGAATACAAATGACGTTGGCTACAATCGGCGTCGTGCAGTCATCTACTAAATTAAATTGAAGACGACAGCTACATACTTCAAAACTATAAAAAATAAACTTTTTCAAAAAATACTTTTATCATATCAAAACAAATAAATATATTTGCTCGAAACCTCTTGAGCCGAGTACTATACAAGCTAAAGCTTTTATTAATATTCTACCACTCACGTTCATGCACACTTTCGTGATTATCATATACAATAAATCAAAATCATTCGTCATGTGAGCGGTGACCATCTTCGGTTTAAATTTTACTAAAAAGAAAAATGTTACATTTTTTATGGTTTTCATACACAAAGAACAAGTGTTTTGCATTCCTAGAAAGCTACTGAAAACTTTCTTGCTTTTATTTAAGGCGTAACAACTACTTTTATTTCGTTATTCATTAAAAAACTAATCTTCTATTTACAACTTTTTATATTCACAGATGGGCCTTAATGCTTTATTTAACAACGCCGGCACCATTAATCTTTTTAAAAACCAGCAAAAGCCGCTAAGAGTAGATCAATTCAAACATAAAAGTTTTATAAATGTTAATGAGGCGGGCACAGAAGCAGCAGCTACTACAGGTTTGTAAAATGATTAATGTGATATTGAACAACCATTTTATGGTTTTAACGATCAAAATTTATTTTTTTTAATTCTTAGTGGCGAAGTATGTTCCGCTATCATTACCAATCGAAATGAAGTACTTTGTAGCCGACCATCCGTTTGTTTTTGTTATACGAGATGCAAATACGATCTTTTTCATAGGACATGTAGTTCAATTTTAGACTGAATTAATTTATATATTTTTATGCTCAGAAAATAATTATAATAAAATGTGTTATGATATAAATTATGTATAATTTTAATATAAACAAGACAAATGCTGCTAAATATGAGGAAATTAATCGGCATAAATATCGCTTGTGTTTATTGGAGAGGTTATCGATTCAGTAAAAGCCTTCCAAAACCCTATTGTTTTTAATTATTTTGCTCAAATATAGCAGAAAAAAATTCAAATTCAAGTGACGTAAAAATCTTAATTTTTATTTTACAATTAAGCAAGACAAATTAATACTGGGTAATTGCATGGGCGAATTCAGTTAATTTCGCCTCCTTTACATATGTCAAACGCGGAATTGACTGGCTCGGATACCGCGGGTGATTGTATTTTATGGATAAGCCGAAAAAATTGCCAATATCGGTTAAAGAATGGCTCAAGGTAATTAAAATAACACAAAAGTGGTTTAAATCAGTTTATTGTAAATAAAAACAAAACTACGTGATGTACATTATTGTTTAACTGCAATTTAATATAAGTTATAATTATTTTTTTTTTACGAAAAAATCAGTTTTTTTTTGTTTTTATACATAAAACGTTTTACTTGTAAGCGTCGTGGATAAACAACCCGTCAATAATCGAGAGCTTACTGTAATTATATATAACTTTTTTATTTTAAGTTTGACATTTGGATTTTATACATATGACGAGATTTTTACCGGATGCATTCTCTTGCTATGGATTCGCTTTAAATTCTTCGAAACATAAAATCAAATTAAGCAATGCAAAATAACATTTAAAACATAATAACATTTTTAAATACGCATTTCTTTTGCTATGACAGAAATATTTCATCGTTATTGTGCTGAATTAAAAATAAATCAGTCAAGTGCGAGTTAAACTCACACACGTAGGGTTCCGAACTATGTTTAGTACAACTTTAAAAATACAAGCTGTTAATTTTTTCATGTCTTATGAGTTACCCTTTAATTTTAAAATTATAGTCGTAATCGCGAAAATTACATCACTGTTGGAACACCATTTAAATATTAGTAATTTTTGTTATAGCGGCCATAGTAATACACTTTCTATAAAAATATACATGCGCCTACTTATTGCGGTTCAAAAAATAACGTAATATACATGAAAAACATGTTACTGATTGTTCACCTTTTAGATATTAGTAATTGTTACAGCGGCCGAAGTACAAAAGTTGTTGGAAACATTTCAAGAGTCTACCTATTACGGTTCAAAAAGAAGGCTATTTACGTACAAATCATGTCTCTGTCGGAACACCCTTTAATTTTGTTATTTGTTATAGCAACCCATCTTCTATACAAATTGTAAGAGTCTACCTATTACGGTTCAAAAAATATGTCGTTATACATGCAAAACACGTCACTGTCGAAAAACCCTTTATATTTTTATTGTTTTTATTAAGGTCATAGTAATACACCATTTGTGAAAATTTCAAGAGTCTATCTATTATTATTAAAAAAATAGTCAATGTGCATGCAAATCACGTCACTAGCGGCACACCCTTTAATTTTTACTATTTGTTATAGTGGCCATAGTAATACACATCCTGTAAAAACTTCAAGAGTCTACCTATTATCGTTCAAAGCCTATGCCATATACATACAAATCACGTCACTAACGGAACACGGCCACATCTATACCCCTTCTGTGAAAATTTCAAGAGTCTACCTATTATGGTTCAAAACTTAGGGCTTATACATGCAAATCACACCACTATCGGAACACCCTTTAATTTTTAGTTTTATTTTTTTATAGTTCTTTAAATAGTGAACTAAGTTTTAATTACTGTTTGTAAATTTCAAGTGTATCCGTCCTACAGTTCAAGAAATAAACACATTTTCATGAATAACACCTCTCTATTGGAACACTCTATAAGTTTTAGTATTTGTTGCTATAGCGGCAACAGCTATACATCATCTGTGAAAATTTAAAGAATCTACCTATTACGGTTCCAGAGATAAAAAGCGCTGAAAAACGGACAGACGGACAGACATTTTTACCCTTTACCCTTTGAGTACGGAAGCCTAACTAGCATTTCTAAAATTGCAATATTTTTAGAAACTTACAAATATGCTTTAGATCGTGCAATATAAATTGTAAAACTATAAAAACAGCCTGCCTCGAGAAATATAAGAAACAAGAATATGTTCGCGTTTAATTCATGATGTATAAACGAGATCAGTATCGTTTCTTAAATTAAAAGAACGCATTTAAAAAAACTCTGATAGATTTAAATTGCACAGAGTTGTGGGTTCAAGAATATGTTCAGATTTTAGAAAATTTAGTAGCCGATGGTTTGAAAGAAAAATAAATGAACGAAGGAATGATAAACGTTTGCTTACTTAAGTATTCAAAGTGCGGTGAAATTGCTAATGTGCCAACTACCGGCAACTAGCAGTTGTGTTGTTAACTAAATGGAACCAACTTTTAAAGAGAGACTTTCGCAACAAAAACAAGGAAAATAATGTCCAGTGATTTGTTAAACTAACAGTTCTAAAATTATATTTTGTAAAAAAAAATTATTGAAATACTTTTTGAATATTTATAAATATTTGTTATATCTTGTTATTTTTGTCACCTGAATTGTTTTTAAGTTTTATAAACTGTTAATACTAATAGTCATTATTTGCGTTGTTTTTATGTTTTATTAAAACTATGAATTTTTCCCGGGAATGCGAATATTTTTTCCCCATTTCCCGAGAAAAGAAAAAGTCCGGGAAATTCCAAACCCTAATTTCGACGGAAGTGTTATTTATGTTTTCTAATAAAAATCCAAATGTATTGAGAAATCCAAAACATATCAATACGTCTAGTAATTAGATTTCCCCCAACAAATATTTTGTCATAAATTAGATAAGAATAAAACATCTTGTTTTTTGAATAATATAGTAAAAAAAACCTCATTTGTAATAAGCTGAAGAGTCATCATAATACCATTACTCCAATAATTGTAAATTCTTTTTAAATTTCTAATTATAAATTTAATTTAATTAGAAAATTTTAGAGATTTATCTAAATATTCGAAATAAAGAATGACTCATAATATACATTTGCATAATTTATGGAAGAGATATCAAGAAAGATTTTCAAGAATTTTTGTTTTTGAAAGTTCATAAAATACGCAAAACGAAAAAAATCTCGTTCCTCTTTTTGCGTGGTTTTATTATATTGCTAGTTTTTATTGTTTTAAAAAGAACAAAAATAAATTATTAGATTATTAAGATTTTGCTAACTTAATTATTTGGTGACTTTACCTTATACAGAACAACAAAAAAAATCTTTAATTTTGTATTACAGTTATGTGCAGCTAATTAAATTAATAATTCTTGCAAAAACAACCGACTTCAAAACTGACAAACTTAAAATCAAGTTTCTTTAAGACGGTAATTATACAATGATTATATTATATTCGAGGAAGATTGTAGCCTGATTTTTTAGATGTCGTAGCACAAAATGTCAAATCAGATAAAAAAAAACTAATTTTGGAATTCAATAATCTAAAGCTTAAACAATTTTAAAAAAGCTTAAAAGTTTGGACATATACATCAAATTACATAAACTATTGCGACACCCTTTAATTTATAATTTTAAATATTTAAACTTATTATAACAGAAATAGTAATGGACATTCTGTGGAATTGTTAAGTATTCGTCAATAACTGTTCAAAAGATTCGGCGATATATATCAAATGACAACACATATTGGGACACCCTTAAAAATCAAATTTTAATTTAAATCCACATTATAGATAGATGTCTTTTTCATACAGATTCTTTGTACATCTAAACTGTCTTTGTAAATTTCAACTGTCTATCTATAACAGTTCAAAAGTTTGCCTATATACATATAACAATTTACATTAACTATAGGGAAACCATTTAATTTTCAAATTCATATTTTATTCCTGTTATTATAGCGGACTTAGCAATACAAGTTCTTTGTAAATTTCAACTGTCTGTCTATAACGGTTCAGAATTTTGTCCATATATATCAAATTAAACCAACTAATGGGACACCCTTTAATTTCTAATATTTATACTTATTATAACAGACATAGTACCGAACATTCTGTGATACCTTCAAGTGTTTGTCTATAACGGATCAAAAGATAGGATCATAAACGTGAAATTACGTCACCTATGGGGTCACCCTTTAATTTTTAATTTTATTTTTTTATTACGTTTTGTTATTGTGAGCTATAGTGATACGCACTTTTTTTAATTTTAAATTGGTGACATATAAAGTTCATAATACACGTAAAAAACATGTATGTTGTATGGAGACAACCTTAATTTTTTAAAAATCTAAACTTCTTTTAAAGTGGGACCAATCTGTAAGTAAAAATTAAAATCGGTTCAGAAATGACAGAGTTCTGAAGGCACAAACATACAAAAATAAAGCAACACACAGACGAATTGATAATTTATTTTTAACCGACTTCAAAAAAGAATCACAAATTAAATCACACTTTGTGTAGTTCAGAATAAGAATAGCAAAGAAGTCTGGCTAACACTCTTCGGACTTCGTGCCACCTTACAATATTAAACTTTGCTTAAAGGTAGCATTAATAAGGTGCTTCTAAGTAGTTTATAACACATATCCATCCACATAAATCTATACATATAATAAAATTGTAACAGGGCCATTTCTGTTCATGAATTTTATTTCTGTAGAATTTTTGTCTGTCTCTCTGTCCGTCTATCTGTGTTTGCATCACCTAAAAACTACTGAACGAATCTTAATAAAATTTTGGACCTCCTACCTTTGTATTTCTTTTCAAATATAGAGAAAATAGCAAAAAAATTACGCAATTTTACCGATTGAATGGTGCTGCAAACTTGGCATTACCTTTTCTTTCACAGCGGGATACGTTAAATACCATTTACTGAACTACACAATAGATTTAGAATTTTATATAAATTTTATCCAGGGATAGGTACCTCTAATAAAAGAAAATAAATAAACCATGACTGAAGCACTATAAAAGTAAGAGTCTTCGAATTTGGCGTGGATTACTTTCAAAGCAAATTAGAACAAAATTTTGTTATTTTTGTGGCGCCTACGATGTGGCGGGCATAGCTAGTTTTAAAATAAAAAAAAATCTAGCAAAACAGGCAGAGAAAGATTGACCCCAACACAACTTTTAACAAGCCATACATTTTAAAATATAAGTCTATATATCAATACATATAATAAAACTGTAACAAGACCATTTCTGTACATTTTTTTTTTTGCAAAATCAAATACAAAAAACCAATTTTTGGAATTTTTGTCTGGCTGTCTGTGTTCGCATCACGAAAAACTCATGTTATTTAATTTTAATAAAATTTTGTCAGGAGGTATCTTAGTATCTTGGTTTAAATAAAGGGTACTTTTTCCCGTAGAAATATCTCATTTGCAAAAGCAAATAGAAAGAAAGTAGTGAAAGTATGAAAATTTACCAATTTAATGATGCTGCAAACTTGCCAGCAAGCGTTTGTCTATAACGCTTTAAAAGGTGAAACAATATACGTCAAAATCACGTCTTCTATGGGAACACTCTTTAATTAAAAACATTATATTTTATACTTGTTGCTATAGCAGACAAACTTGTTTACATTATTTTTCAAATTTTAAGAATCTGCCTATTAAGGTTCGAAAGAAGAAAATTTCTGTTTTTACTATTTTAATATTACGATTTTTATTACTTTTGTTGTGGTAATACACCTTCTGTTACATTTTCAAATGTCTACCTATTATCGTTTATGATATAAAGGCCTATGTCAGACACACAAAAATCGAAGCGATATTACAAAGATTACGATTTACCAGAACATGATTTTTCATTCTATGAAAAATCGAATAAAAACGAATTTAAGAATAAGTCCAGCAGGTTATCGTAATGTCATCGATGTGTCCAAATCAGTTTTTAAGAATTTATTGCTGTAAACAACCATTCAAGTGAACTTAATCGAAATGTGTAAAAAACTTATAAAACACTTTTTAAGAAAAACCAAAATATTACTAAAAAAATAAATTAGATTAAAACAGAAAAATCTAAAAAAATCAAATTCATTATGAAATACATCTTATATATATAAAAAGAAGTGTACACTTTGATGTAAGACTGTAGATGGTTTATGTGAAGTTTGCACGGTTGCGGAGATATGGCATTTACATTTTCCTATATATTCCCTCAATCTTCTATATTATGATTTTTTTGTTGTCACTTGAAAAGTTACCAAACCATGTATCGTAATATCTTATGTGTATAATGACATTCGGTCTTTCTAATTGGAATGTTGAGCTGAATCTTTTCAGTGGTTGCTTCAATCGTCATTTTATTTGTGCGCTGACAATGCGATTTTTCACTTGCTATACACCTGCATTGTATCATAGGTATGTGTTACTTTTGTCTTTGCGTTTCCTTAATCACCTCCTCGATTGGTTGAACCCGATATGTGATGCTGTTGTTGAGATGTATGCAAAAGCTTTGTCGCGAAACTATAATGGTTTCTTCTCTGTTGAGAGTTAACCTACAGGGTGGACTAAACCGAAAAAGGTTAATCATTTCCCAAGCACTTAGAAGGGCTCTAAGGTTGGACCCAGGCAACGCCGGGTGATATACACTAGTAGTTTTATAAAATCAAAATAAAAGTAACACTTTACGTTGATATTTGAGCCCAGGGTACATAGAAACGGTCATACGTTATATGTCGTCTTTTTCAACGGAGGAGTAAGTTGTAATACATGATTTCTTATGAGCGTTGTCCCAATTTCTACATATCCGTCAACGCAAAGTACAAAATTTGGGAAACTTTTAACTTTGGACGTATGTTGACCAGTTTAATAGCTATCAATTGGTTTTTCTTTTTTTTTTATTAAATTTTTGTGTTGAGTGGCAGCAAAAATAAAACAAAATACAAGACAATGAATAAAGTAAAACGCAGAAGTGTTTCTTTTCCTGATTTAATATCCGCCAACAATTTACTCATTGTGTCAACCTCTTCCGTCGACAAGTTGATGACAGTTAAAGTCGGCAGCATTTAACTTATGTCGGATTCTATATTTAACGGCCCTTACACCTCCATAGATAGGAGGTACTTATTATATCCTAAGTATTGAGTAGTGGGTACCGAGTATTTGATCTTTTTATTAAATATTCGATATTTTTAACGTTATATATATAGAAACAAATTGAATAGAAAATTCAAGGATTTCATTAAAACTCCAATCAGCAGTGCGTTCATATTATATAAACAAAAGTATTGAGTACAATTGATAAGTATTGAGTAGTATCGAGTAATTAAAGTACTACAAAATGCATACATATTAGATTTATATTTTTTCTTAAACAGTATTTCCTTTTTTATGAACAATACCATAAATTTTAAAATAAGCATTAAATTAATTTAATTTTCTTTACGTTATCTTTAAACCTAAAAGTGTATACTTGTATCATCATTTAACAAAAATAAATTAATAATATATCATTTTCAAAATAAGTAAATTTTTCGATTTTCCATTTAATATTTAATATTAAAAATTTTATATTACAAATCAAATTAAAATTTTAGAAATTGGATTAAAAGTGACACCTGATTATTGTATTTTTATTTGAAACGAAAATCTATGATTTGATTCAAGATACATAAGCCGTTACACGGCTGATCTTCAAGAAAATATAGAAAAAAGAAACCTACAAAAATGTATTAACTCAACTTGTAATAACATATTTCAAAAAGTGTATCCAACTCGACTTGAATACCCATAGTGGATTGCGTTTGTTGTTTTTGTATTTTAATTAGTTTATTAATAACTTGAGCTTTACCGTTTACATAAAAGCTCAAGATATCAATAACAACATTATCTACATGTTTAGTGATATTTTACTCTGAGAATAAATAAGAAAGAAACAAGTTTTAAACGATCTTGATGGGTGATACAATTAAAATAGATTATTGTAAATAAAAATTTGTTTTTATATTTTTTTAGTTGTAAGAATCAGAGTGTAAGCAAATTATTAGCAGGAATGAATTAAATTTTAAAATTGTACTTTTGAAAAAGTACAAACAGAAGCAAATTTAAGTCCATATTTTTAAAGACATAAACTTTACTAAAATGGATTTTTATTTAAAAAGTAATAGTTAAAATGTAGACATTTAAATACTCATGTTATATTAAAAATATAACAATAAAAATTTCTTAGTAAAGATCTTTAAATAATAATTCTTGCAAAAAAGGCCGACTTCAAAACAAATGGAAGGCCACCAATTCTAAACTAAAAATATAAGAAGTAATTTGAAAGAAGTAGATTTAAACCAAATAAAAGATGTGCCAAAATAAGAAGGAAAAAAAAAGTAAAGAATATGTGAATGTCAAGCCTCTCCCTATTACTGTTCAAAAGTATTTTTACCAGCATCCGTCTTTTATAGGGACACCATTCAAGCCCCTGTCTATAACGGTTTCAAAGATAGGGTCACATAAATCAAATAACATCACCTATTGAGACACCCTTTAACTTACAATTTTATATTAAAGACCTGTTGTTATAGAGGACTTGGCCACAAAGTTTCTTTGCAAATTTCAACTATCTGTCTATAACGGTTCAAAAGTTTGGCCATATATATCAAATTACATGAACTATTGGGACACCCTTTACATTACAATTCGAATTATTTATACTTGTCATTATACCAGAGAAAGTAGTGGACATTCTGCCTAATTTTCAAGTGTTTGTGTTTAACGGTTCAAAATAGAGGGCCATATAAATCAAATTACATAATTTATGGGGACACCCTTTAATTTATAAATTCAAATTGTGTACTTGCTATAGTGGACTTTTCAATACAGGTTCCTTGTAAATTTCAGCCGTCTGACTATAACAGTTCAAAAGTTTGGCCACATACATAGAATTACATTAACTATTGGGACAATCTTTTATTTCCAAATTCAAATTTTATACTTTTTGTTATTGCGGACTTAGCAATACAGGTTCTTTGTAAATTTGAGCGGTCTGTGTACTACTGTTCAAAAGTGTGGCCATAAACATTAAATAAAATGAACTATTGGAGCACCCTTTAATTTAAAATTTTTAATATTTATACATTTTATTATAACGGTCATAGTAATCGACATTCAGTAAAAGGTTTTGTCTATAACGGTTCAAAAGATAGGACCATATAGGTCAAATTACGTTACCTATGAGGACACCCATTAAATTTATTTTTTTTATTAATTTCTGCTGTTGGGAGCTATAGCGATACGCAATTTATTAAAATTTTAATTTGGTGCCCTTTACGGTTCTTAATACACGTAAAAAACTTGTATGTTGTATGGGGCCACCCTTTAATTTTTTAAAAATATAATGAACGATTTTTAAAACGGGTCCAAACTGAAAACATAAGCTTTCAAATAAAGAAAAAAAAATTTAAAATCGGTTTAGAAATGGCTGAGTGCTGCGATTATATAAATAACAAGCAACATTCAGACGAATTGATAACATCCTTCTTTTTTGAAGTCGGTTAAAAAAGAGATATTTTAAACTTAGTTTTCTTTTACAGTTAGTATATTGAAGTATTTATGGTAAAGAGGTGGTATATAAGATAACAAAGTTATCATATCATTATATTTCTCTCTTTTTAAGCGGGCGGCTCGCTTAATCTAACCTAGTTTTGTTAAGTGGTTACAATTTAATTTTACTGAGGTTTTTTGGCCTTCCCTTTTTTCAAATAAAAACATTGTATTAATAAAAATAAATAAATTCAATAATTTCTTAACCGCCGCTGTTCAATGTTTCGTCTCGGCTGGTTCCTCTGCTTTTTATATGAAGTGTGATAGTATGAAAACGAAATGTATTGTTACGTTAGATTTTTTAACAATTAAAATCTTACAAAATCCAATGCAAAAATTTAATAATCAGTATTATAGTGTGAAACAGGCTTTATAAATATATGAAACAGCGTGCTATGAAGTAGCAATAATCAATAATAATTGCAAACAAAAAGTTGTTTTAATTATAAATATTTGGAGTGGACTTATTCCACTTTCAAAATAAATATTTGTGCGATAGGATTGTACAGCAAAACAGTTTTTGTTTATTTTATGTCAAAATATAACTCTATTATAATTGTGATTACGATAATAGAGAGAAACTTTTTTGAAAAAGTGGACTTACAAAAAAAAATTATATCTGAATGAAAATTTTATTTATATGCTCCTCGCCTTTGGAACAATCTTCCACTTAATCAACAACTAAAAAGCAATAGGTATAAATGTTTTGAACTTCAAAATATTTATATTTAACTTTTTTTAGATAATTTAATCAAATATGTTATACTTTTACGAACTTATAAATATACTTTATATATTATACTTTACGTATAATTGCATTTGAAATAAAATCAAATTTTAATATTTTGATTTTGTTTTAAATGCAATTGTACGAAATAAATATTTCTTTCGACATCGTGGGTCAGGCAATTACTTTTTCATAATTTTTGTTTTTAATAAAAAACCGTTTTGCAAATAAAATTGAATTCTCACCCACTCTAAATCGCAGTTTTTTTTTTACCAATTGTGTATTATTATATGTATATCCATACAGTTCATGAGTGTATTATATTCATAAATCAGCGAGACATTCGATAATTACACTCATCTGTATGCATTGGCACGGGACTTATCCTATTCTCAGCCACTATGCAGCAACTTTTGGCTAAAATCAGAAAGCTAAAGAGCCTATGTGCAAATTTAGTTGATCTGGATTGCCGTAGATAATTCATGCATTTGGATTTTTTGAAGCTCTTAATGGAAGCTATTGATGACATCTTTGCAATTATTTCTGGAAAAATCTGAAAATTGCAAAAAAGTGATGACATAATTTGAAAGCGGCACCGGAACAGCAGTTTGTCCTTGGGCTAGTAAAGAACCCACATTTGTAATCCAAATATTCCTCATTATACGCTTAATAATAGCAACTCGCATTTACTTAACTTGCGTACTATATCCCAAGATCTTTTTCCTGTTGTTGTACTATTCTTTCAGATATTATGCAGACACACTACACTCTCTTACTACAAGGCTATCTGTAAAACTAACCGAAACTGTAGTATTGAAATTATTTCTTGATATTAGAAAAGAATTAAAAATAATTATTTTTTCAGTTTTTAAAATGAGAGTAACAGTTAAGATTTGAATAGTCCGCGAAAATGTTAATGTTGTATCAAATTAGTCATTGGTGTTCCGTTGTACTTTTCAGGTTCAAATTGTACCAAAAATGGTACAATTGTACCAACTCTGATTTGAAGTAAACAATTAACGATGGGAACAAATAGCGATGACTTGAAATTTTTCATTTAGCTTGAAATAATTTTCAATATTGTAACAATTCTGGGTTGAAGTGAAAAAAGCAATAAATAAATAGCTTTTTCGCTTACTTTAATTAAAAAGAAGACAAATGAAATAATTATTTATAATTGTTTATAATTTTCTTTGAATAAACAATTATGCAATATATTTCTCATTTATATGAGAAAAGTCAGCATTTTTTTTTGGTCCATAACCGAGATTGTATTAATTTTTCTATTTTAAATTTTTAAAACTGATAACAAAGAATTACAATAGAAGCAAAAATACGGGTTTTTAGGATTGTAATAAATTGAAATCACTGTAATTGTAAATCAATTTTAAAAATTCAGTAAATTTTTATACAATTTTTTAAAATATTTTTTATTAATTTTTATGAAAACCATTGCACTTTTAAATGTTTATTTTAAATTTTAAGAGTTCAATTAATCTATTGGGTCAAAGCCTAAAATTTTATGAAAATTTTACAAATTTAACGCTGAGCAATACTCACGCTCATATACGTGATTGAAAAAAATTAAAGAGAGACTGACGCCAATGACTTGAGCGCTGCGCATCTCCGGTACAAATGTAAAGAAAATCACACTCTATTCTAATTTGTGTTTAGACAAACGTAGATGCGGCAATAAAAATTAAATTAGATCTTCTTTTCATAAGTACAGAAATAAAAACATTTAAGTTTAACTTTTAGTATTGATTTCTTCCTTGGCAAGAGTGTGCAAACGAAAAACTTGGAGAATAAATCTAAAAAATCTTTTAAAAAATTCAACATGAAGTGGCAGTTGTGTAAGTATGTTGCTTTGAACACTGATAACGAGTAATAATACGACAAAAATATTGACTAATAAAATTATTATATAAAAATTTATCATTTATTTTATGATTCAAGTGTTAATTGCTGGCATTGTTGCCTCAGGTCATTTAGCTAATGGTAAATCGTCTTGCAGTAATGACCAAACTGTAGAAAGAAATTTGTTTGCTTCCGAATTCTATAATGCTGTGGCCAGTGAGAAATTAAATGACAACGTCGTAGTATCCCCTGCTGCAGTACAAATTTCCATGGCCTTAGCGTTTTATGGGGCAAAGGGAAAAACAGCCGATGAATTGCAAACTGGTTTGCATTTGGGTAACTGTGAAGCCGAAGATGTTGCAAGAAATTTTGGCGAATTCCAGTTGACTTTTGGCCGCGACAATAATATTCGTTTGGCTAATAATATTTATATCAATGAAAATCTTGAATTTCGGCAGAAGTTCAAAGATATGGCGCAACGTAACTTTGAGTCAAACATAGAAAAGGCCGATTTCCATCCACCCTACAATAAGCGTACTGCTGAACGTATCAATAAGGCCATGGAAACCAAAACAAATGGAAAGATCGTTAATATTTTGGCACCAGAACAACTAAATGACTTAACCGAAGGGGTCATCGTTAATGGGATCACTTTTAGTGCCCCTTGGAAAAACGCCTTCCGCACGGACAAGACTTCAAAACGTAGCTTTTCGACTGGACGCCAAACAATTAAAGTTGACACCATGTGGACTTTGAATACCTTCCAATATGGTGAAATTGGCAATCTTGATGCCAAAGTTGTAAAAATACCCTATGAAAATACAGATTTCTCTATGACTGTTATTTTGCCCAATCGCGTTGATGGGTTGCGTGATTTACTACAGAATCTAAAGGGCAAAAACCTGGCAGCCATATTAGGTGATAAACTAAGCGATAAAAAGGTGGAAATATATTTACCAAAATTCAGTGTCACTTTTGGCATAAATCTGGAGGAACCCTTTAAAAAGGTACATTTTAATTTATACTTCTAGTTATATTTCCAAATGTTTGGCGATTTATATTAATTAAAATGAATAAATAAATTCATTTCAAACTGTTTCACAGCTGGGAGTCACAACCATGTTTACACGCAAAGGAGACTTTGGCAACATGTATCGTATGTTTGTCAGCCACTACATCAATAGTGTAAATCACAAGGCTTATGTTGAAGTGTCTGAGGCTGGTAGCCAACAACCATTGGAAACTGGCGGTAAATAGAGATGAATATTTTATGATTATTTAACATGTTGTCCTGTTGTTTAACTTTTTGCTGCAACAATTTCTTTCTTAATTATTGTTTTTTATTCTACTCAGGTCTCAAAAACATCTTCTCGCGTACCAACAAATTCGAAGCTGATCATCCATTTGTGTTCTGTATTCAACACAAGGATTCTGTTTTATTTATGGGTCATATTGCCAATTATGCTTATGTTTAGTGTGTTCTTTGTTATGGGAAATATTTGAGAATCCGTTTTATTAAAATAAATCGATTATTTACTTACTCGTTTAAAAAAAAAAAACTATTTAAACCAGAGAACAAATTTAAAAACATCTCTTTTATTTTCGCGCCTTTTGTTTGGTTAACTATATTAATGCCCATTATTTTAACTTGCCAATAGCTAAAGTTAGGATTTTGTTGGAGCGATAAGTTGTTTTTCGTTATTATAAGTAAGCTAAAAATAACCTTTAACTATCAAGTACTTTAAGACCAAGTTATAGTAATGAGCCTTATCCTCGCTATTATAACGAAAAACTCTCCGATAAAATCCTAACTTTAGCTATTGGCAAGTTATAATAATGGTCCTAAGAGTCCTAATAAATTGGCCTGTGTAGAAGTAAAGTTTCCTTTTTAAGTAAACCAATTTGTCAGAACAACGGCGGGTTTCTGCATATTTCCTCATACTCTTCCCATGATGATTTTGTTTTTTTATGTTGTTATTTTTCTTACTTTTTGGTATGGAATTACTAAAAATATAAAGGTTATACGTTCGGGCTAAATAGTTGCCACCACGCTAGCCTTGTAGTCTTGAAACTAGGGCAGGAAGCGTTTACTTCGAACGTTAATAAATGACATCACAAGAATGTAATAGATTAACAATTTTATGTAAAGTTAACAACAATGTGTGAAATTATCAACAAAGTTCTAGCGGCTTGTACAAGTGGCGGCAACAATCACATTTAACCGATAAAATCTAAATCTTAGCACAAACCGAATATTCACAAAAAGTTAAATTATTTGTATTAAATCTAAAGTTCGCTTTAAATTTTAAATTTCACTAAGATAACCACAACTTTATTAAAAAGTTGAAATTTTACAAAGAATGCCACAATTTGATTAAAAATATATAGAATTTTATTTTCACTACGTTGAACCCAATTTTAAATACAAAAGGGTCACAACTCCAAATACAAAAAACTTTTTATGTGCAGAAGCAACACACTTAACATAAAAATAGACATTACTGTATTTTTCCAGTTAAAGAAGATAGTGATGTGAAAGAAATTTTTGCAGTAGTTAGAGATATGACCTCTGAATTAATTTATTGAAAAAAGTCAGTTTTGGAAAATTTTGAGTTGTGACCCTTTTGTATTTAGGGTGCGATAGATTTATAAAATAAAACTGTCTGAAAACTTCTGTAACCTGTTGGAAACCTATTTAACTGATCGAAAGTTCATACCGAAAAAAGGAGTCTTAATAAGCTAAGTTTTTTAAGGTAGC
Organism: Phasia obesa; assembly: GCA_949628195.1. Taxonomy (NCBI): domain Eukaryota; kingdom Metazoa; phylum Arthropoda; class Insecta; order Diptera; family Tachinidae; genus Phasia; species Phasia obesa. The sequence goes on along the minus strand of OX451219.1, from coordinate 76,438,879 downwards.
ATATTGGGATCAATTTTATGCTTGTTGTATACTTGGGACAGAAACCATATATATAGCAACCATATTTGGTTGCTATATACAAATTGTTGTTGTTTTAACATTACTTTGGTCACCCCTCTAGATGTCAATATTAAACACGTCGCTGCCAGGTCGGCCTTAAGACTCAGGGAGTCGGGCGAATTTAGGCATTGTCGTGTTGGACATGGCACTAGCCTACGACAGGTGGGTGGCAATATCTTGAGGGAGCAGACTGATTACTTAACCCCTGTTATGGACCTCGACAAATCGTTTGTCGTGAAAATTCCTACCAGGGATGAATGGAAGGAGAACTCTGTAATTCGGAACAATGCGGTTTCAATATTTACGGATGGCTCCAAGATAGACACGGGGACCGGATCGGGGATTTTCTTCATGAGGGCATTCGTGGAAACGAGATGGCCGATCAATGTGCGAGGAACGGTTCGAATCTGGATGTGACGGTTGCCCAAGGGGAAATCAATATCCCATTGGCCGAAATGTCTAACATACTGGGAGAATGGTCGCTGAAGGAAACGGCTCGCAGGTTTTCTATACTAACCACTTGCAGATTATCTAGAATCCTTTGGCCCTCAATTGATAAAAAAAGGACAAAGGCACTACTGATCTTCGAGAAAAGCTCGTTAGCACTTCTGGTTGGTGTTATAACGGGACACTGTATGGTCAGACGTATGTCGGAGCGTATGGGAATCTCTCGTGGAGGGTGCTGCAGAAGCTGTATGGATGAGGAAGAGGAGGAATCAGTTCAACACCTTCTCTGCGACTGCCCGGCTCATCAAGAGCGTATGCTCAAATTTCTGTGTCAAAGATTCTTCCAGGACCTGGACTGTCTCAGGGATGTGACACTGAGTAGCCTATTAGGCTTTGTGAAAAGCTCCGGGTGGTTTACAAGAACCACCGGTATCGGAGTTCTTTAGGGAATGGTAGGGGGCATCGTTGGGGCATCACACTGGGCCTTATTGGCCTCCGAGTGAATTCGCGTTTTTGCGGGCGGCCCGTTTAACCTAACCTAACCTAACCTTGGTCACGATAAACAAGTTTTGGTTAAAAATTCATTATTAAATGGTTACTACGTACAAAAAGTGCAACGTGGGAAAAGTTCAAAGAACAACCAAAGTTTTATAAATATACCAAAATAATAAATAAAAACGATTTAAAAAAAATAACAAAATATTTGTTTTTGGAATTTATATACATATGTATTAAATTATTACTTATAATATAAAGTGATAATTATGTAGGCTAATTTATGTGTAAACGAAATCGTCATGTGTTTTATATGAAATAATTAATAAACAAATAAGACATAATTAAACATTTTATTTTCAAAAATCTAAATAATTGGCATATTTCATAGACTTTAATATTAAAGTTGGTGTTTTTTGACAGTTACTTATTTTTATTTAAAACTTATTTGAGTGAAAAATCTTAAAATTTTTGTAAGACAATTTATTTTTCCAAAAATTAAGCTTTCATTATAAATCAAAAATACAAAAAAAAAAAAAACTAACAAGTTTATAAAGAGATTAAAGTTTCCAAAAAAAAAAAAAAACTTTTTTACCCAAAAATTGACAAATTCAATTATAAACAAAATATCTTATGAAGTTAACAAAACAATATTTTATGGTTTAAACGAAGTTGAATAATATGAGAGTAAAAACAGAAGATATAGTGTTGTGAAGTTAGAAACATAACATATAGAGGCAATACTTAACATCACTGTGCTCAAGGGTATATAAGATTCGGCACGGCCGAATATAGCACTGTTACTTGTTTAAACTGATTTTAATACTAAAATTATGTACCTTTTTCAACTTTTTCAACTTTATAGAGTTAAACATTTTTTATTTTACTAACCATCCATCCATATTTCAATTTTAAAAAACCAGAATAACAAAAGGTGATGGCAGACGGTAGTTATAAAATTTATAATTTTTAATTTTTCCATTTTGAATAATTTCCGAATAAAAATTTGACAAATACTTTAAACCTTAAATTAACCTTAAATATTGTTAATTTTCGTATCTGATTTCATTTTTTAAGCGAAAGAATGGTCACAAAATAATAAAAGTGACACTTATGAAAAGCGCTCTTGAATAATTTTCAAACCATATTTAGATACGAGTATTTATACCTTAAGAGCAACAACAATATCGTTAAATAAAACTTTGAAGTTGTTATACTGATACAACACAAGGAAAAAGAAGGCAAGTGATCTTGTGTTTTGCAAAGAAATATCTCATAAAATATAAAATTTTTTATCCCTTTTCCCAGCATGATTTCTTTAACATGTTTACACGCGATATTTATTTTTAGTGACACGGATCATATGTTTGTCAGCAACTATATTTTTATTAACAAATTTATTTATGTATGTATGTGAGGTTTCTGTTAATGAGTCAGTACAACTTTGTCAAGCAGACACTTAAGAATTTGTTTTACTAACGCAGACAAATTGTATTTTATCGAATTTTATGACCATTAACAAAGTGGAATCATATTTCGATAGCATCAATCCAACTACATAAATCTGCTCCTTTAATAACACAAGAATATTTAAGTTGTTTCTTCAAACAGCAATATCGTAACTGCGCACAGATGTGAGATTTTGAATGGGTTGCCAAAAAGTATACATTTTTAGACATAGTTTTTAACAGCTAATATTAAACTGTGGCCGTTAGGTATAACAACCGCACAGTGCTTGGTCCCCATATAAAATAAATGAGTTGCCACATAGTTTTAAAATTATAAAAAATGATGTAATTAAAAAAAATTATTTTTTTGTGTCAACATCGTGGACAGGGACATGGGCATGTCCCATCTGATGTATTTTAAAATAATAAGTTTTATTTCGGCTACATGCAATAACGCAAAATAAAAAAAATCTTCACGTTTAATACTGCGCAATTTTTTTAAGTTTCAGCACAAGACCATGTGTCACTGTGCCAGAAAAATACAAATCTGGGTCTCAGAACTAAGATATCTCTCGAATTCTTATTTAGTAAAATTAAAGCTTAAATTTGATTGGAACTGATCTTTCTAGGTCTCTCTAATTTTTTCACATAAACGCCGTGATGCAATAAATCAGCCGATAATTTTTACGATTCCTCCGTATTGGAAAACATGATAAATCTGGGTAGATCATATTTTCTAATCATTTTCAATGAATGTTAACTAACAGAATGAAATCTCCAAACCAAATTTTCTATCCTTATTATTAAATAAAAATTCTCGATTTGGGGATCAATCCCCTAATCTGACAACACTGAATGAAAATTTTCATTTTAGGGTTTTAAAAAGGGAATTCTTATCGTCACTATTTTAATTAATAACTCTAATTCGCGGCAAAAGCGCTGATCTGCGTAAAATCGATGACAATTGTACTCATCCCTTGACTTGTCAAATTAGAAGCAATGAAAAGTGGCTATTGAATGAATGACCCATCACACAATTATGGTTCGAAATTACTAATAAAAAGAGGTCATGTTAAAGTTATAGGTCCGTTTCATAGAAATGTTAGGATTTATACCGATCCCTATCACTTAACAACTAGATACGTAACAAGTCATGTGTTCGTTGCTTTTCCCCGCGGAAGGATGATGGAGTTTTCCAAATTTAGATTATTGAATCAGATTTTTTAATCGGGATAATTTCAAAAAGTTTACCACCAAATAAATTTATTAATTTTTAAACAAATATGACTTATCTAACTAAACCCATTAAAAATATTGGTGGATTAATGGCGAAGTAATCAACAGAAAAACTTGTATTTTGTTATTAATAACAAAATTTATTTGCAGTCACTTTAGAAGAGTACGCAGTTTAATAAACTGATTTAAAAAACAAGTAAAAGTGCTATATTCGGCCGTGCGGAATCTTTTATACCCTACACCACGGTGATTTTATTTATACAGACAGGTACAGCATTATCTATATTGTTGACTCTTTACATAAATTAAAATAAGTCATATGAGAAAAAACTGATTATTGATACTTTAAAGAAATAGCTAAATGAAAACAAATTCCGTTGACTACAATTGTCGCCGTGTTGTCAGCTACTTAATGATATTGAAGACGACAGCTAGAAATACTTATTTTTCTTTTATAAAATTAAATAACTTTTTTAAAAAATTATAAATATTTCCTCCAAAACTTTTTGTTTCTATATGAATTTGTAATTTACAATTTTGTGACATTTTCTTTTGTTGAATAAAAGAGAAATTAGCCTAAGTTGACGACAGCCACAACAGTGGTCGTGTAGCCATGTAGCTATACTGGTTGCAAAATAATCGTTTACCTATAAACGTGTGTATTTCATTTTTTACAGTTTTATTCGGTATCCTGAAGCCATATTCTGTAATTCTCGTACCTAAATCTATGGCTAAAATTCTAAAAATGCACAAACAAATTATGAGTGTTGTTGTAAGAATACTCGTAATTTGTTGGTGCATTTTTTAAATTTTAGCGATAGATTTAGCTACGAGAATTACAGAATATGGCATCTGATGATGTCTATGTGTTTAATGCACCTATGTTTTAAAACAGAGATCTCATCTATTTAAAAATCAAACGCATATACTCTGTATACACACATACAAACATATGTATGTATATTCTTAATATTAAATATATGTTATGTTACAGTCTTGATTTTCATTTTCAAAGAAATATTGAAATTTTTTATTTAATTTTTCGAAAATTGTTTGTAAAAATATTTTTTTTTTAATTTTTTGTAAAATTTTATTCGAAAATTTTTAATTTTTAAAAATGTTTTGTAAATTTTTTTTAAATAGTTTTGCAAAAAAAAATTTAAAAAAATTTTTTATAAATTTTATTGAAAGTTTTTTGTTAAATTTAGGACTTTTCTGCGATCTATATTGAGTTAGAATGGTGAGACTAAAGCAAAAAGAAATCCTTACTGAAAAAAAAAATTCCTCATATTGACCCCCCACGTGCCTTTTAACTACTCCTATTTACCAGTGGGTACCCTGTGGGTCCCTTGGCTACCTCTATGTGTATTGGTTTCTATTAAGGTCTCTAATACAAAGCAAAGCAGAAAAACCCTACCAATCTAAAAACAAACAAAAATTGCGAATTACACACGGAATGATAAACTTAGATATACCCTTTCCACCTGTGGTGAAGGGTATAATAATATAACTGAATAGAAAAGAAACCTACCTTTCTAATTCTGGAGGATGATGCAAGTTAGTATCCATTTTTGAAGAATAATGATGTTGGTTAAAATTTTTATTTATTCAAATAATAATCATAATCATAATTATTTTTGTTTTTTTTTCAGAGCTCCATTAATTTTTATAAAAAGTTGCAAGATTAAAAAATTTTTTTATTTTTTATTCATAAAGCGCTTTTATGCAACTCTTTTTAACAAACTAGGATTTAGCGGATTTGACAAAACAACACTTTTTTATGTATTTTTTTATTATTTATTTCACTTTGAGTGGTTAAATATGTTTGGCATTTAATATAATTATTTTGTGGCTTGAACGTGTTTTTATTGCGGTCTTTATATTGAAATATTTTTAATGACCATTTTAACTTAATTTGATGTGGCTTATTAATAAAGAAAAAAACCGACACTTATTTTTTTTTTTTTTGATTAATTCCATTTACTGATTTTTTTCTTATTTTGTATTTTATGATGTAGAGATAAAAGTGTTTTTATTTTATTTTATGTATTAAAGGCTTTAAATGATTGCATTTAATTTATGGGTTGCTAAATCCTTTATCAATTTTATTCATTATATTCAAATTTTAATTATAAACCAAAAAAACTTTGGACAGCAATAAAACACAACACAATAATTGAAGCCGAAACTAAAGAACGTTGATAATACTTGCGGCTTGAATTACACAAAATAGAAAAAATAGAAATAAAAAGTAGACATAAAAATCTTGTTGAACAAAAGCACATCTAGTAAAAACCTTCAAAGTGTTTGGTTTATGATGCCGCAATTGCCACTGTTAGTTGTTGCACTTTTTGTGGTCATTAATTCAGTAGTTGTTGTCACATGTTTAAACTCCATGGAATCGTATGTTTGTATTGTATTTATATATATTTTTTTACTACTTTATCTTTTTTAGTTTTCTTTTGCACAATATTTTAAGGTTGTTTTTTTTTCTGTTAAGACAATTTAATGAAGCTGGTTGCTGCTTATTAAGCAGCCTGAGATGAGGACATTGACTATTTTAAGCCAAGCTGTAGAATAAAAAATCGACTCGTCCAATCTTTCCAAAACAACGATCTATATTTCTTTTTCGCAACGTCACGCAAACACTAACACTTAAGAAACACACACGTACTCATATATAGAAAACAACTTTCAAGAAAATTTATTTCTTTTATACTTCTATTTATTTGAGCCTTTTTGAACATTTTTATTTTTTTTATGCTAACGGCAATTTCCAAAATACATTTTTGACAATTTTTCATTTAATTTAAAATTTGTTTTCAATTTAAAACAAAGTATCAAACGTAAAAACGCGCGTTCAGTTGTCTTTATATTTGCAGAAAGCAAAACTCTATTTCCATGCAAACATGTATCCACATCCATGCGATACTTTCATCCATCCATCCGTCTATCCGTTCATTTATTGTAAAGATTTTGTATCTTAAACAGTAAACTAAAGACTAAAGCAACACAATGAATTGTTAAATTAAAACAAAAATAAAAATAACAACAACAAATTTTATCTGTTGCTTTGATGGTATAAAACTGGTCGTCGATCTCAGGCAACATAAACATTTATTCTGCTGCTGGTTTATTTGTGTTTTTGTAAACAAACATTTTAAATTGCTTGGCTTATGGCGAGATCTTTTTCTCCACTAAGAGAGATTTAATGTTTATGTTAATAACACTTAATAAAGAATATCTCTTATAAGTTCTCTTTTAAAACTCTTTTCTTAAAATACTGGTTCCTCATAATACTGGGTATTTCAATCTTGTGTTCAAATTACGGTACTCGCCATTTGATTACATGCACTAGTTTTTTTTATTATGCTAGAGTTATCATAACTCATTTCGCTTCTTTAATGAAACATTATTATATTTTAAAAAATCCTGTACAACTTCTTTATTTCAGAACTAGCTGTGCCCACACACTTTGTGTGCGTCCAAATTTTAAGACTCTTATGTATTTACTTTATAGAATTTTATCCCTGGATAAAATTCTGAAATGTAACTCACTGACGTCTGTCTGTCTGCTTTTCATTGACGTTCGCATCACGTAAAAACTACTGGATGGATTTTAAACAAATTTTGTGAGGAGGTACCTAAGTATCCTGGTCCCAATATAGGATACTGTTTTTTCCAAGAGAAAGTTCAGAAAATACAGTGAAAGTACGCTTTCCGGCATAGTACAGCTCGGAACCTTTATTTTTTGAAAGTTCTATATTTTAAAACACAGATCGTTTTAACAACTTAGTGTACGGCAATGCACCTTTTTTGATATTTAAGCACAGATGGCGCTAATATGAATTACTTACTGCCAAATAGCCAATTGAATAAAATTTGTATCTGTTTTAAGTCGCGTGCGTGTTGTAAAATTTGATTATTTTGTGAAATAATATATCAGGGTGCACGTGTAATTATTTGTAAAATCTTACCTTGGCGCCTTTGAATTTTTTCTATGTTAGAACCTGAGCAATAGCACCATATTGATTTAAGGATTGAATTATAAAGTAGAAGTTTGCAATCTAGGCTTAGGGTTGAGTTTCTGCCAATGAGCCAAGTTATTTGCACTGCTTTTAACTATCGAGATGTATACCAAGGTATTTGACCTCTGAACTTTGAGGTATGGTTAGGTTATTGATTTGAATAGGAGCATTTACTTAATCATGATAAAAAGGATGAAAAAGTAATAAAAATAAAAAAGGTAAAAGCACAGCTTATTATATATTCTTTGCTAATTTTATAGTTCGACATGTAAATGTTGTGGTGCATATAGCACCGCACGGTATTTGAATTTCATTGGCGTAGGAGGCAAAATAATTTTAATTGGAAAGTAATATTCTGAAAATAAATATATAGTACAGTTTTTAAAAATATTGGTAGTGGGGCAACAGCAAGTCTTGAGGGGACATTGCAGCCCCCTGAATTATTTCTACAATGCATTTGGTTGTTATTAGCAATATTTCACCATTAATATTTCATTAAATTAAATCTGATTTCCACCTCGCAGCTTTCTTGCTCAAATCTTTTGTGCATTACTACAGACTAATTTTGCTCTCTTTTTTCTCTTACAAACATTTAAACTTGCCCTCTGGAAAATATGTACTAATTTTTATTGACAATTTCATTTCATTTCATTTCATTTCATTTATTTTTAGGGTTCCGTACTTAAGGGGTAAAAACCTAACCCTATTGTTTTCGCTATAATGTCTGTCCGACTGTCAGCGCCCTCTATATTTGTAACCGTAACAGGTAGACTCGCACAAAAGTTGTATTACAATATCCTCTATAACAACAAATACTAAAAATTAAAGGTTGGTATGATAGGGCCGATACATTTGCGCATATGGCATTATTTTTGAACTTAATTGGACAATTGAAACTTACACAGAGTACTTGAAACCAAGAATGATAGAAGTCGAGGTTACCCCATACCGAAGATAATATTTATATTTTCTGCGCATTCTCGGCCTAATGACGTCACATAACTGTCTTCCTGTTGGCTAATAATTCCGATTGAGAGTACAACTATAAATTATGAGAGTTTTTAATATAAATTATGCTTTTAAAGTTATATTGAACATAGTCCAGAACCCCATATGTGTGAGGTACTTGATTAATTTTTTACATTTCATCTAAGTTTTACATTTTAATTTTCCTTGAAAGTTTTGCATTTTTTAGCAATTTTAATTTGCGAACTATTCTTTTTAATTAAAATGTCATTTTTTTATTAAACGTAGTATTTTTTAAAACAATTTGAAATAATCCATAGTTGTGTCACTAGCAGTACTAGATTTTGACAAGTTTTTGTTAAAGTCTAGTGTCGAAATAGTAGATTTTGCTCAAAATTTCGTAAGTACTAGATTTCGTTGTATATGTATCTGTAGTAGGGTGGAACGTTGGTATATGGCTAAAAATACTTTTTTGTATTATCCGTTCTATTAGTAATAAAAATTTGTCTTTTTATGTGAGAAGTTATTCTAGAAAATTTTATTGTGATATAACCACATCTTGAGGTGCCGCAGAAACCTTGAACACATTTTTTTTGTCTCTTCATCTTATATCGTTATATTTTTTATTTTATTTGTGGTTTTTAATATGTATTATTATTTAAATTTCATTAAAACTAAACTAAAAATTTGTTATCCATGGTTATTTTATAAAATTTTAATACTTAAATGGGGCATAAAACATGAAAAATATATAATTTTTTTTATTTTTTTCATTGTTGTAGTATGATGGTGGTGGATATGATATTCTAATGATTTTTCCCTGACTAAATCTTATTTAATGTAATTATAATAGTCCTTTTATTTTTATAATACGGTTTTTGCAGATCCAAATGTATTGAATTTTGCTAAATTTCAATATATTTGGATCTGCGGCTTTTGGCAATGCGGCACCTCTTACCCTACTCCAATCGTGTTCAAACTTTACAATTGACTTAACAATAGCAAATGGCAACTTTTTAGCACTATTACATATTGAAATTGAAAAAAATATTTTTCGTTCCACCTTAATGTGTTGTGACGTAGTTAATTTAAAATACTTGTTATTTTAGTTTTTTAAGTTTTTTATAATTCATATCAAGACAAAATGTTTTTGTACATCATTATTTATTGTTATATAAACTTTTTCATTTTGATTATTAAATAATAAACTTTTGCCTGTTAAACATCGATAATTTAATTGCGGGTTCTTAAAGAAACTACATATGCAGTATATGTATTTTAAGCAGGTGCATCTGCTTTCAACAATATTTCTTTCTCTCTTATTTTAGCCGCTCCTGGGTCAGTTAAATTCTGCGAAATACCTGGTTCTTGTGAGCGTCTCGAAATTGATTGCCTCGAATTATCCTGCACACTGTTGCGGACAGCGGCGATGTTTCCGGCAGATCCTGCACTTCGTCGACATTCGTAGAGTTGGTTAATTATTTGCTGAAGCCGCGGATTTACATTTGTCGACTATGATTAAAGCGACCATAAATCTCAGTTTGATAAAATGATTTTATCATTATCATAAACAAAGATCTAAACGTGCCATCAGTTAAAGCCATCAGTTACAGTCGTACCCTGGTATATTAAAAACCCGAACATCCACAAAGATCTAAGCTTGCCGCTAGTTAAGGTAGTAATAGCGAAACATGCAGAAAAGTATCTAATGAAGCTTGATCCAAATCTTGAATTTCATGGCTACGTTCTACTAAGGCCAACAAATGAAAACAGCAACCGAGAATCTTGTCTTGCACTGGCTGGAGTTAATTATATACATACATACATATCGCACTTGATCAACTTGATCATCAAAAGATGATACTAACTCAAAATTTTTAAATTTTCACTTTTTGCAAGAAATCAACCAACAACGTCAATATCCATCTACTGTAAAAATTTCAATGTATTCTGATTACTCTTTCATCTCGAAACCCGCATATGAGACCATTTTCGTGATTTTCGGATATTTCGGACTTTTAAATTATCTTAAAATGTAATTAGAAACAGTTTTTTAACTCTACTGACAATATTAAAATTTTGAGTTAATACCCTCATGTTGATCAAGTGCAATATGTATGTACATATATTTTTTATTTTTACTTTTAGACCTAAGATATGAGCACTTATTGTTAGTTCATATATTTAGAAGATACAATAAATAATAATATCAGGGCAACGACCCGCAAATTATAGCAACACCCATGAATCTTGCATATTTGTAGTCTAGAACTGGCTGGACTTAACAAGTACATACTTTTAATTTAGACTTAAATTATGAGTAATTATTGATAGTTAAAATATATTAAAGATACAATAAATAAAAAATGACAAAAAAAAAATATTATGTCTATATGTTTTCGAATGTGTTCAAACAACATTTTATAAAAATGACACAACGCATTTATGACAAGAAAATTATCGAAGGCAAATACATATGTATGTACATATGTGTTGAAAAAAATAGTAAAGGCGTCTCAAGCAAATTTGACTTTATTTACTAAATACTCGTAAATTAAATATGTATATATTGTCATATTAAATGCAAACGAACGTAACTACACAAAATTTCGAAATAGAGTTTTTTACTGATTATGGTTCGTTTTTCCATAATACATGTTCGTGCAAAATTTTAGATTCCTGCGATCAAAAATGGCGATTATAATAACGAAATTCAAACCGACGTAACTACAAGTGCGTGTATTTCTAAATGCAAGAAGACGTAACTACACATTTATATATACATACTCAGAGAATTAAAATATCAAAGAAAAAGTACCAAAATCTGCAAGACTTAAAACCATTAACACCAGTCGATTGCCATACTTTTTATGACAATATTCCCCCGAAAATTAACTATTTGTTTTCGACTTCTTTTAAATGATTTTTTTTTTTTATAAAATGTACTGAATTTTTTATATAAAATTTCTCACTTTCTGTAGTTTTTATTTTAAAAATTAATTACATAATTACTTAGGCTTAAGTTTTTAATTATAAAGAGATAATGAAAAAATTGGACACTAGCAGAGTGGATTGCATTTTCTAAACAGTTACGTCCGTCATCAGCACTCTTCGTATCCATCTACTAGGTAGTTTCAATTGTTATTAATTTTCTATTTAAACAAACTTATCAAAGAAATAGGATATGAGGACTTAGCTATCTCGAAAATGCATTCCACTCTGCTGGTGTCTAATTTTTTCTTTATCTTTATATTTAAGAACTTAAGCCTAAATAATTCATTTATTCGTTTAAGAATAGGTCAAATAAAATTCATATAAAATTACATAATTACATTTTATTTTATAATAAAATATGTATAAGAATTTAATAAAAAAGTTAAAAAAGGAAACATATTTTTATTCAAAAGTGTAAACAATTTAAAATGGTAAAATTCAAAACAATAGGTATTGTTTTTGGTGGATTTCTGGTATACTATAAAAGATAAGATAAATAATAAAGACAAATATCTCTTAAACTGTAAGAGGCTAGAAAACTAGTATTTAATGAGCATGTTTTTTCTTAACTTTTTCAAGTAGTTTTCGAAAATTCAAAACTATTTTTAATCGGAAAGTTATACGGACCAATAGATTTTACACACCCGATTGTCAACTTTCTTCCACTGTAAAATCCACTGTGCTAGAAATAGTACACAAGTACTAAAACATCGCTTTGAAAGTCTAACATCTCTTCTGCTGAGTCTCCAAATTTCGTCAATATCTGTTCAGTAGTTTAGAAGTTAATGAATTAATAGCAAAAAGAAAACCTTTCACCCACTACTGTGACTTTTTGTAGTTACGTCTTTTTGTTTAAAAAAAGCGGAAAGTCAAAAGAACGTAACTAACATAAAAACTTAAATGTTCGAAAAAAAATTATAAATATTTTCACCAATAAATAAATCCCCACAATATTCAAAAATTGCAAAGAAACCATAATATTTGTTGATTTTAGAAGGTTTTTTGCTTCTCCTGTAAAAAAATAAAAAGTGTAGTTACCTCCGTTTGCATTTAATATGACGATATGTACACATATGGTTTTGGTTAAAGTTATTCTAGAAAAAGTTTGTTTGAAAACCTTAAACGCACTTTTCTCATGTTTTTCTCGCAGCAAAAAGCTCGATATCACTTCTAACATTTTCATTGTGATTCAAACGTGTGTAATAAAAGTGCTCAGCTATTGAATGCAAAATTAATTCTTTAAAATACGAAATAAAAATTTAAGATACAAAAATCATATGTATGTACTATGTATAATTAAAAAAAAATGGTGAGGTAATCTCAGTTTTCGTAAGTTATTATTCTTTTTTTATTTTTTATATGCGTATTTCCTCATAAACTTGTTCATTTTGTTTTTGTTGTGTTAAAATTTATACAATGATTCTTTTATAGTATTTTTGTACAATTCTTCTTTCATTGCATTTGTTTTATTTATTTAAATTTTACGGCTCCCTGTTTATTGCAGGTGCAAGTACTTTTACATAGAATCTTTTGTGTTATTAAATTTTTATCCCTTTTAGTTTCTTTTGTTATTTAACGTTTACTACACTACTATTGTTTGGGATCATATAATTCGTTTCTACTGCTTTTTCTGCAATATAACCGATGCAATAAAACATGCTAAGTTAACATTATTATTATTAAAAATTTTGGGCATAAGCATTTTTAAGTCCAAGTGAAAGCTACAAAAATTTTGCAACGTGCGGTTATAACTGTGATGTTCAGCTCTTGCTATTTCTTTGGTCCGTTATTAACTATATCTCGAATTCAAGTTCCAAATAAATATTTGGCGATTTTTGTTCTAATTAAATATTCAGTAAGTTATGGACATTCCTGGGTGTGCTTGACTATCAGTCTGGGGGTTGTTGAAAAGGCCTTCGTTAATATGATCGATAAATTAAGTTAGAATATAATTTGTAATTCTGTAGTACCATATAACAAATAAAAAAATACATAAATAAGTTCCTACATAAGTCCCCAAACAAGTTCTAACAAAAATATTTTATAAATTACTAGCTATCCTAGGTGCGCTTCGCTACACCCATCCCTAAAAAATACAATAAACACTTGAAGGAAAAGTATGGCCAACTTTTAACTCGAAAACCTACACTATTATTACGAAAAAGCTGTGTCTGCTTCTATGCAAGGTACAAAGCTTAGTCGCGACACCTATTGTTCCCATTCAAACTGTTTGTATGGAAGGTATCACGCCCACTATTTCAATCCAACCAGTGTATCGCTCAATAATTGGCCATATCGGTGCAGCCGTTCTTAAGTGATGCGACTACCAACGAATGACAATTGATTTTATTTATATAGATATAAGATCCCACTCAATACAACAGTTTTATATCATGTTTATTATATTATAAATCATGAGTTGTAATAATACGTTTCATGTTATATTGAATAAATAATAAGCTTTTCTTGTCAAATATTTGACAAATTTAAATGCACCTTAACCAACTAGCAGAAATATCTTATTTTAATCGACATACAACTTACTATCAAAAATCAAGTCTATACAAAAATTATATTACCGATCTTTGAGGTCAAAAGAGGGACTAAATTCAAGGTAACTTTCCATGTTTCTAGTTTTAATTTTTTCAGCTAACTTCACTTTAAGAAGTAAAACTAATAAGTTGTTAAATATACTGAGGAACGTAATTACTTGTGTTTCATTTTTCTATTTTTTAATATTCCCTAGCATCGTGTAAAAATACTTGCCCTAATCGAACAAGGATCAATACCGAACCAAAGATCTTTCTAAACCTAGATGTAATTTGGGCTAAATGGCTCTTAAAACACTTTAACTACCAAACCTCTCCAGGACAATTAACTTAAACCTAGAGTGAGCCTATTGGGTTCCCTGTTATACCGACTGATCGGTGGTTGCACTGACGCATTCATTACAGGGTTAATTGCAATAGAACCAATTTTCGTAATTCCATCGACTAGGTAATAACCTACTATAATACTTGCCAATCATTACATCAAGTGTCCTTCAGTACTTGCCTACCAACTTTAAATTGTTATAGTGACAATTCGCAACTATCTCCGCTGCCTTATTGTCGATATAATAGCAACCAATTCACCATTAGTCTCGTACTCAGACACTAATTATCGCACCGAATGCGATAATTTTTCACATTTTCTTTTATCGAGTACAATTTAATAATTACTCTTACACGAGAATCATTAATCGCGAGCTTAACATTAAAGCAAAAGAAAACACTGCACCGAATTTGGAAAGACATATAGTATTAAAGCTTTTTCTTCACAGATGTGCACAATTTTAATTTTATTTAAATCCATTCAGTACTTTAGGAGTAATACGTCTATATCTATATAGCTCTTACTAACACCAACAAAAAAATATGTAAGTATGTACATATTGTTCTCTTAGCAGCAAGTCGAAAATACAAGTGAATTTTAAGAGAAACACTTACATTTTCGTGTTTAAGCCACTCTTTTTCTTCTAAGTGATTATTTTATTTTATTAAAAAGGGGTAGCGAAGCACCTTAATGTTATATATCTAGTATTATTAATTGTATCTGCAATGTAATTAAACTTACAATAAGAATTCATATCTTAGTCTAAAAATAAAATTATGGTCGCACTAAAATAAGTATTCATTCATCTTTTTGTGCCAAGAGAAGCAATATTCCTCCTTTTTAGTGCTAACTATGTAACCATAATAACTTGGTGCTACGGGCTGGCGGTTAATATGACCTTATTTTGGAATCGTTATAGGCAGACAATTTAAAGTTTAAACAGAGTATGTTTTCTACTATAAAATTAATAAAAATGAAAGGGTGGTCCCTAGCAGTAGCGATTTTAATGAAATTTAGACAGGGCATCTAGTACTATGCTCTTTTTAATAACAGGTATGAAAAATAATTACAAGTTAAAGGGTATTCCCATAGATTATTAGGGGAACAACATAAAAATTAACTGGGCCTCTTAAAAGTCGTAAAAAATGAAAGCCTTTTATATTGAACGTACCACGAAACCCTACAAGCGAGTGTCTGACTCTTACTTGGCCGATTAATTTGTAATTTAGTAAGCCTTGCCTTGAGTTATACCCTGCCTACTTCAGGAGTACAATATAATATTACTATTAAAGCAAAAACATCTTTAGATCTCTGCTGAATATATTGGCATCTATAAAACAACTCGAAAAAAGCCTGAATGATTTATGTCAACAGCAATTACAAAAAACTTAAAAAAATTAAAATAAAAAAGTTCAAGAAAATTTTGTAAGTCCACTTTAAATCCATCATAAAAAGCAAATGTGTTAAGTCCCAAACTGTCAATAACTTTTCACAAGATTTATTTTTGAATTTTACGATTGAAAAATACTGCTTCCCGTATGCGGGCTTGTAAGAGAATGACGAGTTGTTATTGCTTACAAACCTGCTTACGTATGACTTGACATTTCCTTTTAAGGGATTATTTCAGCGCTGTATAGATGTCCTAAAAACATGCCTCACTATGTTCGTAATACGTCGTAACTCCTCAAAAATTTAATTGTTTCATCTCTGCATTACAGTTGTGCTTTTTAGTATGTACTGCTGTAAGGGAAACGCCAAGAATTCGTTGTTTTCTGTAAACTTAACACTTCGTGTCATACAATGTTGCATTTATTTAGGCAACATTTATGTCCTTACTATTAAATGCTTTTCTATATCAGGAAAAGAGTGTGCTGCTGTAAAGTTCAATAAAAATGTGTAACTCATTTAGGGTAACAAATGATCGTTATTGTTCGACCGTAGCACCAGTCTTATTATTTTCCTCTTTTTATGGCTACATGCATAAATGTTTATTCTGAGCTAAAGTCTTAATGTATAAATTTAGTCTGATTGCCTTTTTAGGTCAAAATATACATGAAGTGTAAAAAAAAGAACACAAAATAAAGAAAATTAAAATCAAAAGAAACCAAATTAAAATAAAATGATGTGTTAAAACGTAAAATATTATAAATGTAAGTATGAAAAATTCAAAACGCAATACAAACTTAATTGTGCGATTTCAGAAAATATATGTACGAGTATTTACATGTTCATAAATGATTACGCATTTGCTCATGTAACTATAAAAATTAAAAGTTGTAAACAAATCCAAATAAGAACTTTGCATGATCATCCGTTAACGGTAGCAATAGCCTTATAAATGAAAATAAATAATAATTTTAATAACCATGGCATTTGAACCAAATTTATATGAAATGTAGACTCGATCAAATTTTGTAGTACAATTACATTGTGCGATATAATTAAAGGGTGATCAAATTTAAAAAGAAAACCTATAAACTTATTTTGAAAATATCTAATGTATGAAAATAAAAAATTTACCTTATCCACATCTAAAAGTGGTATACAAATAAGTTAATTTTTGCTTACAAAACAGTGGTGTGCATTTTCTTATTTCTTATACTCGAAAGTATGGTCCAAAAATGTTTGCTATATCAATGTCCTACACTTACACTATACGTGTTGATTTGTTTACATTTTAACAACAAAAATCAAACCATATGTATAGAATGTGATGTGCATGTGTTTGGGTAGAAAAAAACTATACTGGCGACTTTTTTTCAGCTTAATAACTACAGTTAATTGCTATTATTTATAGGGCTTATATTCATATCAAAATTTATATTTTTCTTGGTGAAATTTCAAATCACAAAATTTTAAGCAATTTGGTATCGATGTGAAGTTGCATATTTTCGGGTTAAATGCATATTTTTTCATATTGTAGTATTATATGCATATTTCCGATGTTTTAAATGCACATTTAGTTATTTTTGAATGCACGTTTCTAAAATTTTAATTGAAAAAAACTAATTTTTAATATTTGTATTACTTTAGGTAAAAGCTTCAAAGACAACACTATACTAATTCATATATTCATTTCATAAAGAACGATTCAGTGACTTCAAATGCGTTTCGTTTGTTATCTTAAAATGTATATTTTCTATCATAGGCCACCTTAGTTGCAGGCTAGCCAGTTAATGAAAACACGGTTTTTCTCTATACAATAGATTCGTGCGCTTCAACAGACTACAGTAGACACGGTAGTTAGACCCGTTAGACACGGTAGTCTTACAACGCATTTTCATATTACGCGATTTCAGTCCCCCATATAACGCGGAGATTTTCACATTATATTTCTGTACTTTAAAATCTAGAATGATAAGTATTTTTCACATTGTGTTAATTGTATTAATATAATATTAAATTATTTTATTAAATTTGTGTTTCCAGTTTGTGTATAGTAAAAAAAACTAGTTATACGAGAATACTCGTATAACGCGCTTTCCTTTAACGCGGAACAAATCACCGTGTTATAAGGGGGATGACTGTATTTTGCTTTTAAAAACTTAAAATTTTACTTTAAAAAGTTAAATTTTATTATTTAAAATAGCTTACTTTTTTCAGAACGGAATTTTATTGTTTACTAGCAGTGTCCGCTATGTCGTCAGCATCCTGCTTTTTGCTTTAAGACTCTCACCATTATAGTGCTTCAGATATGGTTTATGTATTTACTTTATATAGAAGTACATATCCCTGGGTAATTACTCAGGAACAAAGGATTTAAATAAAATTTTAAAAGTTGAATAAAAAATTCTAAAATTATTGTAGAATTCTGTAAATAGTGTTTAAAATTTCCCGCTGACAAACCTAAACAGTGCTGCCAGAGTATGTAGTACCATTAAATCGGTAAAATTACTTACTTCCTTTACTTCTTCTTGGAAATAACATATTTTTACGGGAAAAAAAAGTGTCTTATATTTGAAATGAGATATTAAGGTGCCTCCTCACAAAATTTTATTAAAATTCTTCTAGTAGTTTTATGTCGTACAAATGCAGACAGACAGTCAGAGGGATAAAGACAAAAGATAGACAAAAATTCAAAAAAATGGGTGTTTTGTATTCCATTTCGATAACTATCTGCACCAGCAACAAAATTTTCATAAAATATTTTGTGTACAAAAATAGTCCTGTCCTGTCCTAAATGCATACTAAAGGGTCCGCCATCTAACGTTTTTTTTCAACTAGTGCCTATTTCGTGAATGGTAACACTTAGCTCATGTCTGATTTGACAGATAATTAGTTTTATCCTTCCGCTGAACGAATATGGTTGTGTATACGCTTGAACAACGCTGGGAAATATTGCGACATTACTTTGAAAATCATGGTAATGTTGCAGAATGTGTGCAAAAATTGCGTACGGATTTTGGAAGAAGAGAAGCACCGCCAGCTCCGTATATTCGTTATCTTGTGAAAAAAGTGAAAGAAACTGGCATCCTCATCGATAAACCAAAGCGTGAAAAGCAAAAAAAAGTCCGTACACCCGAGAATATTGCTGCTGTGGCAGAAAGTGTGGGTGAAGCGCCATCAACATCAATGCACCGTCGTTCTCAACAATTGAACATTCCGGAGACATCATTGAGACGAATTTTGCATAAAGACCTTGGTATGACTCCATACAAAGTCCAATTGGTTCAGAAGTTGAAGCTAACTAACCATCCAATGCGTTTTCACTTTACTAAGTGGGTCTGCGATCGACTTACAGAAGATGTCGATTTTGCCAAAAAAAAAATCATCTTTTCAGATGAAGCTCATTTTGATCTTGGCAGGTATGTGAACAAGCAAAATTGTCGCATTTGGGGTACAGAAAACCCGCACGCATACATTGAAAAGCCGATGCACCCAAAACGAGTTACTGTTTGGTGCGGATTTTGGGCCAGAGGCACAATTGAGCCATTTTTCTTCGAAAATGAGCAAGGAGTGGCCGTTACAGTCAATGGCGATCGTTATCGGGCCGTGTTGAACAAATTTTTGTTCACAAAAATTGAAGAGGAGGATATTGACAACATTTGATTTCAACAGGACGGCGCTACGTGCAGAGCTGATGTCCAGCTCGGAGCTGCGATTTGACACCGTTGGATTATTATTTGTGGGGTGCCGTCAAAGATAAGTGTTACGCCGACAAACCAGAGACAATTGACGCTTTAAAGGACAATATTCGTGAAGCCATTGGTGAAATACAGCTGCACACAATAGATAATGTGCTTAAAAATCGATCGTGTAGGCTACTGCATGGCCAGCCGAGGCAGCCATTTGAATGAAATTATTTTCCATTATTAACCGGAAGGATTGTACTTTCAAATAAAAAATGAAATTTGAGAAAATATTCAGTAGTTTTTTTATAGTATTTTCAAAAAAAAAAGTTATTTGGCGGACCCGTTATAAGAACATTTAACATACGCTTATTTGGAAATAATCTGAGATGCCTCTTTTTCACTTTTGTTTGCAACTATTTTAGAACTCGGCAAAACTATTATTTAAGCCAACTATTTTAAAACATGGTGTATTTTGCAAAAAATAATAAATTTATATATTTTCAGAGGACAACACAAGTCAGCAATACTTGGTCAGTTGAGTAGACAACTTTTATGGCAATTGAAAATTGTAACAATTGCCAGTGTATCGATGTACACGATAAACAACATGTCAATATCGATTATTACTAGAAAAAATTGCAACAACATTAATTGTAAAAACATTAATTATTATGCGAAATCAATTGTGAAACTTAAATTGTTTCAACTTTACCATAAAACAAGCAACAAATACAAATCAAAGCATCGACAAAACATTTGCAATTAAATGTTGATATGCCTTTTAAATTTCAAAAAACTAAAAAGAAAAACACAAATAACGAAAGCAGTCCAAAAAATATGCATACGATAACACACTGTGTAATTTTTTAAGTTATAGCAAAATAACCATATACGGACACCACTACGTCATAAAAGACCAAAAAAAAAGACCCCTGTCTCCCAGTTTTGCCCAAAGTCCTCCAGGTTTTTTTTATGGGTCCTCAAAGATGTGGGGCCTCGATGTCATTTTTGCAAAAAAATTATCATTTACTCCAGCTCATATTTTGCAAACCGTTTGGAATTTTGATATACTCTCTGAGGCAAAGTTGTAGCTCTTGTCATAAAGAACAAAAATTGTAAAATATAAAATCAAAAAAACTTCATCTTCAAGGTCAAAATCGCAAAAAACTTTAAAAAATTCAATTTTTTTTACCTTTTTTCCCCTGTTCAGGTCCATAGGAAGCAAACCGTTCAAAATTCAAGGAAACAATCAACTACAAAAAAATGAACAGCGGTTTTTTTTTTGGTCTTTTATCACGTAGTGGTGTCCGTATATGGTTATTTTTTTCCGTGTTGCACTGTGTAATTGTTATGGCACATCTTAGTGTGAGCAATGTATGGATGACAGGTTAAAAACTTGCAGTGGGTAGAAAAATATTATGGGTAGTGGAAATTAATATGACAATAAAATTATTAACCAATGTTCTATTCACTGTTATCTTAATTTTAAGAAAACTGTTTTTCATAAAAAAAATATAAAATAAGCAATAAAAACAAGTAAAACTGCTATATTCGACCGTGCCGAATCTTCTATACCCTTCACCACAGTGATTTTATTTATACAGACACGTACAGCTTTATCCATATTGTTGACTCTTTACATAAATTAAAATAATTCATATGAGAAAAAACTCATCGGCGACGCAGCTAAATGAAAACAGATTCCGTTGGCTGCAATTGTCGCCATGTTGTCAGCTACTTAATGATATTGAAGACGACAGCTACATCGTAAACTCGGACATTGTTCTAGAAATACTTATTTTGCTTTTATAAAATTAAATAATTTTTTTAAAAAATTGTAAATATTTCCTGCAAAACTTTTTGTTTGTATATGAATTTGTAATTTGCAATTTTTATTTTCAATTTTTGACTTTTTCATTTGTTGAATAAAATAGAAATTAGCCTAAGTTTACGACAGCCACAACGGTGGTCGTGTGCCATGTAGCTATCTATTCTGGCTTTAAAATAATCGTTTACCTTTCAACGTGTGTATTTTATTTTTGACAGTTTGTAGTCGGTATCCTGATGTTGACTATGTGTTACATGCATCTAAGTTTTAAAACAGAGATCACATCTATTTAAAAATCAAACCCATTTAAAAAAATAATTTACTCTATATAAATACATATATTCTTAATATTAAAATATATTATGTTATAGTCATGATTTTCATTTTGAAATTTTTTTTTATTTTTGTAAAAACATTTTTTTGAAACTTTTTTGTAAAATTTTATTCGAAAATTTTTTGGAAAATTTTTTAAAAAATTTATTTTCAAAAATTTGTTTGTGGAAATATCGTTTTGAAAACAGTTTGTAAATGTTAGAAAAAAAATTTAAATTTTTTTTTTAAATTATTTTTTTTTTAATTTTATTGAATTTTTTACCAGTAGGTACCCTTTAGGTCAATTGGCTACCGGTATGTGTATTGCTTTCTATAATAGTCTTTAATACAAATCAAAGCAGAAAACCCCTACCAATCTAAAAACATACAAAAGTCGCCCCTCGCAGGGGGTTATTGCCCCCCGAGATCTGTATGCATTCCTTGCGATCTACCTGTCGCGGTCTAATATTTATTTTTCAAAAAAAAAAAGCAAAAGAGAATCATTAAGCCGAATAAAATTTAAAAAAAAAGTAAAAAAAATATAGGTGGGCGTGGTTTTTGGCCCGCAGCCTCCTAAGTAATGATTCGATGTTGCTGAATTGCAATACGAAAATTTTCGAAACTATGCGTGACAGATTGCTGTGCTTAGATTTTTTGTATCTCTTCTGGTGCCTTGGCAAATGACATTTCAACCCGAACACAGACAGACGGACATCGCTTAATCAACTTCTCTATGTATAAGGATCCAGAATATAAGGACAAACTTATATATACCCTTTCTACCTGTGGTGATGTAAATAGAAGAAGTAAAATTGATATTTTCGGCAGTGCTGAATCTTATATACCCTTCAACCTATTGAATTGAGATATTGCCTTTCGCTATTATATTACGACTTTAACACCGCCATATATCCGGGTTTTACTCTTATGGATTTCAATTTTTTTCATTTACATAAATATTTTTAAAACTTGAATTGTTGATAGTTTTTTTCTGTTTTCGGGTTCTATAACCTGTTATTTTTTCTGAAAAAAAAAAAATGGAGAAGGCGTGTATGTTTTTCATTTTTTCTCACTTCTACACTATAAAATTTCAAAACACATACAACTTTTGACATGTCGAAGTACTAAATCAGCTGAGCACTACCTAGTAAGATAAATATACATTGCTTGCTTATATACATATTTTTGTTTTTGTTTTGTTAGTATGTCACAAAAAGACACAAATATTTTTGTTTGGTTAACAAATACGATTTGTATATAATGTTATTGGAGAGTTCTGTAAATAATGTTTTAAATATTCCACTTTCAAAAATAAAAGGTGTTGTCACGTTTGCAGTACCTCTAAATCGGTAAAATGGCGTACTTTCACTACTTTTTCTCTAATTGCTTTTGGAAATTAGATATTTTTGTGGAAAAATTTATCCTATTGTTAAACTAATACACTAAGGTACCTCCAGACAAAATATTATTAATATTTAGCTAAAAACTGTTGTTTTGTATTCCATTTCGATTACTATCTGACCAGCAAGAAAATTTTCAAAAAATATTTTATGTATAGAAATGGTCCTGTTACAGTTTTATTATATGTATAGATCATCAAAAATAATGTTAAAACAGCACAAACCGAAATCATTAAGTAATTACTTATGTGCAGTCGGGTATCCCTTATATTTTGACGTATTCGATAAACAGACTGTTAATGAAATTTAAATTTGTTTGGTAAACTTTACGTAATTTTTACATAACTTTTTTATGTGATATTTTGATGAAATTGGTATTGTGTAGTGGAATTCCTTTAATTCTGGTAATCTAGAAAACAACAACATGGGAGAAACGAAGGAAAATGAAGGCCCGGGCTGTTTTTACCATATTTCTACTATTTAAAAACCAATGTTTCTGAATTGCAAGAGCCACGTTTTCGAAATAGATTCCCAATAGATTAATTTACTTAACTAGGAACCTCAGAAAATCCATTTCAACATTGACAAACGGAAATTGCTAAATCGGTTTGACCATGTATAAGGATTCATACTATATGTTCGGAAAAGAACAATTGAGAAATCAGAAACGAAATGACACCTAAGTGTTATTATATTTAATTTCGAATAAAAATTCCTTAAGCAAAATCAATAAATTTAGGTTTTTAGATATGACATACATTTTTTATAATATCGCTTTTGTTAATTGTAGATTATCCCTTTTAAATTTTTTTGCTGATTTTGAGCTTTTGAAAGTAAGATTTTTTGGTTAAAATGTAATTTAAGTTACTAGATCACAGTTTAAGAAAATGTAAAGAGGAAAATATTAAAAGTGTTTGTCTTTAGTCGGAAAGGAGGATACACCACAAATAAAAAGGCACATTTCATCAAAATCGATGTACAAATATTGAAATACAAATATTTCAAAAAAAATTGGAATACAGTAACTAACTTCCGTTTTATGATATGGATTTAGGTATAACCACATCCACTTATAGTAGAAGAGTTTTTTTTTGTTCTTAGAGTTGAAAAATAGATGTATAAATAAATCACATTTATATTTGGGAAAACCCCAGGCAGAAGAGTCCTAAATTCCTAACAAAAACATTCAAATTAGCACCTATAGAGCAGTGACTAGATTGAGTCCTTGGAGAAAGAACATCAATTACCACTTCGTCTTTGTTAGAATATTCTAGTGGTATTTTGTCCTGGTTTCGAAAAATTATTGGCGAACATTCTTCAAAATGCGAAAAATTCCCAAATTGTTAAACGGATATAAAAAAGATTGGTAAAACAACTTCAAAGAATTTTTATCCTATTTATAGGTTAAACCGTTCTTGAGTTATGATAAGATATACTAATGTAATTGATCAAGGGTTTACAATTGTCCACGCCTCTGAAAAAATCTCGACGGGATAGAAAACTGCTTGTTGTTAAGCACGTTAAATTCTTCCTATTCCTCACATGTGTTTTTAAAATAGAATTGATTGGGTGCCTCGGTGGGCTAGTAGGTAGTGTGCGAGTATATCAGTCCGTTATGGGTTATGGGTTCGATTTTAACCAAAGTCTCTTGAATTTTTCACTACAAGTTGGCAGAAAGACCAAGAAGGAGCTGGATATAATCTGGGTGCCTACAAGTTAAAAATCACGATAAGACGATACTTTTAGGCTATGCTTGGAAAAAGGCTAACATAAAAAAGCTTTGGACCACGGGTAGACATACATTATATGGAGATACTAGCCTTAAGCAAATGTTAGCAATTACCATAGACTCTGAGATGAGGAAGAATGTCGACTTGTATCAGTCGGCAGTCTGAAATCAATACACTCGAGAGTGAAAGGCTAGTGTCAGTACGAGAAGGGGTCGAAAAGTAACCCTTGAAATTAGTGGTCTGCTTCGGTATTTCCCTACAAAATGAGAAAGGAGAATTTCTCCGCAGAACAGTATTACCAAAGGGAAACGAAATTAATACGATTGTAAGTGTTACGTTTTACAAAGTAAATCCCATAAAATACTCGTGTTTCGTTAGAATAAAATTTATTTGCTAAAGTATTGCCTAAAACTCATATTACTTTTTTTTTTTTTTGTTAAAGAAAAGCCCACTGCTTTATAAAGATTTTTCAATAAAAGACAATTATTTATTTATGTAATCCTGTGTAATTGTATAGTTTAAAGTCTTTTTTACAGAATACCTTATGTGTTTTTGTGATCAATGAATAAATTTTGTTTATTTTCTTGTATGAAGAATTGATTGTAAATTTGTTTGTTCCTGGAAACTACTTTGAATGTCATTAAGTTACAGAGTCTTAGAAATTAACAATATGACCAGCGAAGTAGACAGCAGTCTTGTCACGTATTATGAAAACAAATGGATGATCGGCCACAAATGTTTTGGGATCTATGGGCAACGACATGGGCATACCAACAGCAACTGCAATTTTTTATGAACAAATAGAAAATAGAAAGAGAGATTAGTTTGATTACTGCTAATTTGTTGTTGCTCATTTGGATTTTCAAAAAAAAAGAAAAATAACAAACCCAAACACTTTTAAGTCTTACCACTTGCTGCAGCAGCTTCACAGCCAATTTCATTGACATCAATAAAAGCCTTGTGTTGAACCTGTGTAATGTGCATATTGAACGCACGTTTATCAAACATGTTACTGAAATCGGCAGAATTCGAGAACATGGTATTAATGCCAAGCTACAAAAATAACAACAAAAACAAATTATACAACAAATACATAATTTGAAAATGAAGAAAATTGGTAATCAAATGCAAATATTCGTATATAAATTATACAAATTACCTTTTGTAGTGATGGCTTAAGGTCTGTATCAAATTCAAATTTAAACTTTGGCAAATAAACAGTTGTACTTTTCCATTCCCAGAGTGCTTCTAGGTCACTGAAATTAACACCCTTTAGCTTTTGTTCCAACTCCAAGAGGCCATCTCGTTTGTTGGGCAAAATAAACCACATGGTGAGGTCGATGTTTTCAAAAAATAATTCCAGTGCCTTGGCATCCAAGTCCGGATAATTGGCGTAGTAATACCAGTTTTCGGCAAACATAGTGGGAACTTTAATGGACTGTTCATTGTTAAGCCAAAAGTCGCGATTACTTGTGGCATCATCCATAAAAGGACGGGCCCATTTGGCTTTAAAGTAGATGGCATTGACAAGAGCTACATTCGTATCGGGATCAAGTCGTTGTATAACATTGTTAATCTTGCCATTCGTTTTTTTGGCTATCCAGTGATTGATGCTATCCACAGAATAGGATTCATTAGAAAAATCCAATTGCTCGGCATCCGAATCGAAGTAATTTTGTGCAATTCTTTTAAACTCTGGAGATATTTGTAATTGATCGTTAACAAAGATTTTATTGGCAATTTCTAATATGGTTTTTGACTTTATAAATGAATGCAAAAGTTTGTGATATCCCTGAGCCAAACCGTCTTTACTTTGGTGTGCTGTAGCATGTAGACTTTTCTGTAGCTCAGTAGCTGTTTGACCAGATGCTCCATAGTAAATTAAACCCAAAGCTGTTTGCACTGATACGGGGGAAATGATGACATTTTTATTTTGGCTTGTGGTGGCTACAGTTTGAAATAGTTCGGTGGCAAATAAGTTACGCTCTTCAATGGTATTCGCTTTAGACTGGCACATTAATGACAGGCATAATAATACGAATCCGTCTGCAATGAAAAATAAGTTTATAAATCATACCAACAAATTATTTCTTTTAACTTAAAAATACTCACTAATAAACCAATGCATTATGACAACAACAAAAATAACTTTTCTTTACACACTTTTTTCCGTCAGAACTAACTTCACAACTGATGACAATAACAAAGTTAACTTCCATTTATACCTACGTGGTCACAATATTTAGAGATGTGTAGCAATTGGAAGAACCCAGAAAGGGGAACGAACATAATCCAAAAAAATATAAAACAGCAAACATTGAATGAACAATGTAATCAAAGTTACGGGCACGTTTACTTACTTACGCTGCACACGAGTACTTTCATTTTACTTGTAGTTTCTCTCTTTCATCGCTGTGCTTTCAATGCGTTTTTATGGAGGTTTTCACAAGTGAAATAATAAAATACGAAGAAGACAAATTCAGGTTTTTTAAAATTCATAACGCATTTTATTAACAAAAATGTTTTATTATTGTTTTTGTGTTTTGCTCTTTTTGGAAACACATTTCTTTCTCTTAGTCGCTCGAAAGTTCTAACTCTCTCTTTTAAAATTCAAAAAGAATAAAAGATAAGAAGAAATTTTTTTCTTGTTGCCAAAAAGATAAAATAAAAAAAACAAGTCGCAAGGATAGCTGTGCTAATTTTATTAATTACATCAATATTTATTAAAAAAATTTAAATAACTTCTGAAAATATTTGCTGCAGCCTACCCTACTGTTTTTAATATTTGCATTTAGTATTTTCTAGTATGAGATTTACGAGTAATATTAATAAATACAGATCGAAAATCGCGTTTAAAAAACTGCCATAAACATTTGAGGTCAATAGGTCAGTGGTGTAAAGGAAGTATTTACATAATGTCTGGAGTATTTACATAATGAGAGGCACAAAATTAATTTGCGTGGAGTTAGCATCAAAAAAGCAACTGTAGGTTTGGAAGGAGCTAAAGGAGCCTTGGTAATTTTCAAATTATTTGATGTATCCTCAAATATAATTTAGCTAAAGATAAGCTTTCACATCTTAAATCTACTAAATTATACTTAATAAGTCTAGCCAGTATTGGGCAACAATTTTATTTATATTTACTGTTATCATTTTGGATTCAATTTAAAGTACAAATTAGGTGATTAATATAAATATCAAATTTCATCTGTATGTAAAATAAATAGTTCGACTAATAAAATAATCAAATATTCAATATATCTTAACTAAATTTCACAGAAGCAAAACGGGCTACTAAGAGATTAACCTAGACAAGCGCGTAAGGCGTAACGACGTCTTTCGCCTAGCTTTGCACAAACCTAAATAAGAGAACAACGTTTTCTAATAAACAGAAGTCTTAACATATATTGTTTAGTAAAATCTAATAAATTTAAGCTCAAATTAGAGATAAAATCGCTAGATAAAGCAGAAAATAGCTAATATAGCACCACTCATACACAAAAAAAAACAACATGTTGTTTGCACCCAACTAACTAACGCTCTGTAAAAATTGGATTTTAATAAAAATGTATGTCCATGTACCTTTTTCGTCAAAATATATGAGAATATAAAGGTAAAAAGTGAAAGTTCTAAAATTAAATTATAACTAAGTACTGATTTATATCAGGAGCCAAATTATGGCATTTAATATCGAAAGAAATTCCTATTTAAATTCTATAGAAATTTCGATATCGAATGCCGCCAGTACTATGTACTGATTTTAATCTGTACTAAGTACTGATTAAATGGTATTAAAACTTGGCAGCACATTTGCAACCCGGAAATTGCAAACACCATTTAAAGAACTCTGCAATATTTAAATTTTATAAAAAATCTATGTTTCAACTCCCTGCTATAAATAGTAAGAAGATCGGTTGGAGTATAATAAAGCCGAGGCACTTAATAGCTTCTTTAGAGTTTTGAATGGTTTTAGTCTATAGAACATGGTACTGGATTTACATACCGAACGTCGAACGTCTGTGCTAAGCATACAACAGTAAGCCCTACGTGCATTAAAATCGACTCCATTCGCATGGCCCTAATCAAAAATTGTTACGAAATCGTCATTTATTTTCTGACTCTTGGCACCAATATCTAATAGACAGCACATTCTGCTGAATGAATAGGAAAAGAGGGGATATGGTTGAATGTTTTACAAAGAATGAAATTGAGAAAAATAAGAAATAGGGTAGGAAAAAGAACAAAGCATGGCAGTACCCCTGTATTAATCTTAAACTACTTTGATGAAATCTCATCTTTAAAAAACTTGTGTAGAGCGATTCCTGAGGAAAACCACCATGACACACTCTATCAAACGTATTGGAAATATGTAAAGGTAACACCTTACTTGCACTGGTATGCTGCATGGAATGACACCATTTTTCGAAAGAAAAGCTAGTGAATCCCGTGTCGCTTAGTAAAATGTTGGAATCCAAATACTACACAACAAGAAAATTTATCATACTTTCCATTGCTTTAGAAAGTGTTTAAAAATTGTAACTGGGCGATAATTTTTAAGTTTGTTACCCCTACATTAGGTACCTTTCAGCACGTTGGAAATACACCAGCATGATACATAATGTTGAAAAAAGCCGCTAATGGACGAACACTCCTTCAAGACCAGTGCTAGAATGCCATATTGCCTATACGACTTGTTAATGTTAAAATGCGCTAAGAGCTTTTTGACTGCATGCACTCGATACTCAGTCAAGTAAGGGCAATGGCGGACTGCTTTCCGATTTTGTATGACTTATAAATTGTGTTTCGAATAGGTTTTCTGTCGAATCGAATTACACAGTAACCCCCTGCTTTCTGTTTTTGTTTAAATAGTAAATTTATTTAAAAAAAAAAAACTATTGCGTTACGCGACGGGACCACAAGTATTTGTACGGCCAACATTTTACGCTGAGGTCAGATTATGCTGCACTCAGGTGGTTTTTACAATTTAAGAGTCCTGAGGGACAGCTTGCCTGTTAAATTGAAAGGCTCCAGAGTTATGACTTTAGCATTGAGAACAGGAAAGATGGCAAGCATAACAACGCAGACGCCCTTTCTAGGCTGCAATCTGGAGTGTAAAAGGCGGAAAGAAGTGATTGTGTTATTGTTATTTTTAGCATAAATCCACCGAAATATTCCCTGTTGTTGTGAATTTTTAATTTGTGTGTCATAATTTTGAGTCAAATTAAGTAAAAAGATCCTATTTTCGTATTTCACTTTACTGAAAGAACGCGGATGGGAGAAGCCTTTTTTAATATTTTTTTAGGTCCTTCATTCTTCTTGTTGGACCAGTTTGTTTTGTATTTCAAAATCCTTTATTTTCTATCGTAAAGAATAGGCAAGGTTACTAACACATTTTGTATTAGCAGTGGTAATATGTCAGGCACATTATTTATTACTTGAACTGGAACGATCTTTAGTCATAAATAATAATGAAAAGTATTCAATTTTAAAATAAACCATCAAATTTAATAACGAAAAATTGATTTATTACTACTCTGCATGCCACTACCTTGCTTTACGAAAAGATGTTGCTCAAATTGAATTAGCAGTCTCAGACCTTTTAAGGATGAGTACAAACGTTAGGCCTGCAGCTTTGTTTAGTGTGTTTCAATACTCGACTTAAAGTTATTAATCGATTGTTTTTTTTTTTGTGAGTTGTAAAGTTTTTAAAAAATAACTTACTAAAAGCCTAAATGTTCTATTCATATAAAAATTTGTTTTTGTAAACTATAAGTACCTACTGTACGGACCTTTGTGTAATGGGAGCTGTGGTAGGATGTTTAAATGCTTCACAATAAAGAAAATTAACAATTAAAGTTATCATCAAGAACTTTGAATCATAACAAGAACAAGAATCACGTCTGATGTGGTCAAACGAGATGAATATGATTGCGACAGCAAAAAATAATCAAATAAAAAGCTAAATTGAATGTGTATTGGTTCATTTATCTGGAAGTATTACATCAGATCTTTATAACTTTTTCGTTTTATTTTTTCTTTTGAATAAGTGAATTTTCTTCAAATTCTTGGGATTGTATGATTTTACTGATCACACTAACTAAACACTTTGATGGAAAACCTGATATAAAAACGACACATTGCTTGCCAAGTGTAACAACCACTACAGAGCAATCGTGGTTGCGTGGTTGCAATAAGAAAAAACTAAAACAACAACTTTATAACAAAACACATACTACATATAAAAACAAAAACATTTTAATGTTTAAAACAAAAAAATCTCATCATCGGAAGAAACAACAAGCAACTTTGTCTAGAAATCTGAGTTGAACAAAAAGTTAAATATTATTTTGAGAGTTACCATATATCTAAGTTTTCTTCGAATTTCGTAAACTTTGTAAACAAAGAAATATATATATAAAATGTATAATGGCTCCTGTAAGCCTTTTGGCTGATAAGCATCTCGCATTAAGGGCATTCAGCTTCATTAGTGGAGTTTGGCCTTCCAGATTTTGACGCAATTGTTAAAAACGTATAACTTTTCATGTTATGTGTTGTATTAATTGCGGCAGAGGGTGATATGATCTGAAAACCCTAAATAAATCTGTACGTTCTAAACGACTAACGCGATCGTATTAAAACTTCATTTGACTATATAAGAGGTATATTCGAGCTATAGCTTTGAAATTTAGTATTATAGTGGTTAGGGGATTGTCATCATTATGCTTTAAAATAGAACACCTGGTGAACGAAAAATTAAAACAGTTCTTAATTTTGATCCCATTTAAAAATGTTGATCCATACAAAACACATATGTAGCTAAATATATGGCTGTTATTTTACAGTTTAAAAGCCATTTTAGCTATGCAGCTAACAGGGCTAAAATTTTCTCTAATTTACATATTTAAATGGACAAGCATTTTTCTAGATTGAGGAATAATTTGTTAAAAAATAAAATTGTGGTAAAACTATGTGCATCTATTATTTGACAGTTAATTCAAAATTTATTAGAAAAAGTACATTCAAATTGATATTATTATATTATATTTTAGTATTTGTATTACTACTTAATCTGATTAATCCAAATTTGAAATTTTTTGAAAAATTTAAATAGCTAAAACCTATTTTGAATTTTTTGATACATATCCTTTACTCATACACATCCTTTATTACTTCTGTAATCGGTTTAGTAATGATTTCTCCAGAAGTTGTTGGTGAAATTTTCGTTTATTTCGTGAAGTTACAATTTAATGCTAAAATTTTTGATTTTTTTTTTTTTGTTCGAAAAATAATTTTCACTTTTTTAAATTTTATCGTTTGGCTAAATATTGTTTTTTCAGAATTTACTTTTTTGGGGATATTTTGATTTTTTTTTTATAAATTTAAGTATTTTCAATAAAATTTTCTTAGCGATATACTTATATTTATATATACATATATCCAGCCTAAGATTGCATTTTAACATACATATATTTAAAGGAAAAACATCATCAACATAAAAATTGTAAAAATTTTATAACAAATTTGAAATCAATCGTATCATCCGTTTAGGAGATAACCAGGTTTTCGCGCAACAATTTACAAATCAATATTTCATTTCAACTTCTCAGAAAACCAAGAGAAATTGACTTTTCCGGAAAACCTATAATCTTAATCTAAACAGGAGGTATACCACTTTAAAGAGGAGATCAATACCAACATTTCACAAAAAATTGGAAGTCAATCGGACCACCCGTTTAGGAGATAAGCGGGTTTTCGCGCAACAATTTACAAATCAATAGTTCATTTCAACTTTGCCTGTCTGTCCCACTGTCTGTTGTCGCATCTAGCAATCTATCTATCTTCTCTTGAAATCTAAAAGATAGAGATAAACGATTATCACTACTCAATTGGACCGATTTAATAATGGTGAAAACTTGGCAGCACTTTTTGTAACAGAATTATATACAAAACCATTGTTGAATCATGCTGAATCATTACACAGGACGGGTTCTTCTATTCAAAATAAATATATAAACCATATCTTTAAAATAATAGTCTCAAAATGACTTTACTGTTAAAGCGAATGGTAAATTATTTATTTTTTTTCTTTAAAAATCTATTTCAACATATACATAAATACATGACATATATAGAACCATGATACACTTTCATCATTTGATCTGTCATAAAGTGCATATATGCTCAAATATGATATATTTTATATATGGAATAGAAGTGAATGTGTGTGACAGCCATTTTGATCAGGTCTATATGCACTATTTGGCAATCTTTTGCAAAAATTCATAAAAAATATTTCGCCATGCGATTAAAGTCGCAAAATTTTTTTTTTTTTTGTATAATAAAGCACTGCATGAGCACAAAAATTGAAGCTCATAAGACACTCATTATAATATTTCATTGAATTCATATCTGTTCATTGCAGACGAGTAACGATCACTGGATAATAAACAGCGCAGACCAGCAAGCTTAATACGATGAGCTTGAGTGAATGTTGAACATAATAACAAGGAACTTGGGCGAGTTGAAGCAGTTTTATGCTTTGAGTGAAACGCGAAAACAATTCGAGTGTGGAAACAAAAAACATAGAATTTTTTAACATTACTTACGTTCATTTTAGGGTTTTCACTTAATAAATACAAAAAAACAAAAAACCACTAGTGCTGGCAAAATATACTGAGTGTTTCAAACATGAAACGAGTAAACACGGCGCTCACTAGCATAAAATATTCGTTTTACACGGTCAGCTCACTGCGTTTATGATATGAACAGAGGTTTATTTTATTTATTTATTTATTTTCGTATCTTTTACAACAAAACTCAAGTTTTAAACTAGCAAAAGTTTACTAATAGTTATTTAGCTATTTTAACATTAACAATAAAATTGCAAAATTTTAAATTTGCTCACTAATATTATGGTGTAAGTGGGCATGTGTTCAGTAAGCTAGGTTGTGTTCGAGTATGACCTCTTGTTCATGAGCTTATCTTCTATCTGGTGCCAAATCAACGTGTCAGCACATAAAGCGCAAAAAACGATTTATAAGTTAGTATAGTGGATAAGCAAATGTATAAGATAGAAAACAAATCAAATGCCACGTGAAACTGAATTAAGAGCTGAAGAACGTGTATTAATCAAGGGAATGAGTCAATCCGGTATGAAAGTTGGCCAAATTGCCATTTCTGTGAAGAGAAACCGTAACACGAAAATAAATTTCTTGAAAAATCCAGATGTCTACAGTATTAATAAACGTAGAGGCCGGATATGCGCTATTGATGATAGAGCAAAATTCGCATACAGAAGTTTGAAACTAATAGTCACATGAGTTGCAGGCAAATAAAAATGGAACTTGGTCCAAATGTTACTAAGTAACTTGTTCATCAAACAATAAGACAATATTTAGACCTTAAATATTGTGTTCATCAAATATTAAGAAAATATTTAGACCTTAAATAGAATACCGATTGTCTGAAACAAAGTCATAAAAATGCACATATGGTATTTTACGAAAAGTATAAATTTTGCGTAGTTGAATTTGAATCTGTGATATTCAGTGACAAAAAAAGTTTAATTTAGACGGACAGTCAATATTGGATTTTCGTAAGACGCCCACTCGTTTGTGGCGGTATTTTTTATCAAAAGGGAAGTCCAAAATGGGCTTTGTGCTAGAAAAATTTAATGCAGAAATCTACATAGATTTTTTACAAAACGAATACCTTAAATGGACTTTCCTGCTATATAATACCCTGATCCACGTGGTGAAGAAGATAAAGGAGTTTTTTTAACATTCGACAATTGATTTCCTCGAGTAGTCTGGTTTAAGCCCAGACCGCAATCCCATCCAGGATCTATGGTGAATACCTTCTACCACACCAGAGGTATCTTCATGCTATGTGACAGCTAGAAACAGCTAAAAAACCATGTTGGTTGAATGGATCAATATTGATGTGTCTGTCCTGAAAACTGGAGAAAGGTAAGGTACACAAGGGTAACAGAACCTCTTATAACATACATACAACTTTTATTTTATAAATAAAATAATATGTATATACATATATTAAACACAAGTTTTGCACATGTAAATATTTTACATGGAGATTTAAAGAAGTTATTTTTTTCATGTTAAAAAAATAAATTAATATAAGTTTGTTATTTTATTTTTATTTCTTTTAACTATTAATTCTAAATAGGTATAGGGTATACATAACTTACGTGTTAAAGTGTACAGAAAATAATAACTTCTAAAATAAAATATCATTTCAAAAACCTAAATGCGATAAAATATTAATTAAAAAATTTTCAACATATTTCTTTATTTAAATAAAACTCTTTTTTGAAAACTAAGAAAAACTTATTGCCAAAACAAAATTAACTACAAGTGAATACGACGATTACTCTCATCTTTCACAACAACAGGACAAACAACTACTTAATATTTTTTTTAAAAGTTCTTGTCTATAAGAGGTAATCATTTTAATATATAGGACACTATATATTACATAAGCCAGAAACACATAAAAACAGTGCTATATTCGGCCGTGCCGAATCTTCTATACCATTCACCACGTTGATTTTATTTATACAGACATATACAGCATAAGCCATATTGTTGACTCTTTACATAAATTAAAATAAGTCATATGAGAAAAAACTCATTTAAAGAAATAGAAGACACCGGCGACGCAGCTAAATGAAAACAAATTCCGTTGGGTACAACTATCGCCGTGTTATTAGCTATTTAATGATATTGAAGAAGACAGCTACATCGCACAGTGGGGCAGAATCAAAATATTTTGGGAATAACCTAGTAATTTAAAAACGGCTAAGCCGATTGATCCAAAATTTGACATGAGCATAGCAGAGGACTATCTGAACTTAAGTTTCAAAGGTGGATACCATACACCCTCTGGAGGTGGCTCTATGTGGTCCCAAAGTTGGGATCCTCGCACCTGGAAGTACTTTTACAGCTTGCGATTTCTTCAGTTTTATTCTGATTTTTCAAAATTTTATACATGGTCTTAAAGGTCTTGTTAATACCTACTAAATGGTATCTAAATTTTCAAATATTAATTCAAATTGATTGAGTTATAAGCATTTTAGTAAATAAAATTATTGATTTATCGCTACCCTGGTCCCTGGTTTTTTCAAAATATTTGGTGCAATTTTTACCAAATTTTTTTAAATTTTGTTACCGTAGTTAGCGAACCAAATTCTAAATATTTCTGATAAATTTGAAGATTGTACCGTTACTGATTTAAAAACTAGACGATTTTCAATTTAAAAAATCCAAAATTATTGCATTTTTGTGTATTTGTAAAATACGTTATCGTATTTTTTTTATAGAAAAATATTTTTAAGGAATATTTAAAAATTTTACATTTTTGTGTTGTGTAAGATAACTATATTTGTGTACGCTTAAACAAATTTCATATAATATTGATCATCCTTGTAGAAGATGAAGGTCCCACAATATGACCTATTTTACATCGAAATTTTGAATTTAGCCTATATATTCTAAAATGCCAAAGCTGGGATCGAAAAAAGAAGTCTGCAGTAATAAAGCTATATATGCCCTAAATTGTTTTTGAAAATATTTAATGAGCCCTAGTCCGTATTTAGACTTTATGGCCAAAAGAGTAAAAAATCACAATTTTGGGATTTTTGGTCCTTATTTTGGGAATTGTGGAATTTCCTTTTTCTTAATATTGCAGATTTTCTGCCATTTCATTTTACTTGATCAACAACACATACACAGAAAATTTTATTTGATATGCTTAATTAATAAAAATTTTATTGCATATTTAAAATTTTTCCTTCCCTCAAATTTGCCCCATAATTTTTCGAAATTTTCAGATATCGGCAACAAATTTTAAAATTTTGTTGTCATAATTATTTTTTTATATATATGAATATAAATGACGCAATTTTGGATCAATCGGCGTAGCCGTTTATAAATTACTAGGTTATTTCCAAAATATTTTTATTCTATCCCACTGTGCATCGTAAACTCTCACATTTTTGTAGAAATACTAATTTTGCTTTTTATAAAATTACATAACTTTTTCAAAAAATTATATTTATTTTCTACAAAACTTCGTGTTTGTATATGAATTTGTAATTTACAAATTTTATGACATTTCTTTTGAATAAAACAGAAATTAGCCTAAATTGACGACAGCAACAACGGTAGTCGTGTGTAGCTTCAAAATAATCGTTTACCTATAAACGTGTGTATTTTATTTTTGACACTTTGTAGTCGGTATCCTGATGTTGTCTATGTGATTAATGCATCTAGGTTTTAATACAGAGATCTCATTTTTTAAAAATCTAACGCATTTTAAAAAATAAGTTATATTCATACATATATTCTTAATATTAAAAATATGTTTTTTTGTGTAATTTTATACGATTATTGTTTGGACAGTTTTTTAAAAAAAATTTTTTCGAAAAATTTTCTGTAAAAATATCGTTTTGAATTTTTTTTGTAATTATTTAAAAAAATTTTTTTTTTTGATTAATTTTTTCTTAATTTTATTGATTTTTTTTTTTTGAATTTAGGACTTTTCTGAAATCTATATTGAGTTAGAATGGTCAGACTAAAGCATTAAAAATCCTTAAAAAAATTCCCTTTGTGCCCTTTAACTGTTCCCACTTACCAAATGACATTACTACTCGAACACGGACAGACGGACATCGCTTAATCAACTTCTTCTATGTATAAGGATCCAGAATATAAATACTTTGTGGGGTCGGAAATGAATATTGTAAAAATTACACAGGGAATGACAAATTTATATATACCCTTTCGACCTGTGGTGAAAGGTATATAAATTAAAATGATTTTTTGTCAAGAAATGTTGTTGACTTTGTCCCATCTTTTTATTTATGTTATTTCTATAGCGAGTTATTATGGTATGAAGTTACCCAGCATTTTAAGCGATATATAGTTAAATTCATGTAAATGTTCACAACTTTAAAGTGCGATAACCCTGGTTATATAATTCGAATAAGAAACTTTAAAGGAATAGAAATATAAAGGGCATCTTAGAAAAAAAGATGTAAAAGGGCTATATTTAGCTGCTCCGAATATTATATTTGTTGCTTCTAAAGTATTTTTTGTTGCTTCTAAAGTAAGTTTTTTTTATTTACATTAACTTTGGTACGGAACGTGCATTTTTATATAAAATAGTTTTATTTAAGTTTTTCCCAACGATCTGGAGTCTTTGAAAAATCTTTTCCAACATCGCACAAACGGACTTCGCTACAATCACTATACTGGCTATAAGGATACAGTAAAAGATACAAACGTAATGAAAAAACTCTGTTTACTAGTACAGTTTTTATTATTTATTTAATTTACAAACACGCATGTCTTGTTTACATTAAACTAACTAAAATGGTTGATCCCTTGAAGTACGTACCTGCATTCGTACGCATTCGCCAAAATAACAATCTACTTGCAACATTTACCTTTATCAGGCCTCCAAATTAAATAGAATCAGTATCAAAATGAGAAAAACAGCCCCATCGAAACAAAAACATTACAAAACACATCCTTTTATCAACCAACATCATCCACATCAAAAAAAAAGTTCGACAATGATCTTGTGGAGCCAGTTTATGTGTATGAGTGAGATCCACACAAATGCATCATATCCATCCATCCAAAAAGTCATTCGTCTAACCAAGTGAAGCAACAACCATAAAAGGAGCGAGCTATCCGTCGTAGTCTGTAAAACTGCATGTGTTTCATCGTGAGACAATGTAGACTGCCTTTTTCATACACGTTCTTCTTTCACATGAGTGTTTACTTGATGTGATGTGACAGTGTAAAGAATGAAATTATGTTCAACTTAAATGTTTGATGATCAGTAACACACTCCAATACATCTAAAGCAACATATTTGTCTAACCTGCAAGTACTTACGTACGAGTACATACATGCAAGTTTTTGTATAATAAACTTGTTTTCATTTTCATTTGATTTATGAGTATTTTAACATAAATATCGGTTCAGATTATATCGCTTAAATAAAATAGTAATGCATCATGTTTATCACTACCTTTACAAAACGATTGATAACAACAAATACGATTATTTAAATGATACGATCGTATCGGTTGGTTAAATTTTAAGGGCCGATGTTAAATGTGAACCACACCTAAACGTCAAGTTTTTTGCTGCATTTAATTTGACATTTCTTCATTTCATACTAACTCAATTTGAACCATGGAAAGATGCACAATCGAGCAACGCGGTAAGAAATGGAAACAGTGGATGATCAATTTTCGAAGAAAATCATCTTCAGTGATGAGACACATTTTCACCTTAGTGGATTCTTTAACAAGCAGAATTGCCGCATTGGGGCGAATGATAATCCAAGAGTGATTGTCGGAAAACCAATGCACCCACAAAGAGTGACTGTTTGGTGCGGTTTATGCGCTGGCGGCATCATCATATGAGGCCGGTCAGGCAGTTACTGTGAATGGTGTTCGCTATCGTGAGATGATAACGAACTTTTTATGGCCCGAATTGGAAGGTATGGATGTCGATGATTTGTGGTTTCAACAGAAGGGAGCCACTTACCACACAGCTAACGAAACGATGGCTCTTTTGTGCGACAAATTCAATTAACCGCCAAGATCATGTGACACCGTTGGACTTCTTTCTTTCCCGTTATTTTAAATAAAAGGTGTACGTCGATAAGCCAGAAATAATTCAAGAGCTAAAGGATGAGATAATTTGGTATATTAATGGCTTAGAACCTCAATTATGCCTTAACGTCATCGAAAATTTATCATAGCAATGGATGGTGGTGCCGCGGAAGTCGCGGCCATTTGGCTGATGTTTTGTTCTATACATAATACAACCATACCAATATTACAAAAGTAAAAAGAAATGATAATAATTTCCTAAATAATTTGTGTTTTATTCAACATCAACATGGGCCCTTAAAATTTAACCACCCATTAGATATCTACAGTTTGAACTATAAAAATATATAGTTTTAGCTGTAGTGTTTAAAATGATCAAATATCCTCCCTATTGTATCATACCTTGGGCTTTTAAGTGAATCAATTAGAACAAGATCAGTTGTATCATACTACTACTGTATAAACTAGCTGCGCCCACAAACGTTGTGTGGGTCCTAATAATATCTTGTTCGATTTTAGTCAACACCAAATTTTAAGACTCTTACGTATTTACTTTATATAAAGGTACCCATCCCTAGATAAAATCCTAAAATTTATATAAAGTTCTAAAAAACTATTGTAAAGCTCTGTAAAAGATATTTAAAATATT
This sequence comes from Phasia obesa, assembly GCA_949628195.1. NCBI lineage: Eukaryota > Metazoa > Arthropoda > Insecta > Diptera > Tachinidae > Phasia > Phasia obesa. The sequence goes on along the minus strand of OX451219.1, from coordinate 76,398,690 downwards.
TTAATAACAATGTAATTCCACAAAGTAACAATACATATAAAATGCAAATTTTAATCAATTTGACAGTAAGTAAATCATATTTTTTAATTATTTTAAAACAGCGCCATTTATTGCGTAACCGTGTTTAAAATATCCCACTTTCAATTCATTTTGTGATTATTTTATAACAGCGACATCTGTTGCGCCAAATATACCACTTTCAAAAATAAAAGATGCCTTAAAGTATGCAGTACCTTTAAATCGGTAAAAAACTCATTATACTTTCACTGCCTTTTCTTCACTTTCTCTTATCCTATATTGGAATCAGGATAGTAAGGTACCTACTAAACGTGAGCATAAAACGTCTTGTTAGACTAACTTCCTAATGTTCAATAATGAATTGATCTCTTTTTTCTTGCACTTAATTTCATGTGTATACAAATATTGTTGTGCTCTTAAATAAAAACATACAATAGCATTTGCTCTTCTTCCAACCAGTGCAATATTTGTTGTTGTTTGAAATTAAATTTCAGTAGTGAATATTTTGTTTCAATAGTGTCTCTTGATATGAAATACTGTTATAGCAGACAACATGTATGTAAATGTATGATGTTAAAAGCAAGGGGTTGTACTTTGTATTTTAGTTATTTTATATTAATTTGCGCGTTGAGTGGTTGAAAATAGAAAACTGTAGTAGATTAAATTTTTTTAACTTTAATAAAAAAACTAATTTAATTTTTTAAAAATTTAAGTAAAATGAACTAGTGAACAATATGAAATGCTCAGCATATTAATTGCACTTGATAAAACAGTCCGGTCAAATCAGGTGCACTGATTTTTGCACTGTTTGCTTTCTTGTTCTCTGTATTTACTGTTTAGTAATATTCGACTACACATACAATCAATATTTGCGTTTCAAAAACATGCAATACTGTACACTTTTTAACATCTTGCGCTCACGTTTAGTACCTACTCACAATTTTGTTAAAATCCATCCAGTAGTTTTTAACTGATGCGTACACAAAAAAAAAAAGAAAGACAGCAGACAGACAGTCAGGAAAGGAGTTACTAAATTATTATATGTATAGATGGACGTTTAAATCCCGGTTATTCAAAAATCGCTAGGAATGATCTTTTGTATTTGCAAACTCGATATAAAAGTCTGTATTTATATGCAAATTATATTTTTTATGAACTCGAAAATACTGCTTCGATAGTTAACACGCAAACGCAAATTTATTGCGAAATACATTGACTCCGCCTCAAAGAAGCGGGAAACTTTTTTCATTTTATTAAAAATATGATAGTCCAGTTCGGATTCCTAATTAAGGCTAACTTAATAAGCTTTACGTAAGCATCAAATTTGTGAGTAAACTAGGTAATAATTGTGGCGCCGATTTTTTCTGGGGTCAGCGTCCATAGAGGGACACATTATAAGTGATTTTATTTTCGATCCCAATATAAATTTTAGGGTTGTTTTCGGATCAAAGACTCTAATATAAATTAGGTTCTCAAAGAAATATAAGCCAAATATATTATGCTTTCCGTTATTTATCTACACTTATAAAATTCCTTGACAGACTGATTGGTAGTGCGTTAGACTATCAGTTTAGAGGTTACGAGTTCGATTACCGCCAATAATCTTTGGTGTTTTCTAAGCCAAGAGCTTTACAGGTAGTGGACTGAATGATTCATAATCTTGCTTGGTAAGCATACACCAAGATTACTACACTAAATCCAAAATTTACCTAAATATGGCAAAATATTTTTTTCAAGACTCTTAAAAAGTCTATTCGGAAAAAAAAATAATTATTATTAAAACAATAAAATATTTGTAAACAAATTTAAGAGCTCATATTCTTGTTGGTAGATAGACAAAGAAATAAGCATGTTTTCGTGATGGTAGTCACAACGAAAACATCTTGAAAATATCGGCCGATTTGGCAAAGAATTACCCAATAGAGTTTTGCAAAGTTGAATAAAATTTCAATAAATTTGAAATATTGACTCAGAAAAATTATTTAAGCTGTAATAATTATTTGAAAGTTTTTGCGGTTATTTCAGCAGTGATTCTTAAAATATAAATTAAACAAATGAATTATTTGAAGCAATACTTTAGGCAAATAATTATATGTGCAATGCTTCAAATTTATTTGAATAAAAAGAAGAACTGGAAATTGGGAACACACATTTTTTTTCTAACTTATAGTTAAAAGAAATTAAAATAAAATAACAAAATTATTTTTATCGAAAAAAAATCTTGTTTTGTTTTTTTAACTAATTTTATTCCGATATTTCGACCAACTTTGTTGGTCATCTTCAGGGAAGATTGAATGAATTATATTGCAGTGTCGTCCGTTGTTGATGCTTTTAAGCTTTGTCGCTGACAAACAACACAAGAGTTTTTTTTAATTTATTTAATACTAGGACCAAAAAAGCCGAACATACTTTAACAATTATTTATCACTCCAAGGTCTACAATATACAAAACAATTATATTTATCTTTTTTTAGCATGGAAAAAAATTAAAGCTTTAAATCTCCTTAGAAAAGGTTAGGATGTGTTACTCTTATATATCCTGACCAATTTGACACCACGTAGCATGGACTCCACCAGTTTTTTCAGGACAGATACATCAATATTGACCCATTCTACCAATATGTCCTTTTTTAGCTGTTTCCAGCTGTCATATAGCTTGAAGATGTATGAATTTTGGCAAAAGGTATTGACAATAGATCCTCGATGGGTTAGAGGTCTGGACTTAAAACAGACCACTCGAGCAAATCAATTTGTCGAAAATTAAAAAACGCCTTTATCTTCTTCACCATGTGGTTCGGTACAGTTATCGCGTTGTAAATCACCAGCAAAACCAAGGTGTTCGCTTTGTATCAAATCTATGTAGTTTTCTGCATTAAATTTTCCTAGCACCAAGCCTATTTTGGGCTTCCCTCTTGATAAAAAATACATCCCATATACTAAGTTATCCAGCACCATGAATTCGATTGTGGCATGCTTCCCGTGGGCGTCTTACCACCTTCTAATTTTTTGGTGGACCATCTGGTCCGTCCAAATTAAACTTTTTGTGTCATTGAATATCACGAAATTTTATCTTCCCAAAATTTATACTTTTCATATAATACGATATGGGTATTTTTTGTGACGTTGTTTTAGACATGGTTTAGGCACTCGGTGCTCTTTTTTAAGGTCTAAATATTGTCTTATTCTTTGGTGAATACGTTGTTTAGTCACATTTAGACCAAGTTCTACGTTTATTTTCTCATTCGGCCGCTACTTTTACTTATACCGTAAGCATCTGGATTTTTCAAGAAATTTTTTTCGTGTTATGGGTTCTCTTTACAGAAACAACAATTTAGCCGGATTAACTCGTTCCCTTTTAATGTCGGATTAACTCGTTCCCTTGATTAATCCATTTTCAGCATCTATTTATTCAGTTTCACATGGCATTTTCCTAAAAATTCTAAAAATTTGATTTGTTTTTCATATTTGCTTTTCCACTATACTAACTTATAGAGCGATTTCTCCGCTTTATGTGTTAATACGTTGATTTGGCACCAGTTGGAAGTCAAATAATTCATTTTGCACATATAAATATTTTACATGGGATTTTCGACATGCTTGATTAAAAATAACGGTATTACGAATGCGGTCCAAAGATAAACTTAACAATCAACAACAAAATATAAAGTAATTATAAGAGAATGTGTATGCCAAAAACAACAAACAAACAACCTTTAGTATAATATAAGGTCCAAAGAAAAGCAATTTTGCACATATGTATAATTATTTGACTGGGTATGTCAACTATGTACCGCTAGAGATAGAAATCTCCCAGATAGATTTTCGGAAGCAAATAACCAAAAAAAGGCATAGTATTGAAAGAAGTAAGTTAGTATACGACTAACAAATTTAATAGTCAATTCTACCTACGTTTTTCGTAAAAAAATAATTCTGGCAAATTAGTCATATTAAAAAATTTCTTCAATGTGACGAAAATTTTATTAAATTAAATAAATAATTAAATTAGCTAATAATTTTAGTTAATTTTCATAAAAATCTAGCTATCCCCGGTGCGCTTGCTACACCCATCCACAAAAAACCCAATAAACACTTGGAAGAAAAGTATGGCCAACCTCTAACTCGAAAACGCACGTTTATATGCAAGGTACGACGCCTATTGTTCCCAACAAATCTGTTTTTGGCTTGACTTTACATATTAACACGATAATAATTTTTAACTTTTTATTGGAGGTACCACTATCCTACTCCTGTCTGTATTTCGCTAGACTATGCACATTAGTATGAAGGTTACTTGTGCAAAGTTTCAAGATTCCATCTATTGTAGCTCTCCAGGTACACGATAATAATTTTTCTCTTTGTTTATATATTGCTAGACTATGTGCATTAGCATTGGGGCTACTCGTGCTAAGCCTCAAGGCTCTATCTATTGCAGTTTTCTAGCTGCACTATAATAATTTTTCACTATGTATATGAGGTACCACACCCTCCATTCCAATACAGTCTGTGTTTCTCTAAATAATGTATCTTCGTATAGGGGTTACTGATGCAAAATTCCCAGATGCTACCCAGATTGCAGTTCTATAGATACAGGATAATAAATTTTCACTTTTTATGGGAGGTATCACACTGTCCCAATTAATTTTGTATTTATGTAAACTATGCACATTAGCATAGGAGTTACTCGCGCACAGATTCAAGGCTCTGTCTATTGAAGTTCGCCAGGAACACGATAATAATTTTTCACTTTGTATGTGAGGTACCACTCCCACTATTCCAATCTAGTCTATCTTTCTCTAAACTATGTATATTCATATAGAGGTTCCTGTTGCAAAATTTCATGGCGCTACCTATTACTCTTACCAAGATAAGCGATGATAAATATTTACTTTATATGGGAGGTACCATGCCCACTATTCCAATTCAGTATAGGTTTCGCTAAACTATTAACATTAATATGGAGGTTACGGGTGTGAAAATTCAAGACGCTGCCTATTACTGTTACCAAGATATACGATGATAAATATTTACTTTTTATGGGAGGTGGCACGCCCACGTCGAATATCAAAAAAATAAGTACCCTGTTTTACCATCCAATAACAAACTGTGAAAATTTCAGAGAGATCGCTTTACTGCTGTAGGCAGCTATAGCTTTCCGACAAACAAACAAACAAACATACAAACAAACACATTTTGTGCTATATATATATGTATGTATATATATATATAGATAACTTAAAAATTAAAAAGATACATATTTATACATATTTATTTAATAGTTAAAACTCTACAATATAATCCAACAAAATACCTTACATTACACTGTGCTAGTCACAAATTTTAACAAGCTGGGCACCTTGCTGGTAAAGCTAATTCGAGTACGCAGAATTCAATGACATTAGCATTTTTCGAAGTTAGCGCTCGTATTCGCGATTTAAAATTTGAACGCTAAAGTACTATAAAAGCGATATTTTTATCCGTTTTTACCGTAAACATTTTGTATTGATTTTTCGCGAATAAAATAGATTTTTAGAGAAAAAAATAAGAATGTCATGTAATCTTGTGTTTCTTCAACAGAGTTGAATTGATTTAAACTTAAAAATTATCCCAAGTATAAAAATACCATTTTGTTTTATACTTTAGATTACAAATTCTAAATCACGAATATCGCAAATACGAGCGTTAACTTCTAAAAGTAATTTATTTTTTATAAAAATGAACTAAAATTATTAGCTAATTTAGCTATTTATTTAATTTATTAAAATTTTCGTCATATTGAAGAAATTTTTTAATATGGCTAATTGCCAGAATTATTTTTTTTACGAATTTTCAATTTCACACTGTGTACGCTGGGTGGCTAATGACAAGGGCTCCTCATGGACTTAGGAAAGAATATGAGAAAGTCTAATCGTATTAATGAATATTTTTTAGTTTCCAAAAATCCTCATCTGATGATGAAAATAGCGATAAGTATCTAATCAGGAAAAAATACAAGCAACTAACCGCTATCACAGAATCAGATGACAGCCAATATTTTTGACATTAGTTGTTATAGTATGTGTACATATGTTAATTGCATTTTCGTATATGTCAGCATTTTTATATCAAAGAAAGCAACATCAGTATCCACTTCCATTTGCATACACATACATACATGTTTATACCGCTGCAAAATAAAAACTAATAATAATTTTAATTTTAATTACTTTATTTATATTGTTAATGTTTTTAAGTAATTAATGGAATTAAACAAAACTTTCTAAGATGCAACTACACCTCGCTACTCAGAATTGATAAATATTCATTTTACGTCCCAAAATTATTTTATGCAAAGTGTGCACTTTTTCTTTACATATATGTATATATATATATATATATAATTCCAGCTGCATTAGCTTCCATTTGAAGTCATCAAATCATTTTTATTATTTTATTATTTCTGCTTCTTTTTGCATAAAGAAATGTTTGTTGCTACATAATACAACATCTGAAGCAGACAGTTACATTTACCGACATCAGATTTTTATTTCTTTTTTTGCTGATCCTCAGTTTTTTTTCTAAAATAAAATCTTTTTCAGCTTCTAGTTGTCGTTTTTCATCTTAACTGAAGTTCAAGAACAAAAAGGTATAAAATATCGTAAATGGAAAAAAATCCACCATATATGGTAGTCACAACATATGCCAATAAGATAATGAACAAAAAAGAGGGTTTGTATAACTAGAAAAGAATATTAATTTAATTTTCCTTATTCTTCCTTTTTAACTTGTTACTTTGTTGTTGTTTTTGTTTTTATTTCTACTAAATACTAATTAGCTACAAAATGATATACGTGCATACTTATGTGCATAAATGCTTTTTATCCCAGCAAACATTCAGCTTTCTTCCTGAGTATGATTTGAAATCAAACAATTTTACATAATAATATTTTGAATACAAAGTATCAAGTTGAGTAATATTTTCTGAATTTATTTATTTTCAAATGGTCACTTTATCAAGCAAACTTTAAATTTTCTAAGCTCTCTACAAAACTAGATTACGGAAGGCCCCTAAAATTGTTCTTGTTTATGCAGAGATGACCCGCTTTTTCCTTCAGTTTATTTTAAAATAGCTGAAAGACCTCGATCCAATATAATAATCAGGTTATTGATTATGGCGTGAATGCAAGCCTTAAAGGATTACGTATGACTGCTACTGTTATATAGAATAATCCGCCTTTCTTTCGGCATTCAAGTTGAGCCTTCCTAGATATGATCCTGAAAATGGTAATTTAAGAAATGTTTTTACTTCAAATGTATTTACTGATAGATTTTTGTTACTCTCTTGTCAATGTTAGTGCAGCAGTCTCCCTAAGATTTTTATTTCGTGGTATAGAAACGGAAATAACTGGTTTTAACATCAAGGATGTATGTCTCTGGCTTTGATAAAACGAGTAACGATATTATTTAAGTTACCCCCAAAATTTGTAGAAGCTATTCTTTTTGTTTTTAATGCCACTTTACGTCTTGAGAACTTTCCCCCAGAGTGGAAGGTTTCGTTAAGTATATGAGGTTTATTTAAGTATGATCCCTAAGACAAAAAAAAACACCAAAAATGAAGTATATAATACGGACCTATACGCCTTCTATAAAACATTACAAAGCTATTTGAGAGGATTTTAATAACTTAAATAAACAGAATTTCAAGTGAGAAATTATGTATTCCAAACTATTAACTTTTATTCAGAAAAAACATAGTGCAGTCGAATAAACACATAGATTAATAAATGTGGTTCAGAAGCGCTTTAAGGAAAGAAAATATGGTTTTACGCTTTAGAAAGATATTTAACTGATTGAAAGTGCATAGTGTAAGGAGATTTAACCTTATCTCAAACAATTGAAGGAGGAGTTCATCAAGGGAGTATATTGGGACCTATTTTAAACTTGTTGTAAAATTCGGATATGCCTACTAGCAATCAAGTCAAACATCGATATTTACTCTTTTAAATAATCACGAAAGTCCCTAAATGTCAGGATTCACTATCGTACGATTCAGTAAAAAAAAAAATCAGGAAGAATTCTGTCCTACTTAAAAATCGTTTCAAAATGGCGGTATAGATACCACACTATCATACAAAATAAGATTTTGCAACTCTGATCGCATGGAAAAAATACTATTTTATGATTTTTTTCAAAAGATTGTAAAATCGTACACATACACTTTACATCCACACTATCATAATTTTGACTACACATGCAATTTTGATACCTCTGCTGTTGTTTATTTTTTATTTAAGACTTTTTTTGTTGATTAATTAATTAATATTTTAAAAATTGGTTTAATATTTGAGAATTACTTCAAAACTCGTTTTATCAACAACTTATCAATACAAATGCTACAAATTTTTTAATTCTTAAAACGATTTGAGAACAAACAAAATAAATAGCTGAAAATGACCTTTTGCTAAATAAATATCTTTTTCAAATCAATATCAGCTTAACTTCTTCTAGGTGTTTTAGATTTCTATTGCAAATGTCCGACTATGTGTTATTTGGGATAATAAACATTTATATAACAAAGAGTTCGCCAATAGGGACATATATATTTCGGCAGTTCTTGCTTTTTAAACTTTTGATAATTTGCCTGTTGTTTGTTAAATAACTTCCAAGCAATACAATGTTGTAGTGAACAAATTTGAGTAAAATTGTTTGATTCTAAAATAGTTCATATATCAGATATCACAAAAACGGATAAGACTTCAAAATTAGATTGCATGAATGCAAATTATGTATATGTGGTGTTAAAAGAACTGCTCAGTGTCATACATTCATTTAACAAGTGTTCAAAAAAACGAAATAAGAATAGTAGAGTGGGAAAATTTGTTATATTTATTTCTAGTCATAGAAGATAAAAAACTTTAAAACCTTAAAACCGCTCTCAAATGTCGCAAATTTAAAAAAATGTGATTTCACAGAAAAAAACTGTTTTAACTTTGGTTGTTTTGGTTTAAGATATTTGGTTCGGCCACAAACACATTCTACACTACTTTCCGGTTCTTTTTGAAAGCCCCTTTACAATGCAATGTGCACTTTACAAAGTTTGTAAGTAGTTCCTTATATAAATACAAACATATATACGAGTATGCACATTTTTGTGTATGCCTTATATTTGCGAGTGTGTACAATTAAGTTTAAATAATTGCACAAAATACTTACAACCATATAAATTGCAAAATATGCTTTTAAGATAGTTCTTTACACTAACGAACAAAACAAGTTTATTCTCTTAAAAATACAGTTAGCGTCAAATTAGATCATATGGTAAGTTCAACAATTAAACAAGCACGAATTCTCACAGTGGAAAATATAAAACTAAAACCAATGTATTTCTAATACTCGAAGATGTAAAAATTTCGAAAACGTTAACAATAAAACAACCAGTTCTTGTAAAACACAAAAACTGTTAGCCACACGAACAAGTGCTAAATGGGGGAAAAATAGCTGTCGAAAGTCACATAAAATAGAACTAATAACTACAAAGAAAATAAAAGTGGCCGCCTTAATATAAAGTCAAAAGAAATTTAAAATCTACAAAAAGGGTAACAAATTTTCTATTTTAACGTAAAGGAAATCCCAAAACTACCAAAATGAATAACAAAAATCCCAAAAATAGGAATTTATTAGTCCACATATAGACTAGGACTAGGATCATGAAATATGAGAAGTTATTCTACAAAGTTTTATTGCTATAGAACCACATCTTGAGGTGCCGCAGTAGAATTGAACGTAATTTTTTGTCTTTAAATCATATAGAGTTATTATAAAGGCCCCAACACTATAAGGTTATATAGGCCAACATATAGAGTTATATTTTTAAATTATTGATGGTTTTTATGTTTATTATTTCAATTTTATTAAAACTACGTCTAACATAATGCATGACACAAACATTAGCTGTCCATTGTCATTTTATAACAATATAAGGGGTAATCCATTTCGAGGTTCCCTACTTTTTTAATGAAAAAACATAGAAAATTCAAATTTAATGGAGAATGTTTATTATCATTTGAAAGAGCATTCTTTGGCATTTATTTTTTGAAGATGATGTCTATAAAATGTTGGCCGTTGCTACGTCGCAGATGGTCAATACGTTGAGTCCAATTTCCGATGACTCGTCAGAGCATATCGACTGGTAACTGGAGAATGACAAGAGTGATGTTTTTCTCCAAGACCTGAATCGAAGCGGGTTTGTCCGCAAAAACTTTAGACTTTAAATATCCCCAGAAAAAAAAGTCTAACGGTGTGATATTACACAGTCGAGGCCAGTCGACCGGCCTAGAACGGTGAAATTATGTGCTCACCGAAATGTTCTCTCAATACATCCATTGATTGATGCGATGTGTGAAAAGTGCCGCTGTCTTGCTGAAAACAAATATCGCCGAGATCACGAGCTTCTATTTCTGGCATCAAATAGTCGGTTATCATGGCATGATAACGTCTTTTATTTTCTGACGGTAAAAACAAAACTCCTCAAAAAAGTTTTATTTTATGACGGCAAAATAAAACTCTATTTTTAAAAGTTTCATTTTAACTTTTATTTTTCCGTTGAAAAATAACTCTTAACTATGGAGTTTCTAAGATCACCATATTTTCTGAAAGAGTTCGTCAATACAAATCTTTTGATATATGACAGTATAGGTCTCCGTTAGCTCTAACATAAGATTGATAACTGTTATTTTCGGTCCCTGGTTAAATTTGCTTTTGAAACTTAAAGATATTTTAGCTTATCTAAAATTTTGGTAAAGGTTTCCTGATGATCTGAATTAACAAAATAGCGAATGTACCAGAGAAACCAGCTACCTCAAAACAATCAGTGCTTAAATTTATATTATTATAGGTTAATAGCACGTCATTAAATTAGAATTGATGAAAATTTTAGTTTCCAAACATTTTTATTCTTTTTAATATGTAAATATATATATGTGACCCGGTCTATGAAAAGGAAAAAGGTGGCTTATGACTCAAAAACTAAATTTCGAAAAATTAGCTGTTGAAGATAAACAATGCAACAACAACAACAAAAAGTGAAAAAAATTTTTTGGAGTCATATGCCACCTTTTCATAGGCCGGGTCACATATAAATAAATAACCATCCATTTTTAATGTGTATTAACCTAATGAATCTAAAATTAAAATCAATGTGTCATTTAATTATGTATAATACGATATGTTGTATTTTAAGTAAAAAAAAATTATACCTTCATCACATAAAAAGTTAAAATAAAAAATTTAATTCCGCATGTTCGGTCAGTTTTGTTTGCCAATGTACTTCCATATAAACTCATGGCTGCTGGGGACACTTTTTGTATTCCAAAATTTCATGGCTTCTTTTTTTACTTAAGTGTGCATGAGCAGCCAGAAGTATGAAAACAACAAATAAATTGAAATAAGAAAGAAAAAAGGAATTTCATGTGGGTTTTCATTTGTAGTACGTGTTATTGAAATAATGAGTTAGATAAACGATTGCATGTATAGCGACCAACTGTTTATTTGTCTTATTGAATTATCATGTTTTCGATCAAATGGAATTCAAATTCTAAAACAATCGATCCTTGGTTTTGCAGGTCTTGGTCTGTAATCTTCAAGGGAAAGATCAATTAAATATCAACGGCCCACACTGCAATGTCTAATATAATATAGTAAAATATAATATAGTAAAAAAAAATATGTTACTTAATTATTGAATAAATAATATCCCTAATTTATAAACATATTTGTTGCTTTTAATCAAATTTTAGTAATCTTTACAGCAAAACATTCTAATGAAATATTTTTTTATTATGCTTTGCAAACAAAATTTGTTCCATTGCTTTTGTCTCCGGCAAATACTCGTTTCAGTCCCTTAAAAAATGAAATAGAAAGGTTGTTTCGCTAATTGATTTTTTTAATTGGTGATCCTGAATACAATACAAATAAAGGACAATTTTGACAAAACTTACAGGCATCCCTAAATGAGTGCTTCAAGCGTTGCGTTGCACATTGGTTTAAACATTTTTTTATTTTAGAAATAATTCGGTAGCAAATGAACCAATAAAGAAACCTTAATGAGGCAAAGGACAGGTGTTTTCTAAATTTCCAAGTTTGTGTACCACGGGCGTAAATTTTTTTTATAATTCAAATGTTAAAATTTAATTATATATTGATAGTCCTTGAAAATATCTACAAAAAATGTACGAATGTGTCTGAGTTATCTCTTCTACTTTGGCAGAAAATCCAGATAACTCGTCCCGTTAAAAAAAATACACGCCTCTGAGTTGGAAAAATGTAATAAGTACCGTTTTTCAGGGTTTTAGCCAAAAATGTGTTATAGCTTTTTTACATATTTATGTTACTTGCTTCATACTAGTAAATTTGTTGAACTATTTTAAAGACAACCTACATATAGTCAATGTGATTAAAAAATCCTAACTTGTATCTGTTCTTCCAGCACTATCCAAACATAGCCAATCATTTATTGTAAAATCCCCTGGAGTGTGAAGCGTCGATTGTAAAAAATAAACCGATTTTTAAACTTCATCACATGGTTACATACCATAATGGATTTGACAGACCCATAATTATCAGAGGGCAGGGTAGCCTTTATAAAAAACTTATAATTTTTGTTACTACTTGTTTAAAGGATCTATTATCTACGTTAGTTTAAGACTTTGTACGGATATCTCAGTCGGTTAAGAAGTTAATTCAAAATTTGTTTATTTCTGCCTTACAGTTGTGCTTTTTAGTATGCACAACTGTGAGGCGAAATGTAAAAAATTCGTTGTTTTTTTGAAAACTTAACATTTTATGTCATACAAAATTGCATTTATTAAGAGATTTTGTATGGCAGGAAAATATTTTACTGCTTCCAAAAACCTACTTTTTTTTGCTGGGCAAACAAATTCTCAAAATAACGTAAATCCTCGCCTCTAACAGCCCCTTTCAGTAACCATCAGAAAGAGAGATTTCAACAAATGTTCATGCTGTTTTGCACTAAAGAAATTTTTAGAACAGGCTGTTGTTTGTTATTAATTTGTTTCTTTTTATGTGTTTAAAAAATTAATGAATAAGAGAACGAATCGACGAATAAGTAAATAAATTAATTATTGAATGCATTTATTAATAACTTATAAATTAGTGAATAAAATCAATTTTTACTAGTGTTAGTCAAAAAACACATTAAATGAAAGATAGCTATTTTTTATATATTTAACAGTGATCGATATATTTAACTGCGATAAATTGATATTAATTTTGTAGTAAAAAAATCAATAAGTTTGTTTCTTATTTACCTTTCAAACATATTGTTAAGTAGGCTAAAATTCGTTTATACTGCTAACTACTCAATAGGGTCACAAAAAATAGTTCCTTTACCTACATAATTTTACAGTCTTCTTCTGTATTTTCCGAAAAAAAACTGATTCAGCTGTAAATTTATTAGTACCCGACAAAAGAAGCTACTTGACAATCGAGCACATGAAACGGAGTTAATCCTTATATTAGTATCTGATGAATACTTGTTTGATCGGTTGCCCCTAAAGATCGATCACAATGGAATTAGTTTTATATATTTATATATGTTATTGCCTGAACTGTAAAGCACCAGTTTAAATATGTATGTATGTACAAATTTCAACTAGAAACTTGAATAATGCAATTACTTTCATCTTAAAATGACTTGCTATTATTATTTCGTTCAGTGTACTAAATGAAAGTGAATTTCATTCTAAATTAAGTTAAATCAATTTCAATTTCGTTGTCACGGACACATTCAAAGCAAAAATTTTATTCATAAAGTATTTTTGTTCGCTGGTAACCAACCAAAGCGTACTCCCGCTACGTTCAGCACGACAATAGCAAAACTCAAACAAATTAAAAAAATATTATTTTTACGATACAAACGAACATATGGATGTGTGCAGATACGGAAAAAAATATACTGTGGGACCTAATCAAAACATAAAAAATCGTCCATTTCTAAACTACTGTTCCGTTCGACATAAAGTTTAACATCGGTATGGAACCAAATTAGTATACTGAAATTTTGAACATTTGTCATTTTTTGTTCCTAAATTCGTTTTTAAAAATAAAAACTTTGCTCAGGGATTTGTTTCCAAAAATATTTTTTTCTACCCCACTGTAAAATGTATGGAACTAATTTCAAATCAGAATAAACCAAAAAAGAAAAAAGCTGTTGTCTCTTGACACAAGCACACACACATAGCATAGGCGCCCAATGTGAGAGTCACTTTAATGTTTCATGGGGTTTCTATGGCATCAAACTGAAAACAGTATTTTAGTTTCATTTTGCTGGAAATACAGGGGAGGTGGTCTGCTGTTTTCTTAGACATCAGTTTGCCGCAAAAAACATTTCAATAAATTCTTAGGGAAAATGCCAAATTTATTAAAAATTTTTCGATTAAGAGGTGAATAAATAAGTGAAATATTATGAAGATACAGAAAAGTTACAAAAATATATCATTTAAACAGTTTCATGTTACATTGCACGTGTACTTAAATTGAATTGATTGGAAATAAATAATAATCTTAAAATTTATTATCAATAGGTTTTGATACTCAATTATTTAATTGTAATTTGCGTCATTACTCGTCGTCGCCAGCCAATGTACATTTACGAGAAATAATTTCCGAACAAATAAAATCTATAAAAGTTGCTGGCACATTTAAATCGGAACGCATTATCACTTCATCCCAGAGCATGCAAATTACAGTGGAGGGCAGCAATAAGCAGATTTTAAATTTTTGTGCCAACAACTACTTGGGTTTAGCTGCAAGTGTTTTAATTTAAACATTGATTTATTTAAATCATTTAGTTACAAAAACAAATGTAATTTTATTATTCTTTAAAGAACCATCCTGATGTGGTAAACTACTCACGTGAAATAACGCAACAGTATGGTGCCGGCTTAAGTTCTGTGCGTTTTATTTGTGGCACTCAAGATATTCATAAGAACTTAGAAAAGAAACTGGCCCAATTTCATAATCGTGAGGATACTATACTTTATGCTTCTTGCTTTGATGCCAATGCTGGTCTTTTTGAGGCCATTTTAACACCAGAGGATGCTGTGTTTTCCGATGAACTTAATCATGCTTCCATTATCGATGGCATCCGGTTGTGCAAGGCTCAGAAAAATCGTTACAAGCATCGCGATTTAAATGGTTAGTAGAAAAATTTAAAATTTTTAAATATTTTACCTTAAAAGGACTACCATGACACTTAAAATTTGAAATAAAAATAGCGCTGACAAAGTATTAAGCAGTAGGTACTGGGTATCGAGTATTTGACCGTTTTTGGGGAATTTAATACACAATACTTTGAGCTTTATATTTTTAGAAACATATTGAATAGGAAATTTATCGCTTACATTAAAAATCTGATTATCAGTGCGGTTCTATTATGTAATAAGAAGTACTGAGAACTATTGAGTAGAAGTATTGAGTAGTATAGAGTAATTAAAAGTAGTACAAACAAAATGAATTCAAATTTTAATCAGAAGAAACGTTTGTAAAGGCACCCATACCAGAGCTGTAAACGAATCATTCATTTTTGAATTAATTCGCGAATAATTCATGCATTGAATTACCAAATTTTTAATTAATTCTTTTCACACAAAAAAATGAATTGAATTAAATTTGAATCAATTCAAACGAATTCAAATGAATCTAAAAAATGAATTGCAATTCATTTCCAATTCAAATGAATTTCTTAAATTGAATTGCAATTCCTTTTATAATTCTTGAACTTTTTTTAATTAAACAACTTTAACTTTTACTAATCAAAAATAATAGTATTACAATTTGATTAAATAAAACTACGTATGTATAATTTTGTTTACTTTTACGTACACACGTATGCAAATGCCAAGAAAAATTGCGCCATTTTTTGCTTTAAAATATTGATTCACTTATTGAGTGTGGAGCAAAACGACAATAATTAAAGCAATAAATTACTCAATATCATTGTGCAGTTTATAGGTATCTTTATAAAGGGTGGTTAAATTTAAGGGCCGATGTTGATTATCACACAAATTATTTAGGAAATCATTGTCATTTCTTTTTATTTTGATAATATTGGTATGGTTCAATTATGTATGGAACAAAATATCGGTCAAATGGCCGCCGCGACCTCGGCGGCACACCTCCATCCGATGCTCAGCGGTGACGCTGAGGCATAATTGAGGTTCTATGCCGTTAATGTCCCGAATTCTCTCATCCTTTAGCTTTTGAATTGTTGCTGGCTCACACCCTTTCTTTCAAATAACCCCAAAGAAAGAAGACCAGCAGTGTCAAATCACATGGTCTTGGCGGCGAATTTACATCGTCACCACGTGAGATAACACGGCCATTGAAATTGTCGCGTGTATCTTTCCATGGTTCAAATTGAGTTAGTCTGAAATTGAGAAATGTCAAATTAAATGCAGAAAAAACTTGACGTTTAGGTGTGGTTCACGTTCAATATCGGCCCTTAACATTTAAGCACCCGATACAATCACAAATTTAAATTTATTATAAACTGCAAAATGTTTATTTCAATAGCACATCTCTAAATTATAACTTGTCACATGACTAGTGATTAATACCGTTTAGTTCTAAAAATTTGTGTTGATTTATCATTTTTACGCGGCGGCGATGGCCTATGATGGCGTCAATTGGCTCTATTTAGCTAATGTGTGTTAGGTCTGAAATATAATTTTAATATTCTTTTAGTGTCGGTTACTATAATAACCCCCCAGAAATTTGGTGGCAATTGTTCCAATCGTACTCACCACATGATTTGTCAGATTAGAAGTTATACATATGACTTGTCACCGGTTCGAGTTCTTGCCTTTCTATGAAAGGTACCTGTGTCCATAACGTGGCAGTAGCATACTGGGTGAATTTTTTATTTCATAACGCGTTTAGATCAATTAATTTATCTGCCCTCTATTCGCCAATCATTATTCATAATTTCTTGTCTCACTTATAATTTCACATAAGAATCATTTTTAATTAAGTATTTATTTCTACAAATTATTTTTTTCTAACAATTATCTTGGTAGATTTGGAAAACCAATTAAAATCATCCAAAGCTCGTATAAAATTGATCGTTACCGATGGCGTTTTCTCTATGGATGGTAATATCGCTCCCCTTAAGGACATCGTTGTTTTGGCCAAACAATACAATGCTTTGACTTTCATCGATGAATGTCATGCTACAGGTTTCTTTGGTAAAACGGGTCGTGGGACCGAGGAATACTATGACATTATGGGCAGTGTTGATATTATTAACTCCACTTTGGGTAAAGCATTAGGTGGTGCTGCCGGTGGCTATACAACCGGTCCCAAGGAACTTATTACAATTTTAAGACAAAAATCTCGGCCATATTTATTTTCTAATTCTCTGCCACCAGCTGTTGTTGCTACTGGGACAAAGGTAATCGATATGTTATTGTCCTCCAGTGATCTAACGGCAAAGGTACAGAGCAATACGAAACATTTTCGAGAAGCAATGACACAGGCTGGTTTCACTATTGCTGGCGAAAATCATCCTATATGCCCCGTTATGCTGGGAGACGCCCGTTTGGCTTCTATATTTGCCGATGAAATGTTAAGTAAGTGTTAATAAATATCTGAAAAATTGTTTGCACACATGTACTTATAAATGTATTTCTCTTACAGAACGTGGCATTTATGTTATCGGCTTCAGTTATCCTGTGGTGCCCCAAGGCAAAGCCCGCATTCGTGTACAAATTTCAGCAGCCCATACTAAAGATGATATTAATCATGCTATTGCCGCCTTTACCGAAGTTGGAAAATCTCTAAAAATTATTCAGTAAATTTTCTGAAAATCAAAAGTCGTACATTCACAAAAATTAAAATAGCTTAAAGCTCTTAAATGCATTTATTTTCTTTTTAGTTGTTATACTCTTAATAATAAGTGTTTAAACTGTCCTGCAATAAATTTAAATTTTAAAAGTTCGTTTCTAATAAAAAGCAAATTTAAGTTTTCATGAATTTTTTTGTTACTTTTTGCATTCACTTTAAATTTAATTGCTTCTATAATGACAATCGAGATAATTGCCGCAAATACAAAACGATAAAATAATACACTTGTGTTCAGGGTTGAAACGCTGTCACCAAAAAACTTTCATCGGATATTACTGACATACAAATGATTTGTTAAATAGGGTTAATATTTTATAATTATTTTATATTTATATTATTTTATTTTAATATATGTGAAAAATTTCATTTTAAACGCTGCTTGGAAGAGCATAAAGTGAGGAAAGCTTTTACTCTTAAAATAACGTGTGCTTTCGATTAGCGATTAGGTCGGTGGCCCGGTATTCTATACAAAGTACATAATTATCTACATTTGCCTTAGGTTACTCTTTGAATAACTTTCGCTTTCGATTAAAAGCAAAGGAAAAAATAATGTTGAAACGGTTCCATTGCTCTTATAAGGAGCAAATATTTTATTACAACAACATCATGTTTTAAGTCTTTCAATGTCATCAAATGGAAATCTAAGCATCAATTCTCTAAATCCTATATACAGAAAATCTTTTGAAAATTTAAACATAAAGCGATGGATCAAGAATTATCAAGTCTTGTCTAAAAAATATTCTGTGTCTATATTATTGATTAAATAATATAGACACAGATAGTAAATAAATAATATAGACACAGAGGGGTTGAATGTAAAAAAAAAAACTAAAAATTATATAAAACTCCTTGATAGTATCTTTAGGAAAATCACAAGATTATATTGTACTACAGTTGGTGTGCCACAATTGGTGTAAACAAGTTATCGATGCTTTGCAAAAACAAAGCTGAAGCGTTGTGTTTTTTTTTATTATTTTTAACTAGTAAAGTATATATTTGGACGAGCTAAAACTTATATACCCTTCTCCATAGTGATTTAAGAGATTACCTTATACTCTAATATTTTTTAAAAAATATTAGAGTATAAGGTAATCTCTTTCTGCAACTACTAGAAAAATATTTTTTGATTCTTGACGAATTTGCGGATTTTGAGCTTTCATTTTTCGAGTAAATATTTATCTTAAGTGAAATTTTAATTTCTTGTTAAAATTTCGATTATTGGTGAAATTGCCATCTCCAGTTTATTTTCGTAAATTACGAATTAATAATAAAATTTATATGTTTTGGTGATATCTCGAAAAAATAAATCAGTCTAAAGCGTGTCAAAGTTACACTTGTAGGGTTCCCTACCATCTCTAATACAACTTTAAAAGTATTTGTCTTTAATGGGGCCACTTTATAATATAATGTTGTTACTACTGTATTGAAAATCAAGCCACTATCGGACCACCGTTTGTAAAGATTTCAGGAGTCACCTATTAGGGTTCAAAAATAAGGTCATTAACAACACAAAACACCCTTTAGTTCTCCCTTTTATTTTTATATTTGTTAATTATACATTGTTTTACATACTCGGTGTAAATTTCAAATAACTGCATATTAAAAATAACGTCATACGCTTTTATCTTTAGTATTTGTTTTTGTAGAGGTTATAGCAATACACCTTCTGTGATAATTTCAAGATTCTACCTATAGCGGTTTAAAAATAAGGCTATATATGTGAAAATCACCTCACTATCTGAACACCCTTCAATTTTGAGTTTTATTTTTTATATTTGTTATATTTTTATCAAAATACGAGATATTTATGCGCAAATACCTCGACCCTATGGGAAACACATTAAATTTTAGTATCTGTTGTTTTCATACTATTCATTTAATTGCCATTGTTTTAAATAATTACAATGAAAAAACCACGCCTACCTATATTTTTTAAAATTTTTTTCAGGTTGTTTTTATTTTTTTCGGTTGTAATGATTCTTTTGTGCTTTTTTTGGGTTAATAGATATTAGACCGCGAGCAGTAAAAAAATTTTTCAAAAAAGTTTTTAGAAAACATTTTCAAAAAAAAATTTAAAAAAATTAAAAAAAAAATTTAAAAAAACGTGTTTAAAAACATATTTCTGGAGAAAATTTTTGAAAAAAAATTTTGCAAAATATTTTCAAAAAAATATTTTTGTAAAACTTTTTACAAACGATTTTCGAAATATGTTAAAACAATTTCTATATTTATATGAAAATAATGACTGTAACATAACATGGTGGTTCCAGTGTGGGACCAATAGTTGATAGTGCGCTATCACTACGTCTATTTTTAGATATATGTAAATATATATACATGTATATATATATATATATATATATATATATATATATATATATATATATACATATATTTATATAGGGTGTATATCTCACAGTGCTCTCCACAATGCACTGATTCGATGGAAAATTCTGGACACGTTTTTGATTAGTAGTTTCACTTGCAAGTTAGAGTAAATTGATCGCATTTTATGATTGTTTTCTTGAAACTTCATACTTCCGATGAAGATCATCGTTACTAGCTGCTTATTTTGGAATTCCCGTTTTCAAAACCCTAGTTATAATATAAAAATACTTAATAAAGTTGTTAAAAAATCAGTAAATTTTCTTATTTTTTCATATACTTGCGATTTTTGTGTTAAATTTAAATATTTTGTTTAGTTTTGCATTTTTTTGTTATTATTATGTTAGAAATGATGATTTGGAATTAAATTTTTTTTTTTTGTGAGAGTTTTGAAATTTTTCGATCTTTTCGGAATTTTTAGGGTTCCGTACACAAAGTGTAAAAACGAAACCCTATTGTTTTCGCTACAATGTCTGTCCGACTGTCCGTCTGTCAGCGCCTTTTATCTCTGGAACCGTAATAGGTAGACTCTTGAAATTTTCACAGATGATGTTTATTTCTTGAACTGTAGGAGGCATACACTAAAAATTTACAAACTGTAATAAAACCGTAGTTCGCCTTATATACAAGTCTAAAAAGTAAACCTAAAAATTAAAGGGTGTTCCGAAAGTGGTGTTATTTTGATTTATAAGGCCTAAGTTTTGAATCATAATATCTAGAATCTTGAAATTTTTACAGACGGTGTATAATTTTGCCCGCTATAGCCACAAATAATAAAATTTATAGGGTGTTCCGATAGAGAGGTGTTATTCACAAATATGTGTTTATTTCTTGAGATGTAGGAGGCATACAAAAAAAATATGTAAGCAGTAATTAAAACTTAGTTCGCCATATATACAAGTCTAAAAAAATAAACCTAAAAATTAAAGGGTGTTCCGATAGTAGTGTGATTTGCATGTATAAGGCCTAAGTTTTGAACCGTAATAGGTAGGCGCTTGAAATTTTCACAGAAAGTATATAACTGTGACCGCTATACTAGTAAATACTATAGGGAGTTCCGATAGAGAGGTGTTATTCACGAATATGTGCTTATTTCTTGAACTGTAGGAGGAATTCACTAAAAATCTGCAAGCACTAAATTAAAATTAGTTCGCTATATAAACAAGTCTGAAAAAAATGAACCTAAAAATTAAAGGGTGTTCCGATAGTGGAATGATTTGCATGTATAAGGCCTAAGTTTTGAACCATAATAGGTAGACTCTTGAAAATTTTACCGAAGGTTTATAACTATGGCCGCTATAGCAAAAAATATTAAAACTTATAGGGTGTTCCGATAGAGAGGTGTTATTTACGAATATGTGTTTATTTCTTACAAACAGTAATTAAAACTTAGTTCGCTTTATAAACTACTTTAAAAAAATAAACCTAAAAATTAAAGGGTGGTTCGATAGTGGTGTGCTTTGTATGTATAAGGCCAAAGTTTTGAACCATAATAGGTAGACTCTTGAAAATTTTACCAAAAGTGTATAACTGCGGCCACAATAGCACAAAATACTAAAACGTAGGGTGTTCCAAAAGTGACGTGTTATTTACGTTTATGTCTTTTTTTTGAGCTGTAAGAGGAAACCACTTACAATTTGCAGACTGTAATTAAAACTATGTTTGTTTTATAAACAAGTATACAAAATTGAACTTAAATATTAAAGGGTGTTCCAATAGTGACGTAATTTGCATGTATATATCCTAAGTTTTGAATGAATAGGTGGAATTTTGAAATCTTTACAGGAGGTGTATAACTATGTCCACTATAACAAATAATAAAAATTAAAGGGTTTTCCGCCAGTGACGTGATTTGCATGTATAAAGCCTTATTTCTTGAACCGTAACAGGTAGACTCTTGAAATTTTGTACAGAAGATGTGTTGCCACGGCCGATATGACAATTACTAAAAATTAAAGGGTGTTCCGACAGTGACATGTTTTTCATTAAAATGACTTATTTTTTAATCGCAATAAGTAGATCTTTAGTATATTTATAGAAAGGAAGTTGCCATGGCCACTATAATGAATAATAAAATTAAAGGGTGTTCCGACAGTGACAAGATTTTATAAACCGTAATATAAAATCCGACAGTAGTACTTAAAATTAAAGTGTGTCCATTAGTAACGTGTTTTTCACGAATATTACCTTACTTTTTTAACCGCAATAGGTAGGCTCCTGATATTTTAAGAGAAAGTGTATTACCATGGCCGCCATAAAATCAATTACATATTAAAATTTAAAGGGTGTTCTAATTATGATGCAATTTTCGGAATATTACTTTAATTTTAAAATTTAAGGGTGTCCCATAAGACATAAAGAAATAACTGAAATTTTTAAATTATACTGAACATAGTACGGAACCCTACGTGTGTGAGTCTAACTCGCACTTGACTAATTTATTTTTCATTAATTTTGATTTTAATGAAATATCAAATTGCGATTGTTTTTAGTTGGATTTAAATTTTTTGGGTTTATAACTTGTTTGGATTTTTTTGAAAAAACGAAAGTAACAGAAATGTACTCGTCAATTTTGCCATTAATGGATTTATTTTGCTGATTTTAAATAAAAAATTTCCGAAAATGTATACCAATAATTTTTAGAAGTTTTAAAAGTTGTTTTAATAACAATGAAAGGTATTATTTTATATGAAAGTAAAACGTAAAGTTGTGTTTTAGTTACACCTCTTTGAATATAATTATTTATTTGAAATAAAGTCCGGAATTTCACATGAAAATAAAAATGTTTTAATTTTTTGGAATCGCTAAAAAACAAAACCGTAACTCGTAAGATGTACTTCGTTCGACGCACTGATTGAGAGTTTTTCATATTCAATATGTTTAGGTACTTTTAAGGAATATTTGGAACGAAAAATTTGTCGTTCGTCCCAGTTGTATATATAGCATTACTACAATAAAACAACATAAACAAAACACCGAAAAACCTACCTTTTTTTTTAAATCCTTGCTATCACCCTAATGGCAGGAGAAAAAATTCGCAATATACTAATTAATCATTAAATCTGACATCTCATTACCGATACAATAATACCGAAACACTATCAAACAGCCCCGATTTGGATCTTTTCCATTTTGAGAACAATTAAATACATATATGCCGAAAAAATTATACCATACGTTTTAGTTTTTTCTCAAGTCTGGAAAAATAAAACAAAAACAAAAAAAATTAATTATCTCGAACCAATGACTCATAAAGTTTACTCATGTATTTACTACGTTTTTCTATGCCCACATTCGTGCATGATTATGCAAGATCATGCGTGATCCACGCTTATCACGTGACCGTTTCAAACTCAAAAAACAAACTTCGCAGTTACTCCGATTTCTGAAAGAAGGGAGCACGGAAATTTCATTAAGTTAAAACTAGTTTTTTAAGAACAACATTTCTCCATTTAGCAAAAGGTTACAGAAACACAATCGTTGTAAATTTAATGCAAACTGAGAAAAAAAGATTAAAAGTAATAAAGTTGTAGTATTTGGTAAACGACATTTATTTATTTATTTATTCCTCTTTATTGATCAAATGTGTACAAAATTTAAAATCTAGAAAGCATGTGAAAAAAACCTAAAACAAAAACGTAGAAAAAGTCAATTGACATCTTGCCATTGCTTGTGTTGACATTGTGAACGTACGATCGATTGATGTTGCCAATGACAGATGCATTTGCATACTTGTCGTTTATATTATATTATACTGTTTTTTTTTTTTTTTTGGTGGTATATATTTATCCATCTAGAAACGTGGTTAAATTTCTGTGGCAACATCCGTTGTACTAATATGTTGCATCAACTAACAGCAAAACAGGGCATGTGCCAACCTTTTATGTATTACTGTTCACAGTTTAACACACAAATCAGAGTTAAGATTTACTTTAGTACGCTACATTACAATTTATAGGAATCTTATATTTATGCAACGATTTTATACAACAGCTTATTTTGAATTATTTTGTCAATGTACGCGGAGTAATTTTTAAATTCTTATGTAGTCTGTCATACCAGCCAAATTAAAAATTTTTTTATTATGTTTTTAAATATATTAAGTCGGGAAAGTTACTGAATAAGTAATAGTGAAAATGTTTTGGTGTCGAATGATATATGTCGACCTTCTTCCTCACACATCATAGAGTCTCTCGTTATTGCTAACATTTTTCTAAATCTAAATCCCCCACAGTATTCGCATTTAATATGTATCTTCCTGTGCGATTCTTAGCCTAATGCTTGTCACACACAAAATCCGTTACCGTCTCAGACCCTTCTAGGAAAAGTATTTAATTATAGTGTTCGCGATTTTTATCTTGACCAGTTGATTCTTAAAGTTTATTTGACCTGTCACTAACATATTTCAAATAAATTCATGCAACTATCTAGATTTCCTGCCGCGGGGCTATTGGCTCAGGAGCATGTACACTTCATGATTAGTATGCTTGTCCATTTCTTTAAGATTCCTTCATTGGCCGATAAAAACTACGCGAAGAAAAGTCTAAATTAAAACTGGAGATTATAGGTATTTAGAGTTCACTTTACTTAGTAGTAAGTAGTCAGCCTTCTAGCAGAGGCAAGATCTAACTATGAGCCTGTTACTGAAAACCCTGCGAGGAGAGATAATTAAGGTTATTGCCCTTAAGTAGACAGATTGCAAAAAAAAAATAATTCAAATAAAGATTAAACAAAAAACAGGTATTTGAACAATTAAATTTTGTTGTTAAAATAGTTTTTGAGATTTGAGAAATTTTTCGCTTAATTTAAGAGTTTGAAGAATTTCTATTATTTGATCTGGCAACTTTGAATGTGAGGTTTCATTATTTACAGCATATAATTGAAAGCATACTTTAAGGATGAATTACTATATTTTATTTTGTTTTAAATATGTATATAATGGGTGATTTTTTTGAGGTTAGGATTTTCCATCATTAGTATTTGACAGATCACGTGAGATTTCAGACATGGTGCCAAAGAGAAAGATGCTCAGTATGCTTTGACATTTCATCATGAATAGACTTACTAACGAGCAACGCTTGCAAATCATTGAATTTTATTACCAAAATCAGTGTTCGGTTCGAAATGTTCAAATGTGACAAATTTTGTTCAGCGATGAGGCTCATTTCTGGTTGAATGGCTACGTAAATAAGCAAAATTGCCGCATTTGGAGTGAAGAGCAACCAGAAGCCGTTCAAGAACTGCCCATGCATCCCGAAAAATGCACTGTTTGGTGTGGTTTGTACGCTGGTGGAATCATTGGACCGTATTTTTTCAAAGATGCTGTTGGACGCAACGTTACGGTGAATGGCGATCGCTATCGTTCGATGCTAACAAACTTTTTGTTGCCAAAAATGGAACAACTGAACTTGGTTGACATGTGGTTTCAACAAGATGGCGCTACATGCCACACAGCTCGCGATTCTATGGCCATTTTGAGGGAAAACTTCGGAGAACAATTCATCTCAAGAAATGGACCGGTAAGTTGGCCACCAAGATCATGCGATTTGACGCCTTTAGACTATTTTTTGTGGGGCTACGTCAAGTCTAAAGTCTACAGAAATAAGCCAGCAACTATTCCAGCTTTGGAAGACAACATTTCCGAAGAAATTCGGGCTATTCCGGCCGAAATGCTCGAAAAAGTTGCCCAAAATTGGACTTTCCGAATGGACCACCTAAGACGCAGCCGCGGTCAACATTTAAATGAAATTATCTTCAAAAAGTAAATGTCATGGACCAATCTAACGTTTCAAATAAAGAACCGATGAGATTTTGCAAATTTTATGCGTTTTTTTTAAAAAAAAAGTTCTCAAGCTCTTAAAAAATCACTCGTTATATGGTTGTAGCGGAGATACATAGTATTTTACCTTCAGGTGTCTCCTTATTAGGGTTGACGACATAGAGTCGTGTCACAGACATATAGAAAGACATCGAGGTGATACTAGTAGGGGCTTAATTTGAATGAGCCCGTGATCTAACTTAAGTATTAAAGGGGTACAAAAATACTCCATTTTACTAATACAAGTGGTTTTTATAAGATAAAAACAGTAAAAGGTTTTCAGAGATGGCCTTTCTGATGCTTTTTTTTAAATAAAAATATATGAAAAATCGAAATAACTTCCGATGGTTATTTGGTATTGTAATTGTTTGTATTTGTTTTATTCCCAAGAAGAGCGCAACTTGAAAGGAACCAGTTAGAAGACATCACTTTATGGCATTTGAGTACAAAATCGCCCTGAATATAAATCCTGAGAATTATCATATATATATGGAAAATACTCGGTACAAACAAACAAGTTTACACTGAAAATATCCATATATTTCAACAACAATAAATTTTGTCACATGTGAATATATCTAAAGCGCAAAAAATTGGTTCTGTTAATTAAATAAGGTTTTCCACATGACCACTTTTTATCCGTAGCAGATGAGAAAAAAAGCTTAGTTTTATTTCTCCATTTCTTTAGCCGCTATTATTATATTTTTCCACTTTTCGCTGGTGACAAATCGTAAGGTCTTTGTTGGTAATCCCACTCTTCAGTTATTCTTAAAAAAAATCCGGAATTACTCTATCAGATTAAGATCCTGTTACTTTGGTAGAGTTTCAAGTACTTGCAGGGAGCAAGTTCGTAAGCATGCCTTTTGCCTTTGAAATAGTTAAGTATTTTGGCAAAATAATTGCAAATTAGCAATACAAAGAACCAAGGTCAAATATCATTACTTTAAATACTCTAGTATAAAAATTTTCCTATTTTATTGTCGAGCTACTGTATGTTTTGGTTATTTTACTTAACGCCAAATTTTGGGTGCAATTCCTGGTACAATTTCATCATTGTGAGATCCCAACACTGATTTCTATATAATTTAGGATATACCCAAAAAACGGCAGACGTTAAGTAGTATAAAAGACAGGTAAAACTTTCTCCTAATCGAAGCATTTTAATGTATATTAAAAGTTCTATCAAAAGTCAATGACACCTCCTAAAGTTGAGACAATTTTTTAACATCTTAAACTCATAAACGAGGGTAAAACAGTTTTTAATTAAATCAAATTTGAAGTTAAAATAAACAAATAAAATTTTATTTTCTGCCCATGTTATATACAGGATAGTAATATTGGTAGTCAATGTAAAGGTCATTGTAAGCTTGGTACTGATCAAAAATTTCTTTCCTATTGTATTGCTTACCTGAAAGTAAACAAAGCAACAAAAAAAAACAAAGATTAACATATGTATGTACCGGTACTATATATACATACTTATGTACATACATATGTATTTGCCAGTCTTCAAATGAAAGAACGAATGAAATTTGCATTAAAAAATATTTGAAATAAATTTCATAAAAAGAGGAAGACAAAAAAAGCAAATCCATGCTGACATCAGAGAAATTTAAATTTAAAGATATGTATCTATGAAATAGTTGTAAAAACGTTGTTGCTATTGTTGCTGTTCTTTTTGTTGCAATGCAAGGTAAACTCGTATTTATGAAATGACATTTACAATTTACATTTAATATGATTTGTTGTCATGTTATGATAATGAACAAATTAAGCTAAACTGCATTCATTGTAACTACACGTATGGTATATAACGATACCTTGTTATAACAATTATTATTAACATAAACTATTGAAAAAAATTTTAAAAATGTTGTATGTAAGCTAATACACGATTTTTAATGACTGTTATTGAAAAATTAATTAAGTTAATATCGCTTAAATAATTTTATTTTATGATCTACAAATTGGCTGAAATTGTTCCTAAATATGCATTTTGTATGCAAATTGTTAGCATAACAGTTGTCATTACGTTTTTTCTTAATAAACAGTAGGGAAACGGGAAAACTTTCGTTGTCATTAATGTAAAAACTGTGATACAACATTACTCAGCACAAGGGCTTGTTCGGAAATGCATCACTGCGCTGCATCTGATGCACATGTGTGATTAGTTTGCGATGCCGATGCAAAAGAGCTGATGCTGATACTTACTTGATGCGCAAACAAAATTAATTAACATTTGTTTAAATTTTAGAATACTTATTGTTTAAATTGGGAAGTTAATAATAATTTTGTTTCTTGATTTAGAGAAAAGCAAAAATTAAATTAAATTTTTCCATATCTAATCGAACTCATAAACGTATAAACAAATGTAAGAAAATGTAATGTAACAAAATAAAATCAACAAATAAAAAACTCACTCATCCATTGCGTCAGAAATTTTTGTGATGCGTGTTTGACGTTTGTTTGTGCATCATCTATTTCAGTGATGCATTTTAGAAAACACGACATTTGTACTGATGCAAACTGATGCATTTCCGAACGTACTGAGCATCAGATGCAGCATTTTCGAATAAGCCCCAACTGTTCAACAGGTTATTCACCTTACTCGAATCTATAGAATTATAAACAAGCAATGCGACAGACAAAAATACCTAACAGCTTTTAATTTGTTTGAAAAAGAATTTGAGTTAAAAGCACGGGAAAGATACTTAAAGTTAAAACAAATGGAAGAGCCTGGAGCTTAATTTTTGGTTCGAATGGGTTAAAAAAATAGTGCAAAAATAGGCATACAACATTTTGTAAGTTTGACAAGCGTTGATGTACTTTCTAAACACTTTATATGCTCATAGTTCAAAATTAGGAAAAAAATAATAAAAAACTACAAAAAATTTATAATTTTGCATAATAAGCACACTTTAAGATTTACAATTTTCATATGTATTTCTACAAAAAATAAAAAATTAATTCAAAAATTAAATTGTTTGTTCAAGCTGTTTATTTTAAAAGTCACAACAAAAATCTCTTAAAAATACATAAGCAAATAATTCCAAAACCCTTAGCTAACCGATTCAAAGTCACGTAACTAAAAAAATATGGAATAAATACTTTTTCTGTAATTTCAATTTGTTTTAATAAAAATCATTTATTGAACTGGCCGGGTATTAATATAAATTTTTTACCTCTTATATATTTGCCGTTACCTAAATTTTTTAATTTTTGTTCTTTAGTTTTAACGTTTTATAAACTCATGTCAAGCTTTTTTATACTATTTTAGTAAATAAACTTCTTTTTTTCTTGATTTTTTCCTGGAAATTTAATAAAATAAAATAAAAATTAAAAAATTTTTTATCAGGCATTTACCTATGGTCTTCAATATTCAATCTTAATTTTATTTGTACAAGTTTAATACAAGAATGGCTTAGAAGCACCATCGGAAACATTTATTATATTATAATTTTTTGGTTAAATATTTTTTCTTCGTTTTTTTGTTCTTTTTCTAAATTCAAATTTTTGTCAATTTTCCAAATTTTTATTAACTAATTTTTAGTGTTTAATGAATTTTTATACTATAGTTTAAATTTTAATGCTGAAGGGAGATGTAGCGTTCAAGAAAATGCATTGCATTCTAGTGTGTCTAATTTTCATCTATCTCTTTATAATAAATAACTTAAGCCTGAATAACTATTAATTCATTTTTTAAATATTTTATATTATATTTCTTAAATTCATTTAAAAAATAGCTAAAATAAAAATTAAAGTTGTATTAAAATGACTACAACTGACACAACCTAAGCCTGAAAAATTATTAATTTCATTAAAGAATATTTTTCATGTTATTGTATTCGTAGTTTAATTTGAACCAAACTACAGTGGTTCAGTAGTAGGACATAGGGGTCAAATGACGATGTTCGATTTTTTCACCGTTAGTTCGCTCTAATACTCACTATTAGTGGTACTACTAAACAATGCAAAAAGATTTGCAATCAATTGTTTTTTACATTTACTTTTGTGTATCGAAAGTGAACAAATCAAAAAAACTTTCCTCATCTTTTTCAGAAGTGCTAATAAAGTTAATTTCTAGTGAGTGTTTTTCAAAGAAAAAAACATTTTTGACTTATTGTTTTCAATGGATATTTAAGTTGAAGGTGTATACCGTTATTGTTATGTATTTAATAATTTTTTAACAAAACCAATTTTCGGAAAGCGGTTTCACGACAAATCAATTTTCACGTATATTTTTTACGACTTTTTTTTTTTTCTTTAAGGTATTAAGTATGTTGCGGTTTTTCCCCTTTCAAGTTACATATCAAAATGCTCCCCTATATCTGTACTTTTAATTTAAAAAGAATTAATATGCGTTTGTTTGCGAATGTGCATGGTACAGAGGGTCTTCGTCTCTACGACTAGATTCGTAGCACATAATTATTTTATAGTTTTTTTTCAAAGAATAAATTATTTCTTGAACTGTAGGTAGTATACACTTAAAATTTACAAACAGTAATTAAAATTTAGTTCGCTATATCATCAAGTATAAAAAAATAAACCTAAAAATTAAAGGGTGTTCCGATAGTGGTGTGATTTGAATGTATAGGGCCTTATTTTTTGAACCGTACTAGCTAGACTTTTATAATTTGCATAGAAGATACGATGTGTTACCACGGCCGCTATGACGATTACTATAAATTAAAGGGTATTCCGAAGTGACATGTTTTTCACGTATAGTGACTTATTTTTTTAATTGTAAAAGATAGACTCTTGAAATATTCATAGAAAGAGAAAGGACATGGCTGCTATAAAAAATAACAAAATTAAAGATTGTTCCAACAGAGAGATGCCTTGTACGTAAATTATTTAAGCAATTCAGACGAGACAACACGCGAAAAATGTTTCGTGTTGTCACTAACACTGATCTTTTGCATAGACTTCTTCTAAATTTCGACCCGTTCCGACCCCACAAAAGAAGAAGTCTATGCTATCACCTGAGGATGTTGTATTAAATTGCCGTTATAAAAATTATTATTTTTTCTTTAATTAATAATTAACAGTTTTGGTAAATAAATTATTATAATATTATATTTAAAGACATTTTTTATCTTAGTTTACCCTTATTAATTTTGAGTAAACTACGTATGACCGCCTTCCTTAGAAACTTGAACCACTGTGCAATCGTAAATTATTTTTAGCTATTTTAATTAATGAATTAATATTCAGCATAAAGGAAATTATTATAATAGATTAAGTCAAGTTTTGTGCGGAGATAGCTTTCGAAGTCAACACTGATCGTGATGCGACATATGTATGTTAGATTAGGTTAGCAAGAAAGCTATTGGTAGATTGTGAATAGTCTTCATTATCAGTCCTTAATTCAATTGATTCCCATGATGAAAATGACTACATGATAAAGTTTGCAACCCCCGAAATCTTTTGTTGTTTTAAGCAATGATAGATAATGTGCTCCACAGTTTCTTTTCTTTACAGAAACCAGTTCTAGCTCCAACGAATTAATGAGCCTATATTACACCAACTAAAATCCAAATCTACAAATATATTAGTGTTTTTATTGACCAGTTTGTGCCACATTGTTTAGGAATCTTATCTGCCTCTGTTTTAAATGGCTTAATATTTGTCAATATTCTGTTTTAATCTTTGAAATGCATGTCTCTATAAGACATCATTGGTGAATAAAGGACAATTATTTGTAGATGTAGGCTGATGTTTGCAATCGTAGCACAGGGTAGTTCCATATTGTGGAACTTCGCATTTTCCGTAAAAACCACTCCACTACATTTTGTTTGAGCTTTTCAACAGGTTCTTCAAAAAATTAAAAAATTTGTGATTATGGGTTAAATTAATTTGAGTTTCGGTTGAAATTAATTGCGCTTTGGCTAAATAAATATGTGAATACTATTAAAAAAATTAAATAAAATTGGAAAACAGGTGAGCAGGACACAATCTAAAAGCCTTCGCAAGGAGAATTAACAAAGAACAAAATAAAAGTCAAATCCCGTAACAATTTTGTGGGATCTATAGAATTGCTTTTAATTTTTTACTTTACCGTACGTAGTATAAGGTAAGGTATAGTAATCATAAAAAAACCGAGGTCGGGATTTCGACGGATTTATACGTTTTGACGTCTCCTGAATCCATTTTTGAATATTTTCGCGGTGATGTCTCTGGGTGGGTGGGTGTGTATGCCACTATTTTTGTGACATACACAAAATGAAATTTAGTATGTGCCTTCGGTATATGGAGATGAGGAGTTTTCGGCATAATCGGGAAGGGGCAAGGGGTAGTTTACTTAACACCCCAAACCGAAAAAAAATAATTTTTCGGTTCGAATATACTTTGAACTTTTATTCTTTATGTAATATATCCATAAAAATATATGTTTCCATTAGGTATGGAGAAATTGAGTGTAGGGTACTCCAGTTTAATTTTTTACTATTATAACATGTTTCACAACTAGGATAAGAAACCAAATTTAATTTGTGACAGAAATATTTTTGGAATGAAATTTTTTTATTAAAATCTGATAGATAATTTCCTGGAATTTATTTTTTAAATATGATGTCCACCCCTGCTACTTATTACATGATACTTTCGATCAGTCAAATTTGTTAAGATTTTTCCCAATAAGTATGGTCGTATGGTGGCTTGAATAATCGCTTTTAATGCTTCGAGAGTTGCTGGTTTGTCGGCATTAACCAATGATTTAAGAAGTAATCCAGAGGGGTTAAATGGGTAAAATCGCATTAACGAGAACAGGACCACTTCTGGAAATAAAATTGTCACCAAATTGGCTTTTCAATAAATCGATTGTTAAGCATGCTGTATAGCAAGTTTCCGCCGTCTTGTTGGAAACAAATGTCGTAGATGAATGGGTCAATAGCGCTCGTCATTCACATTAACGGCAGCTCCTTGCTCAGTTTGAAAGAAATAAGGAACTGTGATTCCGCCAGCATCTAAACTGCTCCAAACAGTCGATTTAAATTGATATAATGATGATTCGTTAAGACTTGAGTATTTTCTTCGCTCCAAATACTGCAATTTTTTTCTTATTGACGTAACAAATTAACCATAAATTAGCTGCATTAATAAACACAATTCTTTCATAACTCTATAAACTTCGCGACCAGGGCCCTATTCCACAAAACAACTTATCAACTTTTCTCTTTGCACTTATCAAATTTGTTGTCAATTTGCAAAACTTTATGTTCCACAGAACTATAAAATTTGATAAGTGTTTTGTGGAATAGGGGCCAGATCATTTTTTCGTTGTTCTTCTTCTATCTTACTGAACAGAAATGTTCAGTGTTTTCAAAAAACACAAAAATATTTATAAAAATGCTATTTCTTAAATATTTGATCCACAATTTTTTAAGTTTATGGTTATTATAAAATTAAGATTAAGTTAAAAGTAGCATACTCCTCTCCCTCACATCATGTTCCTAAACCCAAATCCTATATTTAATCCAAAAATAAACAAATCGATAGTTTTTTAGATGTGCTAGATTTGTATTAAAAGGAAAAAGTCTGTGCTCATCTCGTCACACCAGTCTTGTATAAATTAAGAGACCATTTTTTGACAATAGATATATCACTAGATTTTTTATTATTATAAAGGGCAACAGATTTATTTTAAGCTAAACCCAAACAAAAAAATCACAAAAATTATTTAAATCTTAAAATTATCGCCTAAACTTTGGCTGTACTCAATTGAATACAGCGGCGTCAAATGGGTTAAACTCAAAATCTTTATTTGATCCAAAACTAAACAAATAGATACTTTTCTTTAGATGTGGTGAATTCTGAGTTAACATTTGTATTTTATCATGTCAGAAAATTATTAATATCTATACATATGTATAATAAAACAGTAACTCACTTCCTGTCTATTTTTCTGTCTGTGTTCGCATCAAATATGAAAAATTCAAGTGAGCATTTTCGTTATATTTTGGTTTTTTGTTACCGTAAGGGTAAAAATGCAGTACAAGCGAGAAAAATATTATGTGCCGTTTGTTTTAAGTGAACGCCAATGCCAGAATATTTCAAAAACCAAGTTTCGAAATTTCGCAAATCGTCGTATAACAGCACGATAAATTGATGAGAGGTTGAATTTATCGAATACTACAAGAAGTATTCTCAAATTTCTAAGATTCTCTAGACTAACGGTATCTTTTCTTTAGAGGTTTTTCTGCTTTTAATAGATAACTTAATATTCTGATGTGTCTTTTCATTTGAGATGACTTTTGTTAAAAACTTTCTACTTTATACAATAATCTCTTTAAAGAAAGGACACTTCTAAAGATTTGTTGAGGATAGATCAACTTTTTTACAGATGGCAATGATATGACACTTTTACATTTTATTTTTAAATTAACATTTTCGCCTAATTGTATGCTAAACATTTTGGTAATTTGTCTGAGTTACTTGATATTGGTTTTTTATAAAATTTTATTGTACTGCCTATTGATAGTTTATAAATTTAAAAAAAAAATATTACACAGTTTTTTATTTCTCCTGAAAAAAATAAAACAGGACCTAGAACATTTGCTGGCTAAGACAATGATTTATATGTATCATAAGTATTAAATTATAAAACATATTGGAATGAAAATAATCACAAATTAAACTAGTAGCAATATTAATTAAATGAAATAAATATATAAAAAAACATGGCACAGTTTTTTTTTACCTAATAAAACTCAGCGATATTTAGTATTGAAATGTTTTATTTATTTTATTTTTTTTTTTTTTGGTTTTTTGCTTATTTTAAATTTAATTTTTTTTTGCGTAGCTTTGAATTTCTGACATTGCACAGTGTTTGAAAAATTTTATTTTGGAAATAATTCGGTAGCTCATGACATCGTCGGTTTTCAACGAAACGAGAAATCTGAACAAGACTTGATTTTATTTTATTCTAATTTTTTCAAAAGTATATCAGATTTCTTAAATTAGAAACCCGGCCATAAATATTTCAATTGCCAAATGTTACCGTTAAAAAAAAAAAAACATTTGCGTTTTAAAACGGTAAATTTGGGCGTATTACTGTCATAAGGTGTTCTTTATACAGGCTTTTAAACTTTTATATTTAAAATTTTAAGATTCTAATTTACTTTACGGGAAATTTTAAAGCAAATAATTCTGACAGTCTGTTGTTTATTCCACATAATCAACGCATGCAATTACTTTTAGCAACTGCCACTTCCATATGCAATACGTCGCACAAATAAAAGTTTTTTAATAATGGTGTTTTGTATGTAAATGATTTAAAAAATTTTCATGTACGATGCTATGTGATGAAACAATTTATCATTTGTCTTCTTAACGCACACATGCTCTTACTAAGGACTCAAGAGTAATTTTTATTTATTATTTTTCATATTCTCGTTTATACATATTTACGTAATTTCTTACGTAGCTATTCGTCAAATATCTTCCTTGTCATTAGAGTAACACATAAGTATATACCACCTCATGGGCACAGCATCACATGTTTTTAAGCAGTAAAAGTGGGAAATGAAATACTGAAGACAGGATTTTCATATTCGTGGTCAAAGATGCCTTCCATATATAAATACTTCCATATATAAATGTTTAGTTCATTTCTCTTTAAAGCTTATTTTTTTTGGATTAATTACACTTATTATTTTAAGTAGATGAAAAACGTAAAAACGTGTTTATATCAAAGTCTGCAAGAGTACAGTAAGTAGTCATAGAACTATTTTGACATCAAAATTTCAAGTGAAGTATTCATGTAAAGACCAATTAAATCAATTTTATCTGCAATTGAGTTAGCCCATTTTGACAAAATAATTAAGAGAGTGCATTTGACCAATACGTTGCAAGGCTAACTACATGGCTAAAAAGGCTAATTGAAATGGTTAAAAAGTGTTTTAATGCAGACAATACACTTGTGCGAACTTGTTTTTAAAAAAGTTAAGATAAAATTAGTTGACATACATGAGATTATCAGTAGTTCAAAATGTGGATAATTTAATGTATAACTATTAATAAATACATCAATACAAATATAAAGACTATAAAACTTGAATAGTTTCCTTAAGTTAATCCCCCTTTCCAAGCATTTTGTGGATTGTTACACTCATCTAATCAATCCCTAATTTAGGGTTAATTTTCGATTCTCTTGTAAATTTTTATCGACATATATTTGATTATTTATACTAGCCACCTTCGATGCGCTTCGCTACACCCATCAACCAAAAATTTAATAAACACTTGGAAGACTTTTATCTCGAAAACTCGCTCTATTCTCACCACAAAACTGTTTCAGTTTATATGCAAGGTACGACGACCACCGGTACTATATAATCTGTTTTTTGCTAGACTATGCGATAATAGCATTTTACTTTGTATGGGAGGTACCACTCCCACTGTCCCAATCCAAAGTATCAAGACACTACCCATTGTAGTTCTCTAGGTACGATAATAATTTTTCACTTTGTATAAGAGGTACCACGCCCTATTCATCTATTCTGTGTTTCTCTACACATTATATCCTAATATGGGGATTACTGATGCAAAATTCCAACGTGCTACCTATTGCAGTTCTCTAGATACAGGATAATAATTTTTATTTTGTATGTGGCTACCACACTCACTGTCCCAGATCAGCTATGTTTTTCTACAGTATACGCATGGGTATTGGAGTTACTTGCACCCATTTTCAAGACCACACCTATAATAGTTCTCTATGTACACGATAATAATTTTTCACTTTGTATGGGTGGTAGCTACGCCTACTGCTGCAATTCATTCTGTATTTTGGCAGACTATGTGCCCTAGCACAGGGGTCACTTCAAGGCTCTATCTATTTTAGTTCGAGAGGAACACGATAATAATTGTTTACTTTATATGAGAGGTACCATGCCCACTATTCTAATTCAATCTCTGTTTCTCCAAACTATGAATGTTGATATAGAGGTAACTGGTGCAAAATTTCACGGCGCTACCTATTACTGTTACCAAGCAACACGACGATAAATATTTACTTTGTATAGGTGCCACGCCAACATCAAATATTAAAAAAATAAGTATGATTTTTTACCAACGGTAAATCTAATAACACACTGTGAAAATTCCAGAAAGATTGTTCCATTAGTGTAGGAAGCTAGAGCTTTCCAACAAGCAACAGTCATATTTTTTGCTTTATTTACATACATATAGCCACCCTATATGCGCTTTCCTACACCCACAAAAAATACAATAAACACTTGGAAGAAATGTATGGCCAACCTTTAACTTCAAAACACACGCTATTCTCACATCGAAAATGTTTTAGTTTATAAGCAAGGTATGACACCTACTGCTTTCACCAATTACTTTTTTGCTAGATTAAATGTGTTAACACGATAATAATTTTGTACTTATTATAGGTACTACTCCCACTATCCTAATCCAGTCTGTATTTTGCTACACTATTCACATTAATCTGAGGGTTACTTGTGCAAAGTTTCAAGACTCTACTTATTGTAGTTTTGCAGGTACACGATAATAATTTTTCTCTTTGTATAGGAGGTATCACGCCCACTGTCCCAATACAGTTTGTATTTTTTAAACTATGCGCATTAGCATAGGGGTTACTCGTGCAAAGTTTCTTAATCTATTTTAGTTCGCCAGGAACAATCCAGTCTATCTTTCTCTAAGCTACACCCAGAGAAAAAATGAAGCCATCCGTGTACAAAATGACTACATACGGTGTCGAAAGTGTATCAACCACGTTCGTGCTCAAACTGTTAACGAACGGTGTCAATTCGACAACGAAATATTGACAACAAAGGGTTGTTGAAATGACAACGAACGTGTACACTTAGACACCATATTGTTGTCGAAGTGACACCATACCGGTGTCGATATGACACCACTCCGTTGTATAGTTGACACCGTCTCGTTTTCTATTTTCAAATGCTCATTTCTTTCCAAGTTTACCATAATAATAAAACAGATTGTATTGGATCATAAATTTTTATAAAATTATTTTATTCACAAAATGTGTTTTTAATTATTAGTACAAAATATTAAATAAATTTAATTCCAAAAATAGGATACACATGAAACAGTAAAGTTATAAAATCTATCATAAAATCTAGAATTAGTTCTTAGAACGTCCGCTAACTATTAGTTAGGATATTCACCAGAATATTTCGACCCTGACTTTCGTTTGATGTTTAATTTAAAAGTGTCTTCGAATCCTAAATTATACTAAAAAAATATTTTAAGTTGTTCTATATGAAACCTATTGGAATTGCTCTTACCTTGGATCAATTCACCATGTTTCCACCATTGGTCCACCTTAGAATGTACAGAGATTGTATCATCATCAATTCCGAACTGTAATTTTACATCAACATAAAAATAATAAATAGTTTATTGTGATCCTATTACCTATGCTTTTTTCCAGGCAAAGACCTTCTCTCTGAACTCCACTCGCAGTCCTATGGTGGCAGTGCTGCCTTTCAGCTGCAGCTAAAAATAAAAATACATATTACACGTTGTTCCTTCAGACTTTGGTTTACTTACTTTTTAAGTTTTTAATTCTTTATCGTCACTATCATCGATGGCTATAAAGATTGAATCTTTCGCCATCACAACGTCTCTAGCCGTTTGGGGCCAATCTCCAATAGCAGATTACTCCATCCATATTGTTTTTTAGAAATTCGTCTGCATAAATTAAATGAAATTTTGACAATGAAAAATATTTAGTAAAACACACAACATTGCGTTTTTAATTTGATCACGTTCGTTGAAAAGATGACAACGATGTTGTCTATTCGACAACGCTCGTTTACCAGTTGACAACAATTCGATCACGTTCATTTACAAGTTGACAACGCCCGTTGTCAAACATAAATGACAATGTAGAGGATTCAAGTTGACCACATTCGTTGTCGATTTTGCAAAGTTGTTTTTCCCTCAGTGTATGAACGTTATTATAGAGGTTACAGGTAAAAAATTTCAAGGCGCTACCTATTACTGTTACCAAGCTACACGATGATAAACATTTATTTTTTTTGGGACGTGCCACGCCCACGTATAATATCAAAAAATAAGTACCCCATTTTACTAACCGTTTATCTAAAACCAAACTGTGAAAGTTTCAGAAAGATCGGTTCACTGGTGTAGGCAGCTATAGCTTGCCGACAGACAAACAAACAAATATACAAGCAATCACATTTTGTACTTTATATACATATATATATAGATTAGTTCTTACCAAAAACGTGTTTTACAAGAACAGAACTTTAAAATATTTTTTTTTATACTTATACAACTTGTTAAAAATAATCATGTTATTCAGTCATTCTTGTTTTTATACTTCAAATAAATAGAACTTAATTTTAAATATTTTTTACACAAAATATTTTGTTTTCAATTTGTTTTAATTTTCATAAAACCTCAACAAATTGGCGACGAGGATATGGCTCAAGATTCGAAAATTTTGGAACTATTGGAGATGCAAAGCAAACTTCTTGCAGGCCTTACACAGGGATCAAGCATCAATCAAAATGCATCAAATATCAACCAGGATTCTATTATGGAATAATTGTCAAACGGCATAACAGAATTCTGCTACGACCAGGAAAATTCTGTAACTTTCCACAATTGGTATAGTCGTTACGAAGATATTTTTCTTATTGAGGGAAAATTTTTGAACGATGCTGCTCGTGTGAGACTCCTTATGCGAAAACTCAACACAATAGCATATGGACAATATTTAGCATTTATTTTACCAAAAAATCCAAGGGATTTATCTTTTGAGGAATCAGTTAAAATCTTAAAAGATATGTTTGGATTTCAAGATTAAATTTTTAGTATTCGTTACAAATGTTTGCAAACAGTTAATACGCCACAGTAAGATTTAATTTCTTACGGAGCTCGTGTAAACAGAATATGTGAGAATTTTAAATTAACTGAAATAAACGCTGATCAGTTTAAGTGTTTAATATTTGTGTGTGGTCTACAGTCTCATACAGTCTCTGAGATCAGAATGAGATGCTTGTCAGCTTTAGAAGACGATTCTAACGAAAACATCAAAAAACTAATATCTAGTGCTCAAATATTGCTAAATTTAAAAAGTGATACAGCTATGGTTGAAGCAAACACACAGTCAATAAATGCAATAAAGTCCAATGCAAAGACATATGGTGATCAAAAAGGTAACGCAAAACCGAAAACACCGTGTTGGAACTGCGGTGCCATGCACTATTCCAAATATTGCAATTATGCAAAGCATATGTGTACGCAATGTCAAAATGTAGGACATAAGGAAGGTTACTGCAAAAAGCCAAATTCAACAGGAAAATTTAACAAACAACAAAAGAAACAAAACAAGAACTCAAAACATTCAAAGTATTCAAAGGCAAAATCCAATGTTGTTCAAACTAACCGAATTTCGTATGCAGCAAGAAGAAAATATGTGTCAGTCAACATACAAATTCCTTCATCAGCAGCAAGTTTCGATGTAAAAATTCAAATCAATACCGCATCAGATGTATCAATTATAGGCAAGGCATTATGGTGTAAAATGGGTAAGCCAGGCAGGAAATTAACAAATTGTTTCCTTACAAGCGCCTCAAAGGACAAAATCAAGCTTATTGCCGAATTTTCATGTCATGTTCGGCTACAAGGTGATGTAAAACTTTGCAATTTAGTAGTTGTAAATATTGATACACTCTCCATTTTTGGTTCAGATTG
The DNA here is from genome assembly GCA_949628195.1 of Phasia obesa. Taxonomy (NCBI): domain Eukaryota; kingdom Metazoa; phylum Arthropoda; class Insecta; order Diptera; family Tachinidae; genus Phasia; species Phasia obesa. Next base: position 76,357,856 of record OX451219.1, on the reverse strand, counting down.
GCTTGAAGTTTTTAAATTGTGGGACAAACCATTGAGTAGTGTCTGCTCTCAAATAAAAGAGAATGAGGACGATACTTTAGTACTAAATAGTATTCAAACTGAATATGCAGACATTTTTCAGTGTTTTCCATCAAAGTGTACTAAAACTCAAGAACAAAATCTTAAGCCTGATGTTGTAACGATTCTTCATGTCGAGGTATTATCTTGGGAACGGGGCTATTATTAATTTCGGCTGTGCTCGTCGTTGGGGAGGGTGTATGTTGTTCCCAAAAAAAAAAAAAATATTGATTATGTTTTAGAAAGTGTTACAGAAAATTTTACCTTAGGTAGCAAATCAAAAGTGAATAATACAGGAGAAAAAAAAAAAAAGATGGTTGACGTTTGAAGTGCAGCTTAGGATGTAATGTGTTGCACTAAATCTATACCCACCCACCATGCTGACAAATTTACATAGTCTGTTGTCAGCCCAAAATAAATAATAAAAAAAAAATAAAACCTACCCCATACACTTAACTTCACTTTTCGCAATATTAATTAATGATATTCAGGACCTCATGTTTAAAACGTTATAACAAATCAAGTTTATTAATAATACATAATAAGAAATAATAAAAGTTGAGAAAAATTAAACTACATTTAAATTATGTGTAAAAAAAATGTTACCCTAAGGATTATTTACAGGAAACAAAAAGAAGTAGCTTAAAGGTTAAAAAAAAAATTTCCAACTGATTTGTACAACAAAAAATTTACGAATGTCTTAGTCAAGAGGTGAATATTTGTATGAACGGTATTTACTTTTGAATATGAATATATTAATTTTCTTATTTGGGAAAAGTAAAATGTTAGATTATTTCCAACTAAAATTCAAATGACGATATTCATATTACGTTGAATAATAATTGTGTATTTAGAAAAAAAATTGTATAATAAAAAAAAAATTAAAGAAACAACTCAACTTACAGTTCAAAAAATATCCATCGATGTCAACAGGCGCCGGAAGACAGTTGATAGGTGCATCATGCTATGCTTGAATTCACTAGTTGGATGTTAGAGTTAAATCTTTAATTAAGGTGTAAATTTAATAACGCGTGGATTGTGTTACTAGTAATAAATTTAATTTCTGTGCATACCGTAATCCACACGATTAACAAAAAAAAAAAAAACGTTAATTTTAAAATGAGCTGGTATTTATATTAAATCTGTATGTAGGGTGTATTTATGAGGAGGTGTTTTAGTATATACATATTCAGTTTCTTTTAACATAAAGGTAAATTTTTAGGTAACCATTTTGCGTTTACGGTAAAACTAATTTAATTTACGTTTGTTCAATTATCAAAAGATGAACTATTTAGTGGTTACAAATATCCACCATAAAATAAATAAAATGAACACAGGAACCAGAAACCCGAAATAAGTTTTACCAAAACGTTGAAATAAATCAAGAAAATTAACAATTTTTTATCACAACGTTGTAACTTTAGTCTTTAACAATTAATAGGGTCACACACTACCGGATCTATTACTTATAGGCTGGTTGAGATTGGTGTACACCTTCCAAAATTCTGGTATTCTATTTGTTGTGATGCAGATAAAAAAAATACTGCCCAGAAAATCCGGTATATAGATTTGAATCCTGCAGTCCTTTTGTGAAAGAGTTTTGCATACAAAGGAGACTATGATTATATATGTATGTATGAAGATTCCTAACAAAAAGACACATAAAAAATTATTCAATTTTAAAGCAATAAAAAAAAAAACTTTTAATAAAATCCCCTTACCAATATCTTCTAAGTTTCTTCTAAATATTACAAATTTTGGTCTTTTTTTATTTTCGATTATCACACCGGCACAAATAATACAAATTCAGTTGATGTGTTTTTTCAGTTTAAAGAAAATTTTAAACATTTTGACAATGTAAAATAAAAAAAATAAATTCAAGGCTAACTAGACCAAAATTTATAAAGTACAAATGAAATTTTAAGACAGTATAATTTAGTACAGCCAGAAAAAAAATGTGTGTAAAAATAAAAAAAATTATTGTCCCCATCACAATGTCAAACCTGTTTTTAGTGCAAAAAGACCTGTTGCTTACGCTATGCTTTCTTCGATAGAAGAAGAGTTGCAACGATTGGAAATGTTAGGAATAATCACACCAGTTGATTACTCAGAGTGGGCAGCACCCATTGTTGCAGTTAAAAAACCAAATGGTCAAATTCGCATTTGTGGAGACTATTCTTCAGGTCTTAACAAAAGTCTCGAACCTCATTTGTATCCACTACGTCGTCCTTAAGATTTATATGCTAAAGTAGGAAATAGCTGCTTAGTTACTCATATTGATTTGTCAGATGCTTATTTGCAAACTGAAGTTACACCAGAATCAGCAAAACTTCTCACCATCAACACTCACAAAGGTTTATATACATTCAATCGTCTAGCTCTAGGTGTTAAAAGTGCTCCAGGTGCATTTCAACAATTAATGGACACTATGTTAATGGGGATAGATGACACAGCAAGCTACATCGATGATATTATCATTGGTGGTAAAACAAAAGAAAAAAACACATTGAGAACGTAAAAAAGGTTTTTCAAAGGCTTCGTGAGTATAATTTTCACATTAAAATCGAGAAGTGCAAATTTTTCGTTAAAGAGGTAAAATACCTTGGAAATGTTATGTCTTCATCGGGTTTACGTCCTGATAAAACTAAAATTAAGGCAATTTTAGATCTACCACCACCAACGAATATATCCGAACTAAGGTCATTTCTCGGATCCATAAATTATTATGGACATTTTGAATTCAGATCTTCTTTTAACTCACTACAACCCAGATCTGGAAATAAAAGTTGTAGCAGATGCATCTGCAAAGGGAATTGGAGCGTATATATGTCATATTTTTCCTGATAAATCGGAAAAAGTAAATGAACATGCTTCTCGTACTCTAACTCCTGCAGAGAAGAATTACTCGCAAATTGAAAAAGAAGCATTGGGTCTTGTGTATGCAGTAAAAAAAGTACACAAGTACAAGTACATTTACGGACGAGAATTTATCTTGTGTACAGGCCATAAACCACTATTAGTAATTTTTGGTAATAAGAAAGGTATTCCTATATACGCAGCAAACAGACTGCACTAACGTTGATGATGTACAATTTCAAAATTCAGTACATAAATACCAAAGATTTCGGTTGTGTCGATATGCTTTCAAGACTAATCGATACCGATCTGAAACCAGATGAAGAAATTGTAATTGCTTGTACAACTTTTTTTTTCGCATTTTTTTATTTATTGTATCTTCAATATAATTGAACTATCAATAATTACTCATATCTTAAGTCTGAAAATATACTTGTTAAGTCCAACCAGTGCTGGACAAAAAAAAAAATGTATGTTTCACGGTTACTGTAATTTGTGGGTTATCCCTCTGATGTACGGATGAGAGAAGCAGTTTCCCTCCTTAGTCGAATGTAACCAGGTTCAGTTAGTATGTTACGGGCCAGTGGATTCGGATGAGTTTCAAGCTTCTTTAAATGTCTTATGGCAAGTTTCGCTATTTCTGCTTTAACTGATGGCACGTTTAGATCTTTATGAATGTTCGAATTTTTTATATACCAGGGAGCAGATGTAATAATACGTAGAATGTTATTTTGGCGCCTTTGAATTTTTTCTACATTGGTAGCTGAGGCAGTGCCCCATAATTGAATGCCATAACACCATATTGGTTTTAGAATTGACTTGTATAATAAAAGTTTGCAGTCTAAAGCTAGAGTAGAATTTCTGCTAATTAGCCAGTTTAGTTGGACTGCTTTCAACTTCATTTGCGTTAACTTTGTTTCTATGTGCCGTTTCCATGTAAGGCGCCGGTCAAGATGTATGCCGAGATATTTGACATCTGAAAGCTGAGGTATCGTTTGGTTATTTATCCGAATAGGGGGGCAAGATTTTCTGCGCAGTGTGAAAGTTATGTGAGTACATTTTTGTTCATTCACTTTTATTCTCGATATCACATTCAGACGCATTTTTGAAATTGTGTCAAACAAAACACGACCTTTTGGAGTTATTAGGCGTGATCCCCAAAAAGTATGTTTAGCGTTGTAGTCGCCTGATGCTATGAAACAGGGACCTAGTGATTTGAAGAAATCGCTGTATTGACTCTCTGATATTTGAAACCTAGGAGGTGAATAAATCGAAGAAATAACTAAGTTTTGATGAAATTCTTCAATACAGATGTTTGTTGCTTGTAGGTAATCTTCACAAAAATCACACAGTAAATAATGTTTGATTCGAGCCTTTATTATTATTGCTGAACCACCACATGCTCTGCCACGGGGGTCTTTGGTGTCATATAAGATATAGCCATTTATTTTAAAAAAGCTATTTGTTGTTAAGTGAGTCTCTGCAACCAGCATGACATCAATTTGTTCCTTCTTAAGGAAGTACTCGAGTTCATTTTTGTGTTGGCGCAAGCCGTTTGCGTTCCAGAAACATATTTTTAAACAGTTCATGGTTTGTTAAGTAACGCCTGCAACATAGTAGATTGCATGCGTACCATTTCTTGCATCATGCTGCTCATAGAGCTCATAAAACTGTTTATCGAATGCACTAACGTCTCAATACTGCAGTATGATTGGTTTTTACCATATCAGCGTATGAAACATGTTGTGTTGTTGGTTGGGCTAACTGAGGATAATGAGCATTTGCTCGATATTGTTGGTGCTTAGCAGGAGTATTTAGTTTTTGAGTGGTTTTCCTTACCATGGAAAAAACTGGACAGCCTCTGTAGTTAGCAGTGTGGTTTCCACCGCAATTGCTACATTTTTTTACTTTCGAATCATCCCTTGCTTTGTCGCATTGGGCGGAACAATGTAGCTCGCCACATACAACGCAAACCGGAGGCAACTTACAGTAAGCCCTAGTATGACCATATTCTTGACAATTTAGACACTGGACAGGTCCTGGACGCTTATGCGTCTCCTCAGTTATTTTACGGTGTAACAGGTATTTCAGATTGTAAATGGGGTGCATTTCGTTCTTCTTCAATCTGATATCTCCAGGTTCCAGTTCAACGCGAAATAGTGGTTGGGGGACACGTTCCCGATTACGGAGATTATCTACACTTTTTATTTTAAAACCCGCTTTTTGGAGTCCGACTCTTATTTCAGCTGGATCAACGTATGAATCTACACCTTTAATGACTACCTGTAGACCTTTGCTACTCTTCAGCTGATAGGTATAAAAGTTCTTTTTGCAGTTTTCAAACTCACTTACTGCTTTACGATAACTACTTTCATCAATAAATTGTATTTTTGTCTCATCAATGTTACCGCGCTTTATGGGAATTACATAAAATGAGTTCTCGCCAATAATTGTAATTAAATTTTTTATTAAATCGTTTGAATTTTTCTCCCTTAAATAAACTGGAGGTGGTTTGAACGACTTAATTGCCGTTTTATGTACACTCGTTTCACTATCTAAGATAGCAAAACGATTATGGGAATTTATTCCGGTAGAGTCCTTGTCTTTTTGTACTTTAGCCATTGGTGCAATCTGCGAAGATTTAGGGCTTCGACCTCTTTTCAATGCAGTTATGTATCTGTCCATTCCCACTTGCGTCTTGGGTTTTTCTATACTATCCATATTATCTTTGGCAACACTGTGTTCAGAAGGCGATTTTTTTGTATTTATTTTATTGTCATCGCTTAGTAAAAGTGAAGAACAAGATTGGGCACGTATAACTTGCGTAGCATTAATACACAAATTATTTTCAGTTTTTTTGCTTTTATTTAATTCAGCATTGTCAACATTTTTGTTGCTTAAATTAAACAGGCTCATTAGCCTTTATTGTTTTTATTTTATTTTAAAAGTAGCAATTCAATATGCCGTTGTACAAAATAAAGAACTTTTGAAGAAAATTGTACAGCTGCACTGATGGAACATTTCAATCAACTAACTACCTGTTACTTTTAATATAGTAAAACAAGCAAAAAATAAATGTCCAGTACTTCAGTCAGTAATTTATTCACTTAAACATGGCTGGAAATCAAAACAAGATCCAGAACTGGCTCAATTTTATTCTAGACGAGAAAGCTTATGTGTTGTTAAGGATTGTTTAAGTATAATGACAGAATCGTTATACCTAAATGTCTAAGAAAATTAATAACGAAACGGTTACATCGTGCTCATCCTGGAAAAGAACGTATGAAAGCGTTGGCAAGAAGTCATGTTTATTGGCCGGGAATAGATGATGATATTACAATTCATGTTAGAAGCTGTCATAAATGTGCAGTTACAGCAACAGCCCCAACAAAACACACATTACAATCTTAGCCGCTAGCAACAAAACCAATGGAACGTTTACATATAGATATAGCAGGGCCATGCAATTCTAATTAGTATTTCGTAATAATAGACGCTTACTCAAAGTATCCAGAAATATATCAAATTCCAAACATCACATCAGCAACAATTATTGCAAAACTTTCAGAAATGTTTGCTAGATATAGAGATTGTGACACAATTGTATCAGACAACGGTACACAATTTGTTAGTGAGCAATTTAAACAATTTATCGAATCTCGTGGAATTAATCATATTAAAACTTCACCGTATCACCCACAATCAAATGGTCAAGCGGAGAGATTCGTAAGAACACTCAAACAAGCTTTACAAAAACTTAAGGATGAGGAAAATATTCCTTCAAACTTATCGCTCAACTCCAAGATACGATATTAAATCTCCAGCAGAGCTTTTTCTACAACGTAAAATTAAAACTACATTAGATTTGCTCAAGCCTCAACATTTAAATTCACCTTTAAAGCGTGATATCAAAATGGAAACTCAATTCAATATTAAACATGGAGCTAAAGATAGATCGTTTAAACCAAAAGACCTTGTGTACCCACAAGTACATAAAAATAATAAAATAGTGCGGATTGCAGGTACTGTCGTCGAAAAAATTGGAAATGTAAACTACAATGTCTATATCTACGACTATAAAACAAAATTGATTAGATCCCATATCAATCAACTAAAAAGGCGATATGATGACAACGAAATCAATCAGTCAGATTCAGTACAACTGATGTTAGAGTTGTTCGGAATAAAACCTATTAATAATAATCAACCACAGTCAGCAGAAGATACTGAACCAACATTAAGTCCTGAAAGGCAAGTTGCATGGAATACACAACCATGTACACCTGATAATCAATTAAGTCCTCTGCTTACATTTAGCACTCCTATGGCTAAACCTCCGATCGTAAGTTCCAGAACAAAACGAGATCGCAAACCTCCAAACAGATTAGGGTTTTCTAACTAAAAAGGGAAGATATTGAAGTCACTTGCAAAATAAACAACTTGTTAAAAATAATCATGTTAGGATTGAAATATTGTTATTCTTGTTAACTAAAAATATTCAGTCATTCTTGTTTTTATACTTCAAATAAATAGAACTTAATTTAAAATTTTTACAAAAAATATTTTGTTTTCAATTTGTTTCAATTTTCATAAAACCTCAACAATACTTATATAGGTAGGTAGGTACAGTGGATCAATAAAGTTTAGGCACAACATGATTTTCAAAAGTGTTTCGGCACTAACTTTTCATCTGCATAACTTTATAAAATAATTTTCATGCTGTTTTCAAGATTGATAGGTTTATTGACCATTTACACGAAAAATTATTCATATCTTATTATTTCTAATATACAATGGCTTTTAAACTAAAAAATAAGGTAAGTCTATGTAAAAAAAGTTTAGGCACACATGTGAAAATGTTTGGTATATTCGTGGTTTTTGCATGTCTAGTATTTGGTCGAACCTCCTTTAGCTTGGATAATTGCTTCTAAACGTCTACTCATACTTCTTACCAAGTTAGATGTTTCATCAGGAGTATTTTTTTCCCATTCTAAGCAAAGTGGCGCTTTAAGTGATTCTTTGGATGGAATGTGATGTTTCCGTATTTTTTCTCCAGTAAGTGCCAAATTTGCTCTATAGGATTCGTGTCTGGCGATTGCGGAGGGGTTTTTAACTGTTTGCAGTGGTATATAAGCCATTCCTGCACAAGATATGAAGAATGTTTTGGGTCATTATCTTGTTGGAACAAGAATTTCCCATTTAAGCCCAGCTTCGCAACATTTGGAGACAAGTTTTCTTTTAAAATATTTAAATAAGAGTGCTTGTCCATTTTGTCGTCTATAAAGACAAGATTTCCCACTCCAGATGCCGCCATACATCCCCAAACCATAACATTACCACCACCGTGCTTCACAGTCTTAATAATATTATTTTCTTGAAGCTCTTTGTTTGCTTTTCGCCAAATTTTTTGCGGACCATCTGAACCAAAAATGTTAAACTTCGATTCATCGCTAAATATCACACTGTTCCAGAAGGCTTCAGGCTTATTAATGTGGAGTTTTGGAAACTCTAACCGCTTTTTCTTGTTTATATCTGAAAGACAAGGTTTGCGACGGGGAACTCTTCCATGATATCCAGCTCTGTGCAACGTATTTCTTATTGTTTCTGGATTAAGGTCTTCACCAAAACTTTTGTTCATTTGCTTACACAATTCTACAGCTGAAATCTTAGGATTTTGAGCTACTGCAGCAACAATGTTACGCTCCTGACGAGATGTAAATTTTTTTGGACGTCCACTTTTCCTCTCACGCTCTAATTTGTTGGTTTTTTCATAATGTTTTATGATGTTTCTTACACTGGTATAGGGCCTCTGTACAATAACACCAATTTCGCGATAGGATTTTCCATGTGCATGAAGATTTATAATAATTTTACGGACATCTACGGAAATTTCTGAACGATTGCTCATTTTCCTGTTTTCGTCGCGAATTAAATACCAAGAATATTTTTTTACATTTAAAACTCTCGCCCAATGAGGATTTAACATGTGCATAAACATGAATTGAAATAAAAAAGTGGAAATTTATCGTTATACAACAGTTTAAATGCAGTTTGTGCCTAAACTTTTTTTACATAGACATAGCTTGTTTTTTAGTTTTAAAGCGTTGTATATTAGAAATAATAAGATATAAATTATTTTTTGTTATAAATGGTCAATTATAATTGATAATTATCAATCAATCTTTATAACGATATCAAAATTATTTTATTAAGTGAACCAGATGCAAAGTTATTGACAGAACACTCTTGAAAATCATGGTGTGCCTAAACTTTTTTGATCCACTGTATATGTAGACATTGAGATGTAAAGGCATTCGAAATAAAGATTCACTAGTATATTTTAGGTTACTTACCCAGCAAAAAATTATCTTGGAAGCAGGTTTGGAAGGGAGAGAGAAACAGACTCTTCCTTCCAACCTGCTTCAGGAAGACATGATTTTTGTTTGCGATGTCCCACTCTTTTCTTCACAAAATTCTTTATAAAAACTTATTCGCTTACATACCAGAGAATGACAAAAGTATCATTTTTAGTACTTATTAAGTATTTGAGGCAAAACATGTATAAATGTGTATAGCTATAGCTCAAACAACATACCATACACACATACTCATATCAGTTTCAACTAAAATAACTACAAGTATAGGCAGAGAATAAGTGCTCGCATACTTGTTCATTATTTTTCGCAATACAACCAAGTATAAGTTGGATAAAGTATTGGCTATACCCATACTTGTAAGTATAGAGTGGGAATAAGTACAAGTATGTAAATACTCTAAGTATACTTAGAGTATTTTATAAATATATGTAACTATATGTAATAAATATTTCACAATTTAAAAATACGTTCATTCCTTCATCCTAATTATTTTGGTTTTCCACACTTAACCAATGTTCGGTTATAAACCAAATATTGCCAAACATCACACACCGTTTTATACACACAATTCCTAAAAGTAGTTGTTTTACTTATAAGTATACTTAGAGTATTATAAGTACTTTTCCATACTTGTAAGTATTAGGTAGTTATATATACCCATCACATTATCACCTACAACCAGTTGTACTCATACATGTATTACGTATACATTTTTAAGTTCGTTGTGTATAAATAATGTTTGTTATAAGTATTGAGTACACCCATACTTATTTCACTGCAAATGCGTATGTGTAGGTATTTTCTGTGTTATAAGTACAGGTATAACAAATACCCAAAAATATGTGTAAATACTTAACTACATTTATTTAATAAGTACTTTCTGTCAGTCTCTGTTACATACCTGGATCCACGTAAGCGAGAGCGGTCTCTTTGTTTCACTAAATTTTATAAAGAAAACATTCGCTTACATAAATGCATCCTCGTAAGCGAGAGAGGATGCAGATTATTATTAATTTTATTGTCTAATTGTAAGTCAAAAAAAATCTGCATTCTCTATATGTATTCTCTAATGCCCTTATGAGAACCCGCTTTTGAAAGACATGCGCTTTATTTTAATACTTTCCAAAACCCAATAATTGTTTGATGGGTAGTCTATACTTTTGTTAATAAAAAATCGCCCAACAAACCATATAGCCATGAAACTACAATACAATTTTAGATAAAATAGTGTGTTTTATGCTTTTCTTAATTACGTTTATAGTAATATTATTAAATATAAATTTACAAACCATTTTTAGCAATGCTTGATAAACTATTATAATACACAAATGTTTCTAAACAATTCGTTATGTTTCTTGACAAATTTTGTTGACAGAATTATTTTTCAAAAAAAAATTGTTTGTGTCATTATTTATGTATTTATTTAAAAATAAATTTACAACGTACAGAATTTAATCTTTTAGGCTACTAGGCCATTACACCTTATATGATTAGTTTAAATTTCTTCAAACACATCGGCGGGACTAGGAAACTTCTTATTATTTTTTTTCTGAGTTCTTATTATTGCACTTAAGGATCTCTTGTCATTTATCGCACTTTTGGGACAATCCTTAAAAATTTGAGCAAGCTATGCATAATCTAGGCAAAGTTCCTCCATAGTAGACTCTATCATTTATGTTAAATTGAAGTTGTTTAAAGTAACTTCTTACTCGCGATGTACTGGGATTATAGATCTTAGAAACTGGTTGATGTGCTCTATTGCTCTTCATATTGCTTTAGTTGAACTAGCCACAATTATGTAAAGAAGCTTTAGAAATATTGAAGCGAATAAATTTTCCTAAACAAAAGTTGCAAGGATCAGCTTATAGTAATCACATAACTATAATTGTTCAATTCACAAGACCCTGTTGTCATGTTATAGGGTTTATCCTCAACTTACAATAATTTATGTTTGTTGTTGGTAATTTGCTTTGAAAAATTTAATTTATAAATATACATTTTGATTTCATATGTTTTGAAAATATTGTATCGAGACCATACCTGGGACAAAGTTTTTTATTTGAATAAATTATGAAAATCTTCATAATATGTAATCATCGGTGTCTTTATTCTATTTTATATTTAATGTTATATATTTATATTTTTGTTATATATTTTATATTTATTATTTAATGTTATATATTTATAGTGTAATAATTATTTTGTACTATATTTGTAATTACTACTTCCCATGCATGATTCAATTTCATTTTATTATTCTGAACAACGTTGCCGTTGCTAAAAGTTTCCATTCTACCATTTTTTTAATCTATAATCCCTTACAAACAAATTTGTAAGCTATCTGATTATATACACATGCAATTAGTAAAAGTATGTTTTTATTATAAAAAATTGGTTACAAAATATTTAAACTATTAACAATACAGTAAAACTTTCTGTAGAAAATACTATGGATGACGTAATTATTGGTTTGTATTTTTATCAATACATATTTCGGATATTAAGCCAAAAGACATCTACGAGTATGTGGCAATTTTCAATTTTTCAATCAATTTCAGTATTGTTACTAATGACCAAATTATTTTTTATAATATTACTCAAATTGGTTAAAAAATAGAATTTAGTTTTGAATATAAATATTGTAAAAATTAACTTTCTGACTGGAATTCTTTGGTGAGATTATTTATCTGACTTAGAACTAACTTAAGAAATATATACATATCTCTTCCGGCGAACTCGAAGATTCCAATCAGTTAAGTTTTGGTTTTTGTGCGCTATTCTATTTTCTTTATGTTGTATAAATAGTAGTTTTTACAATAAAAACTATTTCAAAAGTAATATATTTTCTCAATCTTACCAAAATTAGCCTATCATTCTAAAAATCCAAAAATGGTAACGTTGGTTCTAAAAGTATTTATTATATTTTGAGTATTATTATTTTTTTTTTTTTTTTTTAGTAAAAAACAATACAAGCTGTTTGAGTTAAAGTGTATTTTAATAAACTTTAAACGATACAAGGGAGCTTGTGAAATGAGCAAATGTTTTTACAAGGGTTCCGTTTTTTCCACAATTGTTACGATAGTATTTTTCAATATATTCTAAAGCCTTTTCAAGCTTAAGGCTTATGTTGGTAAGCTTTTTATAATATTTCGATCAAGTCATTGGGTTTGTTAGGTAAGCTTTTTGTAATATTTTTCTAAAGCTATCAACAAAATATTCATAAAAAATAGTGATTTGTCACTTGTTCCCAGAAATTCTTCAGGTGTGTCAATCACCAGTTATCGAAAAGACATACACAGCGCATCTATAATTCTGTATAAGTCGTTACAAGTACTGAGTTGAGCTTACTTTGTAACATAAAAAATCTTAAACTTTAAAATTTCGTATTTCTTAAAGCTTAAGGACTAAAAAATTTCTCAGCTAAAAACCCTTTAGGGTTTTTTTAAAGATCCCGCTTTTAGTAGCAAAAAACCACCATATATGGCGGAAAAAGTGCCGTTTTGGCAACACTGGATTTGAGCGAAACTAAAAGTCAGCATGGAAACAAGACTATTTCTTGATTGTCATGAGAAATCTTATTAAGAGGGAATTAAAAATCTAGAAAGACGCTGGATCAAAAACATGTTGGAAAATAAAAAGCTTTTTGTGCTGAAAATTACATTTACCCAATTATCAAATTGCCCTCGTATTAGTAAATTTAATGAACTAGTTATCCGTTCTGATCAAATTATGTCTTACTGACTTTTAACTCAATCCAGAATTTGTAAAGTTGACTTTCGACATACAAATTTATATGCGATGAGTGAAACTATAAATTGACGCACACATAACTTTACGAATCTAGTTTTGCTCTTATTAAAGATTTAAAATTAAATTAAAAAAAATTCGTGTTATTAAATTTTACTACAAAGAGTGAAGACTTATGGCGTTTTCTCTTTTGACAAAAATGTTCCATATATTTTACACTTATTAAATTTTCGTGTTCTTTTCTACAAAAAATGTCAGAGTGTGAATAAATATAATGTTCTTTCCTCAATATGTCGCACCAAACCAGGTAAGTATGCTAAATTTTTTACGCTCAACTTTTATTCAGGGTAAGATATTTTTATAAACATTTTTTTTTTTCAATGAAAGCAAGAATTTTATTTTAAATTTATATTTTTAAGTGAATAAATATAATCATAAACATAAACGTTAAATGTAGGTTAGGTTAGGTTAAACGGGCCGCCCGCAAAAAGGCGAGTTCACTCGGAGGCCAATAAGGCCCATTGTGATGCCCCAACGATCATCTACCCCCACCATTCCCTAGAGAACTCCAATATCGTTGGTTTGTGTAAACCAACCGGAGCTTTTCACAAAGTCTAATAGGCTGCTCAGTGTCGCATCTCTGAGACAGTCCAGGTCCTGAAAAAATCTTTGACCCAAAAACCTAAGCCTACGTTCTTGAAGAGCCGGGCAGTCACAGAAAAGGTGTTAAACTGATTCCTCATCTTCCTCATCCATACAACTTCTACAGCACCCTCCACGAGAGATACCCATACGCTCTGACATACGTCCGATGATACAGTGTCCCGTTATAACACCTACCAGAAGTGCTAACGAGCTTTTCTCGAGAGTCATTGCCTTTGTCCTTGTTTTGCCAATTGAGGGCCAAAGAATTCTAGACAATCTGCAAGTGGTTAATGTAGACCACCTGCGAGCCGTTTCCTTTAGCGACCATTCTCCCTCCTAGTATGTTAGATATATTGATTTATCCTTGGGCAACTGTTACATCCAGATTCGAACCGTTCCTCGCACATGGATCGGCCATTTCGTTTCCACAAATGCTATCCTTCAAGTAGGGCTAAATATTGTATGCATTCTAACACACATTTATATTTCACTACTTTTGAATTAAGGGCCTTAATGGCGGCTAGACTATCCACGAAAATATCGATAGCCGACGCCTCCGTCGCAAGTTTCGCAATTTTCCTTGCCGCTACCAATATAGCATATATTTCAGCCTAGAACACGGTACAGGTACCGGGAAGCCTGAGTGAAATTAAAAGATCAAGATCCTCAGAGAAATTCCCCGATCCAGTCCCCGTGTCTACCTTGGAGCCATCCGTAAATATTGCAACCGCATTGTTCCACATTACGGAGTTCTCTTTCCACTCTTCCCTGCTAGCAATTTTACGACAAAAGATTTGTCGAGGTCCATAACAGGGGTTAAGTAATCAGTCTTCTCCCTCAAGATATTGCCACCCACCTGCCGTAGAATGGTGCCATGTCCAACACGGCAATGCCTTAATTCGCCCGATTCCCTGAGTCTTAAGGCCGACTTTTCAGCGACGTGTTTGATATAGACATCTAGAGGGGTCAGATCCAACATTGTCCCCAAACTGGCCTGTGGAGTTGACCTCATCACAACAGTAATGGAGAGAATCGCTAACCCCTGGACCTTATCCAGAAGAGAGAAGTGAACTTTAGTGTCCACTACTCTCCACCAGACGAGTGCTCCATAGGCCTAATCACTGCCGTGTACATCCAGTGTACCATGTACAGTTTTAGGCCCCATCTCCTGCCAAAGGTCCTTTTGCATGCATAAAATGCACATAGGGCCTTATTCATCCTGCTCTCAGCATTGCGTTTCCACGAGAGATTTGAGTCCAGGATTACACCAAGATACTTCACTTTTATCGACTATTCCAGACTCCCATTTTTGGGAGTCTAAATTCCGGAATTTTATATCTTCTGGTAAAGAGAACAAGTTCGGTCTTTTCAGGGTTTAGGCCCAGACCGTTCTCTTACGCCCAAGCGAGTAGTTGGCCCAATGCCGATTCCATAAGGTCACTTATCGTGGATAGAAATTTACCCCTGATAAGGATTACAACGTCATCTGCATACTCGACCACCTAACGCCTCCGTTGCCTGGTGTAAAGAGGATTTTATTTACAACAAGGTTCCAAAGGAGTGGGGACATGACCCCCCTGCGGTGTTCCCCTTGTCACAACTTTCCTCATCGTACTAGGGCCAAGACTATAATTTTCTGTTCAGCCCCCGTATATTGTAGGGCGTCCAGTATCGAGGATATATTCAAATTCTATATCCAAAAAGGCTGCTAAAACATACTCCTTCCTGTCCAGTGTATCCTCTATTGTACCGACCACATCATACAGTGCCGTTTCCACCCACCTTCCTTTTAGGTATGGGTGTTGTGCCCTGCAGAAATTACTTTGAAAGAAAGAAAGACCTTTGACATACACGTCCACCAGTCTCTCTAGTGTTTTCAAAAAAAGCGATGACAGACTTATTGGTCTGTAGTCCTTAGCAGTTCCATGGTTTATTCTTCCAGCCTTAGGAATGAATACCGCGGTAACCTCTTTCCATTCTTTGGGGATATACTCATACATCAGGCAACCCCTAAAAATCGAAATCAGCCACGGCATGATAACCTTTATCGATGGGAAAATGACGTCTGGCTCTGCAGATTTGTAGGGCTTAAAAGAACTCACAGCCCACGCTACTCTAGCTTCATCTACAATGGAATCCACTAAATCACTTCTGTGGACATCTGATGGAAGTGAGTTTCCCTTAGTAGATTCAAGGTTTCAACACTGCTTTCATTGAAGTTTCCATCTGGCTTAGTTAGGAACCCTGGCATGCCAGGATTCTTAGAGAGTACCTTTCTAAGAAAGGACGCCTCAGTGGTATTTTCCAAGTCTCCACAAAAGCGCTGCCAAGTGTCTTTCTTCGCTCTTCTGGTCTCCTTTTTTAAGTTATTGAAACTCCAGCAGTATTCGCTTTATCCATCCAGCTTCGCTTTATTGAAGAGCCTCCTGCATTCTGTGTAATTGCCTGAGCCCTGGAGTCCACCATGGCTGGTGACGTCTCTTAGACGGATGCCGTTCAGTACATGATGAATGAAAAGTTCAATTAGTGTCCTAGATAGAAAGGATGTGGAGTCATCCAGCTCTCGTGTGCTTGCCAACATTCCCTTAGTGGGAGGTGGCATAAGTTCAACGAGCGTTCTGAACTTCCCCCATCCGTGATCCTAGGATTCCCGAAGGGTTTACTTGCATCGAGGGTAAGTTGCAGCCTAAAAACAATTCTGTTGCCATCAGAGAAAGAACAGTAAAGGCGAACTCACCAATTAATTATCTTAACTGAGTCCCTATCGCTTACCAATGTTATACCAATGACCTGTTCTCTGATCCTATTGAAAAACGTTGGTCTATTACCTCTATTGCATATCTTAAGATTAGTAGATAGAAGATAGTCTAATAGGTTCTCACCTCGAGTGTTGTACTCCTCCACAGAATAGATGGGCATTCTCATCACATCCTAGGACGAGATCGTGGCCCCTTGTATTGCACCAATGAATCAGGTTGCGTATGGCACGTGGAGGCGGATCATCTTCATCGTATGGTAGATACGCTGATGCCAGGATCACCGTCGGGAGACCCTTGCGTTCGAACGCTGCTACCGTCAGATCGAACGTACTGAAACTAGATAAAAGAAACATATTAATATCACTCCTAACTAAAATGCAGCTTCTTATCTTACCTTCTTGGGTTGGAGAGAAGAGCATATATTTTCGTGACCGGACGCCGCGAACCTTATTGGCTACAAGCCAAGGTTCTTGGATTAAGGTCACGTGGATATCTTTCCTCTCCATGAAACGAGGAACGTCATCCGATGCTGCCTCGGAGTGATGCAGATTAATCTGTACCACCTTCATGCTGCTCGGATGTACCATCGCGTTTCTCTGCGGGCAGAATCAGCCGAAGTTGATTAAGCCCATATTTAATGACGCCTTTAGAGGGACGTAGGAGGCAGAGGGATTCTGAATCGATTTTAATCCAGAGATCTTTTCGATTCCCTTTGTCCCTTGAGCGTCCTCTTTCAATCGGCCAACTCTCGGTGCCAAGGCCCCTAAGGATGACCTCATCCTCCAAAATAGGGGGAGGAACCCATACCTTAACTGTCGCCTGAAGCGGGACCTGTCCAAGGGGACGATTTTGATTTTGACACGTGGCCATAGTTCGCCAACATCACGGATGCAGTCTTTGAGGAAGCCTAAGGCCTTTTCATTCCCACATCCGATGATTTTGACGCCCTTTGACCACTTAGCGCCATCAAACGCAGTGAACGAGTCATCCTCATTATGAGCGAGTTCGTCGATCAATCTGCGTAGGATCTTTTCTTCTAAAAGCAGCCATCTTTCATTGGTCATTTTACCACCGGGATGGTTGCGATCAATAAAAAGTAATACCTATTAATAAGGCAGAATTTTTTTTTTTTCACAAAAGAAAACGCCATTACTTTCTGTATGCATTGTATTAAGATTATTATTATTCATTTTTTTCCAGTGATAACAACAATTTGCCATTTGTTTTGGTGAAGTTATGTTTTGTCTTTCTGTAAATATTTTGTCTGCAATTTATTTTTTAATTCTCGACATTTTGGTGAGGTACTCATATGTTATGTGTTACATTGTATTAAAGAAAAATCATTTGTCTTAGTTGTTAATGTTATTTCTTTATTATTCTATATATATTCTTGTTTTATTTTTAACATATTATTGTTACTAAAAATCTATACAGCAAAATAATGCATGAAATAATTTTATTGGAAAAAGATCTATTAAAGAACTTCGGTGGATATAATTGTCCCTCAGAGCGAGCTATTTAACGAATTATTGAAAAAATCGCACCATTTATTCATTATTTCTTTCGAAATTAGGTAGTAAGTACGTTATCGACATGAGATATACATCGACAACTTGTGATTTCCACAGGTAATGTAACTTTACGAAATGGGGTTGCTTCTTGGTCTGCAAGTTCGTGCGATTTGATTTTTGGATACCTTAAGTTCAAGTGTGATGATGACAATCCAACAGATCTTCTGCCATTGCAGATAAAGATAACTCATGCCATAATTGAAATACTATTAGAAAGAGTTAGAAATTGGACTGATATAATGCAGTATGCAATAGTTTGTCCTGGAGGTTATTTATTAGATATTATTTTTCAAACAAATACAAAACGTTATGGGTAATTGGCATAATTTTATATAATTAATATTTAAATTCCCAACAATTTTATAAATAAAAAAATGTGTACATATATGCAAATTTCATTTAATTCATTAATATTTTGTAATTTAAATTTTATTACTTCTTTATCGAATTTAAAATAATATTATAATTTGGAACATTGTTTTGTGGAGGTATAAAATTACATTAAATGTGACACAGAAAAAATGATTACCAACATTTTTCAAAACAAATGGTTCTTTAATAAAAAAAAATGTTTGAAAAACGAAAAAAAATTTACCAAAAGTGAAAAGAAAAAGGGGAATCAATTAAGCAGATGGTTGCAATGGTGGATTCATTATTTTTAAATTCCAATATAAATAAAATTTTTAAATATACAAAAATTGATATTTCAAGAATCGGTGGAATTTACTGAATTTACCGTTGACACACACCATCTTGTAAATTGATTCGCTTTGGTCTTATCCTTTTTCTAATATGGTCAAATTTTACTCAGTAGTTATTAAAATTAGTCACAAAACTGTTACTATGAAAAACAATTAGCGAAAGTTGTTTTTGACTTAGCTAAATTATGTGTTTGAAAATTGTTTGTTAGTTTAGTAAAGTTTTTTATTCGATTCATATAAATTAATTGTTTAATATTTTCCATAATTTTAGTACATTTTTTTTCTTTTTTTTTATTTAAAAATTTTTTCTAAAGTAAAACAATTTTTTTTTTCAAATATTATAATTAATTAAAAAAAAAAAATCGTGGATTATTTTCAATAAACCAATTTCCAATACCAATGAATTGTTAGAATCTGAAAAATAATGTTTTCTGAGTATCTGTTAGATCAAATCGCACTAGTTCATCTCTCCTAGTGGGCCACTATTAAATTTTTTGAGCCTTACATTAAAGGTACCCTAAATAAAATGCATAAATTGTCAACATTTTTCTATTGGCTTTTAGATGATTAACTACTTAAAAGCAAAAAATCTCAGATAAAGGAATACAAGAAAAACTGTATTCAATCATCACGTTAGTTGGTGAGAACGAAGTCTACCACCTTAAATAAAATCTTCAAGTGATATTTGTCTTCGAAATGTGGTTGGTTGAATTGGAATTTTTTACTATACGATATCGGTTCACGGTAAAATTTTGATTTGCATGTTCAATGAGAGTTTTTTTATACACTTATATAAGAACCTGTATTTGAGAGTTTTTCTTTCCAAAATATAATAATGTAATGGATCCGCTTCTTTACTAAAGGTATGTTTAGATTGCGCGTACAAGTCATATGGAATGTCGAAATTGCTATCCATATGGAATTACATGTGTATGTCAAAATCAGTGTTAATTATACGGTTTATAATTTTCATGTTCACACATGTTAAGTACATATGACATAACCTATTGAAAACAAAAATAAAATAAGACTTTATAATAAAATTAATAATAATAATTTTATTGGAACTTGCTGTAAGTTATTAGGCAATTTTGCATATTTTTTGCCGTTAGTGATGTCAACTATGCAAAGAACTACCGTTTTGTGTTATCATTTGGGAGCTTCTACAACAGTACAGAAATCAATTTTTTTAGAGAGAAATTATATCAAATCAAAAAATAATTATTAATAATTAATATCATATTAACTATATCAGCAACAATAAAATAAATAATTTTGTTGATGTTAATATCAATTTGTTTTCACTCTTTTTTATTAGGAATAAAATATTTTTTTATCTTAATTCTTATAACAATAGAAAAGAATTATATTTTTTTTGAAATAATTCAGCCGTTTCTTTTGAAAATGAGAGATTTCCATTTTATGTTATTGCTAGATATTTAATGATTTGAAATTGAATGGCGTTAAAAAAATTCACAAGCCGTAATAGACTTATTTTATATTTTTTGTGGTTTTATTGCATGTAAGTTTAATATGTATAAATATCTCTTTGGTATACGCTAATGTAGTTGTCTCTTTTTCGAAAGCAATGATTTGATGAAAACGTTAATTTTCCTTTAGAATAAAATATTCAATAATAGTTGTATGTAAAAATATAATATAATAATAGTTGTATGTAAATATAATATATACTTATATTTTTTAGGTTACATAGCGAAACTTTTTCACGATAGTTGCAGTATGATTGCTAATTTCTGTTAATGCTTCTTAATATATTACAATATAGAAAATAGTACTATTAAACATGGACTTGTCTCACTTTCAAAATCAACACATTTCAAATATTTTTGACTAAATAAATATTTAATAACAAATCTATAATGATATTGAAATAATATTGTATGTTAATTGATTAAAAACATGAAATTATGTTAATTTGTAATAAGATTTAGGTTTAATAATTAATTACATACAATGAAATTTATAATCAAGCTTAAGTTCGTTTTTATTCTCTCTAAGAAAGAATTTAATTAAATTACAAATTAGGTGATAATATTAAATTAGGTGATAATATTCTTAGAGAGAATAAAAACGAACTTAAGCTTGATTATAAATTTCATTGTATGTAATACATAAAACAGTTCGACTAATAATAATTAAAATTTTCAATATTAAAAATCGCAAAGCACCGCGCAATCTTGTTTACTCAACAACGTTTGGTTTGATACTAGATTAGTGTTAACTAAAAACGAATGTTGGAAGTAAAACAAATAAACAAAAAGTAACTTCATTGCCATTGTTGCCAATTATTTTCTTACAATTCCCGTCAAATTAGACCCAAAAACCGCCAAAAATCGCTAAACTTTTTATTTAGCGGGAAAATGAAGGAAAAAATAGCTAAATATTAAAACATATATATAAATATGTGCAATACCCATGAAAAAAACTAAAATTTGTATAGTTAACATTTTGTAATACTATTCCATTTTATTATAATATACATTCACATGTATTTATTTGTTTGTATGCACATACATGTATTTGACTTGCATATGTATTACATTGTATCTACGACATTTAAAAATAAAATAGAACTTTCAATCGTATGTGATTTACATATTATCAAAAACGAAGAGCCAGTCTTCTGAATGTTGGCTGTATGATGCCATTTTTCCTACTTCTCTTATAACGGATGGTGGAACTTCATAGTCGAAACAGCATTTGTTACTCAGTTTAAGACCATATCTGTAATAACATATATTAAATTTTAATTCACTTTCTAAATAAGTTAAATTAAATTTAAATAAATAATAAACATTTAAATAAATGTTTACTTATTTAAATGTTTATTATGAAAAACATTTTACGATTTAATTTCTTTAAATTGTTTGCAAAATTAGTACCGTTTCCATGCCCCTTTTATTTAAAATGTTAAAAAACAAATATAATATGTAAAAGTGTAAAACCAGTTGAGAATTTACCTGACATGAAGCACAGCATTTACAGTACTAGCTTTTAGTCTATTTCGTAGTTTGTTTTTGACTAGGTTTAGTTGGCTAAATACTCTTTCTATGTCTGCGTTCGACCATGGTAGTGATAAAACTTCTAATGCAAATTCTGCCAATTCTTTGAATGGGTTATTTCCACCAGAATCTTTGTAACTGAAAACCTCTGACCAAAATATGCTTGTTGATATTTTTTCTACCCATTTTATATAAGAAATATTGTTATATTCAAAGTTTATAGTGTCAATCAAATCGTGGTTTTTTGAAAATGTAGTTAAAAGTGGAATCAAACTTTCTTTGTTTTGTTTTAACACATTTTCAGCAGAAATAAGATTAACCATTTTTAAAATATTGAAATTTTCCGGTAACCTGAATGAGAAGTGAATAAAGAAAATGTTCCATAATAAATGTTAATTTTAATACCTTTTCTTTAACTGTAATATCAGATGGACGACGAAATTTACGCAGTCCTTCCTCAGGCTACTTTCAGTTTCCTCATTAATATGACTTTTAAATTATTTTCAAAAGAAAATCCCAAATAATTATTGAAACAAATATAGTTTTGGAACTCTGTTGAAAAAATATCAATATCACTTGTTGGATTTAAAACAAACTGTTTCAGAAAATAAATAACAGCTTCCATATCATTTAAAAGTTTAGTAGGGTCTGTACTTTGGCTCTGAAAACTTTTGTTTAAAGTTTGCATGTGAGTTAAGATAGGTTTTAAAAAAAAAAAAGTATAAAAAATTTATATTATCTTTGATTTTTTAAGAGCTTGAGAAATTTTTTTTTTAAAAAAACGCATAAAATTTGCAAAATCTCATCGGTTCTTTATTTGAAACGTTAGATTGGTCCATGACATTTACTTTTTGAAGATAATTTCATTTAAATGTTGACCGCGGCTGCGTCTTAGGTGGTCCATTCGGAAAGTCCAATTTTGGGCAACTTTTTCTAGCATTTCGGCCGGAATAGCCCGAATTTCTTCGGAAATGTTATCTTCCAAAGCTGGAATAGTTGCTGGCTTATTTCTGTAGACTTTAGACTTGACGTAGCCCCACAAAAAATAGTCTAAAGGCGTCAAATCGCATGATCTTGGTGGCCAACTTACCGGTCCATTTCTTGAGATGAATTGTTCTCCGAAGTTTTCCCTCAAAATGGCCATAGAATCGCGAGCTGTGTGGCATGTAGCGCCATCTTGTTGAAACCACATGTCAACCAAGTTCAGTTGTTCCATTTTTGGCAACAAAAAGTTTGTTAGCATCGAACGATAGCGATCGCCATTCACCGTAACGTTGCGTCCAACAGCATCTTTGAAATAATACGGTCCAATGATTCCACCAGCGTACAAACCACACCAAACAGTGCATTTTTCGGGATGCATGGGCAGTTCTTGAACGGCTTCTGGTTGCTCTTCACTCCAAATGCGGCAATTTTGCTTATTTACGTAGCCATTCAACCAGAAATGAGCCTCATCGCTGAACAAAATTTGTCACATTTGAACATTTCGAACCGAACACTGATTTTGGTAATAAAATTCAATGATTTGCAAGCGTTGCTCGTTAGTAAGTCTATTCATGATGAAATGTCAAAGCATACTGAGCATCTTTCTCTTTGGCACCATGTCTGAAATCTCACGTGATCTGTCAAATACTAATGCATGAAGATCCTAACCTCAAAAAAATCAACCATTATAAGTCATGTAACTTGGCTGCCATAAAACATTTTTCATAATTTTTTGCTATTCCGAAATGAGTTTTAAGTTCAACCCATTGGTCTAATATTCTTGAAATAGAAGTTTCAATCGACAGCCACCTAGTATCGCAAATATTGGTTATTTTTAAAGGAACCTAAAATATATACATATAACAATGATAAGTTTTTTACCAAATAAATAATTTAGGTTTTACCTGCCCATCATTTATGGCTTCAAAAATGTGTTTATAACTTTGTTGCCGCACGTAACTTCGTGAAAACCAGTTATAAGTTTCGTTAACTAAAAATTCTAAATGATTCGGCATACAAGTTTTCCAAGAATGGGTAACAGCTAACTGAATAGAATGGCACACACATTTAATTAACACTAAATTCGGAACATATTTCTTGAGTTCAGTGTAAACACTCTTTTTATTGCCAATCATAACATTGGCATTATCCATTCCAATGCCCAACATATTATTTATATCAATATTGAATTTCTTTATTTCTGAAATAACAACCTTGGCTATACCTTCAGAATTTGATTCTTCTACTTCAGTCAGTGTTAAAAATGTGGATATAATTTTCTGTTTAGACTTGCTAAAGTAAATTATAACAATTCCTACAAATAAATGAAACACATACATATGAATATATACTTATTAATTTAGGTTGTTATTTTTATGACAAAATTTGTATGCAGTGATAAGCGTGAGTCAAGCCTGATAATATGAATTTTGTTAAAATTAAATGTTGTTAATTATTTAGTGTTTTATATGTACATAAATGTTGTAACATTCAGGTGGAAACAATGTTTTATTGTCCTCAACTTGTTATTATAAAATATTTTAATAAAATTTAATTTCAAGCAAAAAAAAAAATTTTTTTTTAAATTTGCCCTTATTTACGTAAGTAAATCGTAAAAATGAGCGTGCTTGACTATGAAAAGCTACTCACGATCCTACCACCAGTATGAAATTCAAAATGTTTCGTTAAAAGATTACGTACCCAAAAGTTTTATAACTCCTATATCCGTTGTTTCGTCTATTAGAATGCTGAATTAGAAATATCATTTCTTAATTCCTTTGCAAAGTGTGGAGCTAAAATATTCTTAACCATATAAGTACACTTGCTTCTATGCAACCGCAATTTTTTTGCATCTTCAAAATGAGACTTGCATAGATCAGTTAAATGGTCTACTGAGTTGTTTGAACAGTGCTGACAAATAAATAGGGCCAATGAAATTTCCTGCTTTTTAGATTTATCAGTAACTTGGGGTGCAAAATCCAATTTACTCCAACACGAAGCTCTTAGAGAAGCAGAAGATTTGTGTTTCTTGGTTTCTCCGTGATTTATCAAATCATGTAATTTACCATTTAAGGAACACTTGCAATACTTGCAGAAGCCTTTGGATGGATCATTTTCGTTGTGGGTTAACCAATCTTTTAATTTAACATGATCCAGCCATTCCAGACGAAACTTTTGGTAATATTTTGGTGTCATAGCTTTTACATAAAAAAGAATCATAACAATTATAGTTTTCACTGCAAATACTGTCTTATACTTACATTGTTTTGTAAATATATATGTTTGTATATATTAATGATAAAATTTGTGTATTATATTTCTATAAATATATACAATATGTATTATAGTTATTTAATTTAGTTTTTATATTTTTACAACCTTCACTTTTCACGTTCGTACTCTTTGGAAGAAAAAATTGCCATTTTTATATTAACCGTTATACGACTCTCGTAAATGGTTGTATTTTTTTGTATTTTATTAATAAAAACTCTCCATACAAGATATAGCAACCTTTCTAAAATTGTGTTGCATACATAAATAAATATAATTTTTACAAAATTCTGTCCTTAAAAATCGCTAGATTTTTCGCTAACCGCTAAAACAATTTTTTTCCCGCTATTGCCAAACAAAAAACGCTAGATTTAGCTGTAAAATCTCCAAATTGGCAACAGTGTTCATTGCTAACCGAAGGTTTGCTGAAGGAACAACAAAATATAGGTGGAAGCTTAAGGTAGTGGTAGACTTCGTTCTCACCAACTGACGATTGATAATTAAATACAAGTTTTCTCGTATTCCTTTATCTGGGTTTGGTTGGTTAAATAGATGATGCTTACAACTAAAAAAAACACTACCCTAAGTAGATTAGATACAAGTAGTGCTGATGACGAACGTGGCTGTCTAGAAAATGTGCATTCCACTCGTGCTGGTGTCTAAAAATTAAATTTTCCCAATTTTTCTTTAATATTATCACCTAATTTGTAATTTAATTAAATTCTTTCTTAGAGAGAATAAAAACGAACTTAAGCTTGATTATAAATTTCATTGTATGTAATACATAAAACAGTTCGACTAATAATAATTAAAATTTTCAATATTTTAATAATTAATTTTTTTTTCATAAAATAGAGTTCTTTCATTTTCAAAATCAACGGCTCAATTAAGTTATTTGCAGCACTTTCGATACCTACAATACCTCAATAGCATTTTTTTGTCCCACCATACATAGTTGTTAATTAAGTGATTTTAGAGTTTACTTACCGTTAAAAAGGATTTAAAAAATAATGCACTATAGTAAAGTAAATTTTTAATTTAATACAGAGTTTCTTAGTACCGGTAAAATGGATAAGCACAACTTGACTTTTATCACTACACATATATGTAATTGTGTTTGCAACTTCTATTAAAATTGATTCATTCGTATAAAAATGTCCCTTATGGGGTATAAGGGCCCTGGTTTTTAAAACAGATATATCCCATAGGACCCACAATAAATAAAGATCTGTCTATGTTTTAAATGTTATTATATTCGATTTAGCCGCGATTGACGTACAAACAATCAAACTTGTAAAGGTATATAATATATGCATATTATTTTACATAACTTTGTTACTAATATCACTTATAAGGTATCGGTATAAAACTGCGACCATTAAATTATTAAGAAAAGTTAGAATAAAGATATTGGTTAATTTTAAACTCCTTAAACTCAGGATAAAAATGTATGAGCGGAATTTTTGAAAATAAAAGTGAACATCTCTGAAAATAGCTGTTGTCATATAGTTTTACACATCAAATAGAACGTGCTTTAAATAAAAAACTAACACATGTTCTTGCACATAGATAAATAACATTTGTTATATTTCAAGATGTTTACACTATGTGTATAGTTTTACATATGGAAAATCTGACATTCATATGACTTGTACACGCAATGTAAAAACGCTTTAAGTAGATATATGTGCATTGTTTAATTGGCTTGCTTAACTAAGGGGCCGCAAAAGAGCAATGTAGAAATAATAAACGTAATTGCATTTTCTACCTATGGTGAAGTAAACACAAAGCATTTGCATTTAAATTTCTTAAATATAGAATACTTTTTTGGCTATAAATTTTGTAAGTAATAACTCGTAACCAACGTATGTTTCCCTCGGGTTTCAATCGTTATTGTATTCTGTTGTGGCTAAAGGAAACCGGAAAACAATTTTAAATCACTCAAAAATTAAACTCAACTTTTTATGCACAAAACGCAATAAATTTAAAAAAAAATGTGTTAAGGCAATGTAATGGTTGACATTTACATTAAATATGGCAGCTCTCAACCAGCATCTCGTACATATTTCACCAAGCAATTACTCAAATACACGCATCCATTCGAGTACTTCCGTTGGCTATATTTACACTCTATATACACACTGACTTCCATTTTTATATTTTTGTATTGTTAACAAACAAAAGTATAGAGATTCCTATGACTCGTATAATGAGTAAATAACAGCAATGAAAAATTAAAATTTTACTAAAATAAAAGAAATAAAAATAATTTTTTAGCCCCAACTTTTTATTATTTATTGTTTTAATTAAACTGAAAAGATCAAGTTTAAACTACGATGAGTATTAAGATAAAATAAAAGGAAAAATGTTTCTTCGTCATATATAGCGTTGTTATACAGTCCCCGATTTCTAGAGTATATTTTCGGGAATTTCTGGAAATAACTTCAAACCAAAATTATAAACTTACAACTGCATCTTCAAATTATAAATACTTTAATGCAATCAACCAAGTACCATTGTACACTCTGAGCTGTCATATATTTTTTACACAAACTTTACTGTAAAAGTTTGAATCGTGCTTGAATTTTAAGGTTAATAGATTTCAAAATGGAAAATAGGTAAATGATATCATGATCATGAATTATGAAAAGAGAGTTTTCAATATTTGAGGGAAATTGTACTAATAGTTGAAATTTTATCAGTTTTATTTGTTAACTAGCTGTGCCCGCCACGTCGTGGGCGTCCTGATAATATTTTGCTCGATTTTGCTTTGAAAGTATTCCACACCTATTGTAAGACTTACTTATATAGAGTAGCATCTATAAGAGAAAAATGCAATTAAACTAAGAGGAAACTAACAATAACATTATAGCCACACTCAAGTCGTGATATTTTTACCAAATTTTAAAAATTAACGCTAAATAACAAAAATTATGTACTCAGATAATTACCTAAATATGTATGTAATTCACAAAATAACATGTACAACACGTACGCGACTTAAAACAAATACATATTTTATTCAATTGGCTATTTGGCATTAAGTAGTTCATAAGTTTTTAGCGCCATCTGTGTTTAAATATCAAAACTTTAAGGTGCCGTGCCGTACTAAGTAGTTAAAACGATCTTTGTTTTAAAATATACAACTTTCAAAAAAGAAAGTTGCGGTGATGTGCTAAGCAGTACTTTCCAGTAGCAGTAGTTCCTCCTTAAGATATGCTATATATCAGTTTATGTATTTTTTTATTAAAAAAAAATAGAGTATTTATGTATATCCGGTTAGTTCAACTGCGTACTTTCATTGATTTTTCTCCACTTTCTCTTGGAAATAAGATATTTTATATTTGAAGAATAAAATGACCTATATTGGGACCAGGATAGTTAGGTACCTCCTCACAAAATTTTGTTAAAATCCATCCAGTAGATTTTACGTGATGCGAAGGTAAATGAAAAGCAGACAGACAGGCGGAAATGAGTTATTACTTTATTATATGTATAGATGTATAGATTTCATTTGTAGAAAATTTTGGTAACACATTTACTGCCAGTCCCACAATGTCGATTTTGTTTTAAATGTATTTGTGCTAACGATCGACATCGTGGGACAGGCAGTTAATTTAAACTATCCATGTCAAATAACAAGGCTCTCAAAATAACTACTTCAGATTTTATTGAAACTATTTTAAGATATAAATAAATATCTCACTAAGCCACATTAAAAAACATATGTCAATTAAATAAATAAAAATAAACAGTAAAAAAAAGTTTAAAAAAAAAGTTGTTTACAAAATTTATTTGGTATCAAATTAAAGCTTAAGCCCTTTAAAATGAGCTTTTACTCAACCCTCTAAGGCTTATAGAACTGGAACTAGAAAATATATTTATTAAACAAAAATTGTTGTAAATTATTGTAAAAAAATGTTTAAATATCTTTTTCCAGGTAAACGTTAAGTTTTAGTTATAATTTAAATCAAAACATCCGCGGAAATATTTGTTAGTTTAAAGTGATTAAACCTCATTGACTATTTCTAAAATTTAACGTTTAATATCGTATCTGTTAAATTTTATTTAAACAAAATATGTTTTCAAATATAATTTATATGTTGAAAGTTCACTAAATATAGTTTAAAATGAATTAACTAAAATTAAAATAAACATTTCAACCTTAAGTCCTTTATTAAAAATAAATAAAGAAAAATTTGACACTAGCTGTGTCCTTCTTCAACATTCTTCGTATCTATCTACTATGTAGTTTTAATTGTATTTTTATAGAGAAATAGAATATAAGAAATTAATTTTATTATAAAATTTTATTATTATAATTTATATATATTTTTTATTTATAGTAATAATATTTTTTGCAAAGTTTTTGATTTCTTATATGTTTCAGTCTTACTGTAAATTTTTTCTCTTCTGTTTAATATTTTTATATTTAATGTAACAAGCACAATTACAAATTACATTCTAATTTAATTTACGCAGCATAGTAACGCAGAAATTCACTCGTTGTAGTGAATTACCCAGAGTCTTCGTTGGAATTCGAACCTACAACCTCCAAACTAGCACACTTTGTACTAGCCTAGGGTAGCCTCCTTCTGTTTTTAGGGTTCCGTACACAAAGTGTAAAAACGTTTCCCTATTGTTTTCGCTACAATGTCTGTCCGTCTGTCCGTCTGTCAGCGTCTTTTATCTCTGGAACCGTAATACGTACGTAGACTCTTAAAATTTTCACAGATGATATATAGCTGTTGCCGCTATAGCAACAAATACTAAAACTTATATGGTGTTCCGATAGAGAGGTGTTATTCACGAATATGTGCCTATTTCGTGAACTGTAGGAGGCATAGACTCAAGATTTAAAAACAGTAATTAAAAGTTAGTTCGCTATATAAATAAGTATAAATAAATTAGTCAAGTGTGAGTTAGACTCACACACGTAGTGTTCCGTACTATGTTCAGTATAATTTAAAAATTCCAGTTGTTTATTTCTTTATGTCATATGGGACACCCTCAGATTTTAAAATTAAAGTAATATTCGCGAAAATTGCATCATAATTGGAACATCCTTTAAATTTTAGTATGTAATACACTTTCTATTAAAATATCAGGAGCCCACCTATTGCGGTTAAAAAAATAAGGTAATATTCGTGAAAAACACGTCACTAATGGACACACTTCAATTTTAAGTATTTGTTATAGCGGCCGAAGTAACACATCTACTGTAAACTTCTCAAGAGGGTATCTATTACGATTTATAAAATCATGTCACTGTCGGAACACATTTTAATTTTAATATTCCTTATAGTGGCCATGGCAACTTCCTTTCTATAAATATATTAAGAGTCTACTTATTACGATTAAAAAATAAGTCACTATAAGTGAAAAACATGGCACTGTCGGAGCACCCTTTAATTTTTAGTAATTGTCTTATCGGCCGTGGCAACACATCTTCTGTACAAAATTTCAAGAGTTTACCTGTTACGGTTCAAGAAATAAGGCTTTATACATGCAAATCACGTCACTGGCGGAAAACCCTTTAATTTTTACTATTTGTCATAGTGGCCATAGTTATACACCTCCTGTAAAAATTTCAAGATTCCACCTATTCATTCAAAACTTAGGCTATATACATGCAAATCACGTCACTATTGGAACACCCTTTAATATTTAAGTTCAATTTTGTATAGTAGTTTACAAAACAAACATAGTTTTAATTACTGTCTGCAAATTGTAATTGGTTGCCTCTTACAGCTCAAAAAAAGACATAAACGTAAATAACACGTCACTTTTGGAACACCCTACGTTTTAGTATTTTTTGCTATAGTGCTTATACACTTTTGGTAAAATTTTCAAGAGTCTACTTATTATAGTTCAAAACTTAGGCCTTACACGTACAAAGCACACCACTATCGGAACACCTTTTAATTTTTAGGTTTATTTTTAGGGTTCCGTACACAAAGTGTAAAAACGTTACCCTATTGTTTTCGCTACAATGTCTGTCCGTCTGTCAGCGCCTTTTATCTCTGGAACCGTAATAGGTAGAATCTTGAAATTTTCACAGATTATGTATAGCTGTTGCCGCTATAGCAACAAATACTAAAACTTATAGGGTGTTCCAATAGAAGGGTGTTATTAACGAATATGTGTTTATTTCATGAACTGTAGGAGGCATAGACTCAAGATTTAAAAACAGTAATTAAAAATTAGTTCGCTGTATAAACAAGTATAAAAAATAAACCTAAAAATTAAAGGGTGTTCCAATAGTGGTGTGATTTGCATGTATAAGGCCTAATTTTTGAACCATAATAGGTAGACTCTTTAAATTTTCACTGAAGGTGTATAACTGTGGCCACTATAGCAATAAATACTAAAACTTATCGGGTGTTCCGAAAGTGAGGTGTTATTTGCCTTTATGTCTTTATTTCTTGAGCTATAGGAGGCAACCACTTAAAATTTGCAGACAGTAATTAACTCTATGTTCGCTTTCTAAACAAGTATATAAAATTAAACCTTAAAATTAAAGGGTGTCGTGCGCTTTGCGTGTATATGGCCTAAGTTTTGAACGATAATAAGTAAACTCTTTAAGTTTTTACAGGAGGTTTATTACTATGGAAAATATAACAAATAATAAAAATTAAAGGGTGTTCCGACAGTGACGTGATTCTTATGTATAACTCTTTATTTCTTAAACCGTAATAGATATATTCTTAAAAATTTGTACAGGAGATATGTTGCCACGGTCGGCATGACAATTACTAAAAATTATAGGGTGTTCCGACAATGACATGTTTTTCACGTATAGTGACTTATTTTTTTAATCGTAATAGGTAAACTATTGATATATTCATAGAAGAAGAATTTCCTTGGCCGTTATAACAAATAACAAAATTAAAGGGTGTTCCGACAGAGACATGATTTT
Source organism: Phasia obesa (assembly GCA_949628195.1). NCBI lineage: Eukaryota > Metazoa > Arthropoda > Insecta > Diptera > Tachinidae > Phasia > Phasia obesa. Next base: position 76,325,946 of record OX451219.1, on the reverse strand, counting down.
TACTTAAATAGCTTTATTTTTTGAACCGTAATAGCTAAACTCTTGAATTGTTTACAGCAGATGTTGTACTTCGGCCCATGTAACAATTACTAATAACGAAAGGGTGATCCGTCAGTTTCATGTTTTTCACGTATCTTACCTTATTTTTTGAACTGCAATAGGTAGGCCTGATATTTTTATAACCTAAAAATTAAAGGGTGTTCCGATAGTGAAGTGATTTGCATGTATAAGGCCTAAGTTTTGAACCATAATAGGTAGACGCTTAAAATTTTCACAGAAGGTGTATAGCAGTGGCCACTATAGTAACAAATACTAAAACTTGAAGGGTGTTCCGATAGAGAGGTGTTATTCACAAATATGTGTTTATTTCTTGAACTGTAAGAGGCATGGACTCAAGATTTAAAAGCAGTAATTAAAACTTAGTTCGTTATATAAATAAGTATAAAAAAATAAACCTAAAAATTAAAGGGTGTTCCGATAGTGGTGTGATTTGCATGTATAAGGCCTAAATTGTGAACCATAATAGGTAGACGTCGTTATTTGCCGTTGTGTCTTTATTTCTTGAGCTATAGGAGGCAACCACTTAAAATTTGAAGACAGTAATTAACTCTATGTTCGCTTTCCATTAAATTAAACCTTAAAATTAAAGGGTGTTCCGAGAGTGACGTGCTTTGTGTGTATATGGCCTAAGTTTTGAACGATAATAAGTAGACTCTTGAAGTTTTTACAAGAGGTTTACAACTATGGAAACTATAACAAATAATACAAATTAAAGGGTGTTCCGACAGAGACATGATTTTTACTTAAATAGCCTTATTTTTTGAACCGTAATAGGTAGACTCTTAAATTGTTTACAGTAGATGTTATACTTCGTATATTGTAACAATTACTAATTACTAAAGGGTGAGCCATCAGTGACATGTTTTTCACGTATATTACTTTATTTTTTGAACCGCAATAGGTAGGCCTGATATTTTTGTAGAAAGTTTATTACCATGGCCGTTATAACAACAATTCCTAAAATTTAAAGGGTGTTCCAATGGCGATGCAATTTTCGTGAATATGACTTTGATTTTAAAAAGAAAAGGGTGCCCCATAAGACATGAAAAAATTAAAAACTTGAGTTTTTAAAGGCGTACTAAACATAGTACGGAACCCTACGTGTGTGAGACTAACTCGCACTTGACTGATTTATTTAGTTTTATTATTACCATTAAAATATAAAATAAACTACCGTATAAAATTAACAACATTAACATTTTTAACGAATACCATTTTTTCTGAAATTTAATTTTTTTTGTGAAATTTTAATAAAAATGTAATTAATATACATATGTATGTATGTATGTATGTATGTATGTATGTATGTATGTATGTATGTATGTATGTAGGTTTTCCTCATTATCATGAAATAAAACACTTTATTTTAAATATAGTGATAAAAAATAAAATAATTCATTTATTGAGGTTAGTTTTTAAAAGTGATAATAACTATAAATTAAAAAATTAACAGTGAACTACACACTTCAGAACAACTTAAACGACTGCGTCTCTTATTTTCTAACTTATTCTAGAATTCAAAAATATATTTACACAGTTGCAAAAAAAGGCTTGTGCAGTTGCATTCAGTTTTTGCAACTACTTTTCCGTTCAAATTGTAACGGTCGCTGATGGCAACACTATTATGCTACGCTGGGATGCCAGATCCCACAATCGGCCCTCCTGACACCGTGTTCGTCCCGAATACGGACCAAGGTTTTATATTTTCTGTCACTGTAATAGTTTTATTAGGTCCTTCAACTTCTCCAACCTTTTCTACCTCATAGCGACCATGGTTCATAGTTTTGGTGATTTTGTATGGACCAAGAAATTTGTCTCTCAGTTTCATTGAAGTACCGTATTGAGTTCGTTTTATTGCTACCAAATCGTTTAAATTATATTTGCGCTCATCTGTTCTATTTTTGTTGAACCCTTTACGATTTTCAGCCTGAATTTTGTTTAATGACTCTCTGGCTAACTCCCTATCCGAATTTCTTGCATCGTCTAACTCCCTAATTATTTCCTCGTCAAAAACATCTTTAATATTCTGAAACCCTGGTAACCTCATTTCACAACCGGTAAGTATTCTGAACGGAGAAAACTTTGTTGACCTAGGTGGCGTACTATTAATGAACTGTTGTACCTGGCTAACTTTTTTATACCACTGGGTCGGCGAATCTTTTGACAGTTTTGCCAGCATGGGAACTAAAATACGATTCATTCGTTCGACCTGTCCGTTACCTCTTGGTACCCCAGTTGCTATCAACAAATGCTGAATACCTTCCTGTTCACAATAATTTTTAAAAGCATTAGACGTAAAAGCCGCTCCTCTGTCTGAAATAATTCTTCGAGGATTTCCAAATAAACCAGCTTGCTTTTGCAATCTATCTATAACTGCTTCAGCACTTGTATCCTTGGTTGGATATAAGCAAACGAATTTGGAAAATGCGTCAACAACAACAAATATATGATTATATTGCTTCCCAGTTAATGTCATTGGCCCTACATGATCAATGTGATATGTACTAAGTGGTCTGTCTTCTTTGCCTATTGGTTTCAAATATCCCTCCTTTTTGCCTTGTTTAGCTTCTACCATCATACACTCTACACAACTAGCTACAACAATTCCGACTTTTCTATTAAGGCTAGGAATATAAAAATATTTCTCGACATATTCTTGGGTCTTCTTTGAAGCAAAATGTCCGTTTCTATGCGCAATTGATATAACCTCAGTTTCCATTTCAGTTGGCACAACAATTAACTCCTTAATGGGATCTTTGAATAAAATATCTTGTTGGCTATAATAATCGTCATACACATCTGTTTCTAAAATTTTCCTAACCGCACTGGTCCACATGTCTCTAATCTGCGCTTCTTTTAGACGGTGACGTAACGAATCATCGACTAATAAACATGATACCCTACTTAACGCATCTACATGTTTCATCCTAGACCCAGATCTGTGTTCAATTTCATAATTAAAATCTTGCAAATACATTGCCCATCTGGTCACTCGCAAAGGAACTTCTTTCTTTTTTAAGGTCATAGTAAATGCATTACAGTCCGTTACAATCTTGAACTCAATACCGAGTAAATAAACCCACCACTTTTTAAGTGCCTCTATGATTGACAACACTTCTAACTCGTACGAACTATAGTTCTCTTCTGCAGGCTTAGTTTTTCTGCTCATATATTGCACAGGATGAAAACTTTGATCTTCTGAATCTTTTTGCAGTAAGACGGCACCATATGCAATTTTACTCGCATCCGTGTGAACTTCGGTAATCGCTTTTGGGTTATATAATTTTAAGACAGGAGCTTTCATCAATGCTAGCTTCAACTCTTGAAAAGACGCTATTATTTCGTCTGTTATGTGAAAATCGCATTGTTTCCTAAGTAAATCGGACAATGGCTTTGCTATCAAAGCATAATCTGCAATAAACCTTCTAAAATATGAAGTTAAACCTAAGAACCTTTGAACACCAACTTTATCACAAGGTAACGGAAAATTTTTAATAGCAGAAGTCTTTTCATTGGACGGCTTAATTGTCCCCTCTGTTATGACATACCCTAAAAAATTAACTTTTCTTTTTAAAAACTGACATTTTTCCCACCGAACACGTAACCCATAATCAGCGGCAAGTTTTAATACAACGTTAAGCTTTTCGATACCCTCTTCTTCATCTCGAGATGGAATTATTAAATCGTCCATATATGCTACAACAACATGTTGGTTAATAAGTTCTCTAAATATCGCATATATAAAACGACAGAATACTGCAGGACTATTGGATATTCCGAAAGGTACAAACATAAATTCAAAATGACCATTTTGTGTCACAAAAGCTGTATATTTTATGGAATCTGGTTCAACCGGTACGTGAAAAAATCCGTCTTTTAAATCCAAAGTACTAAAAACGTATCCACCCTGAAGTCTTTCTACAACGTCATCTATGAGTGGCATAGGGAAGTTGTCTCTCAAAATTTTTTCATTTATTTTTCTATAGTCGCAACACATTCGTTTTGTTTTATCTTTTTTAGGGACAAGTACTACTGGCGACGCATACTGGGAAAAGCTTTTTCTAATAATTTTTTGCTCAAGCCACTCAGAAACCTTTTCGTCTATAATCTTTTGATCCTCATGGGAAACTCTTCTAGGTCTATGAAACACAGGAGTATCATCTTTAAGAACTATTTTCATTGAGACTGGTGTTTCCTTCGTTTTCATTGGCTTATAATTTTGTATTATATTTAAAACAGAAGCTTCATATTTGTTTGTTAAATGTGACAAGTCGATTGCCCTACTTGACTGTACCTCTACATTCATGCAAATATCCTTAAACTCGTCTAAAAACTCTACAGAACTTTCTTGTTGCACATTAAAATTCTCTTCAACAACATTTTCATGTTTTCCAACTATTTGCTCAAGATCAGTACTAGAATTTAAAACATTTACAGTCTTCTTTTCAATTTTTACCCCCTCACTAGTAACAAACAAATTGACGAACTGCAGCAGGTTATTGCCTAAAACAGCAGGATAGTCAATATGCTCATTGCTGACAACATATAATATTAGTTTTAAATTAATGCCATCGATAATTACTTCCGGTTCAATGTACCCTATAGTAGAAAACAAACTTGACCCTGCACCTTTTAAACAACGTTTTTCCGGTGTCATTTTGTAAACATCTTTTACTTGTTCATACACATCAGATCTAAGTAAGCACATATTACAACCCGTATCTAATAAAGCATAGAATTGAAGGTCTCCTAAAGAAAGTCGTGCGTATTTCATGCCTGCTTGGAACGTTTCTTTCTCAAAAGCAAAAATTACATTTACGCTACTGTCTTCTTTTTTATCTTTTTCAATCTTGACTCTACATTCGCTAGATCGATGACCAATAGCTTGGCACTTAAAGCATTTGAAACCTGACAGTTTACACTCTTTAGCTATATGCCCTGAAACTCCGCATTTATAACATTTTTTCTGCAAGTTTGCTTCAGTTTTTATAAATTTCTTTTCACCCTTAGTCATACCAGATTCTTTATTTTTGCTGCTGTCTACAGCACTATTTCGAATTTTCTCGTATATTGCTATTTGAATTTTAAGCTCACTAAAATTTTTTGCTTGATATAGAACTGATTTTCCAAAACGTGAGTCGGGTATTCCTTCTATAAAGTAGTCTATTATGCTCCGTTCATCTACATTTGCTGGTTTCGCAATTTCCATTAACGCGTACAAATATTCCCTAAAACTTTCATTTGCACTCTTATGTCTGTTTCTGAGAAGTTTATGGACTTCCGAAGACGATAACAATACTCCAAACTCTTCAACTAAAACTTTTTTTAAATGTTTCCACCCTTTTAAGCTTTGACTACGAATAAACATTCGGGCGGCACCTTTCAATAGTTGTTTGGCATAAATAAATCTTTGTGTGTCGTTCCAACCTACTGTGTCGGCATTGTCTTCAAACTCTTCAATCCAGTTTTCTACGGCCAAATTATCGGTACCACTAAATGAACTAAGACCGTCAGCTATATCTCTAAGTGTAAAAACAGGTTGGTTAATAGAAGTTGGGGTATCTAATGGTTTAGTGTTCACATCTTCATAATCGGACAAATCGGATTCGGCGTCATGACCGAAGTGTTTTATTAATCTGTCCTGTAAGTCTCTTTTTACGCCTGTAGTGACCAACTGAAGTTCTTGCAACTTTTCGCGTAAGCCTTGTACATTTAAATTCAATATTTCTTTCTTATCCATTATGAAATTAGTTTAAAAATATTACAAAAATATTAGAAAATTTTTATAAAATTTAGCTTAACAAAATTACTTTTAATTTAACGACACAATTTAAATTTTTAAAACAAGGCAGATAGAAATTTTCAAATGGTATGAGTTTATGCAAATTAGAATTGAAAGATAATGCTTACAAATAACTAATCTACCACTATTTAAAATTTACCGTATTTTGCTACAAATAATATTCTGCTGCTCTGCAACTGCGCACTCAGTAATAATCAGCTCACCCTTTCATCAAATTGAAATTTTACATTGGCTTCCCTTCTGCACTGCTGTTGATGGCTTTTGAAACAACAAAAAAATGTTAGGCACGCGCAACACACAAAAATTAACAGTTTTTATGGCTCCGCTATATTTACATAAATGTGTGTAAATATGTATATATGTTCGTGTGTTTTTTTTTTTTTTTTGTCAATTTTGAAACTGTTTATTTTTCTCAATTTGAATTTTTATACTAACAACACAATGTAGGTATATGAAAAATTTTTTTTTGTGTCTATGAAATTTCTAGACCTTCAATAATTTTATGACTCTGTCAACGCACGAAAAAAACAAGCAGGTAATGCACTCAGCAATATTGTTTGTTGTTTAAGTTGTTTTTTTTTACTATTTTTATAGAAATCCACTCAGGATCACTCTGTTCATTAGTTTTTTATCGTTTTCTTTTTTTTTTTGAAATATGCACACAGCAATATTTTTTAAACGTTCTTCAGATTAGCTTTACTCAAAAGCAAATGTTTATAACAATTTTCAATTCCACACAGGATTTCTATTAAACGTACTTCACTCAGAAGTAAAAAATTTATTATTTTTCAATAACTGTTCATCACTTTATTTGGCTAAGGTTGAGCCCCCAATTTGTAGGTTTTCCTCATTATCATGAAATAAAACACTTTATTTTAAATATAGTGATAAAAAATAAAATAATTCATTTATTGAGGTTAGTTTTTAAAAGTGATAATAACTATAAATTAAAAAATTAACAGTGAACTACACACTTCAGAACAACTTAAACGACTGCGTCTCTTATTTTCTAACTTATTCTAGAATTCAAAAATATATTTACACAGTTGCAAAAAAAGGCTTGTGCAGTTGCATTCAGTTTTTGCAACTACTTTTCCGTTCAAATTGTAACGGTCGCTGATG